>JAODUP010001104.1:0-123411 GCA_025642065.1 Paralvinella palmiformis | reverse complement strand
TACCTCCTTCTTCTATTTCTTGTCTGTACACCAACGAAGCTCTTGAAAACACAGTTTCAGTAGTATTTAAAGTGATCAATTAAACAAAATTCACGATTGTGTCTGGTTGTAATTCGGGATATAGATTCTCAATGTACACTAACGTCCGTACACTAGCATCCAGTATACACATGTTAGGTTCACTAACATATATGTACACTAACGTACGTACACTAATGTTCAGTACACTAGCATCCTCAAACCATTTCAGTGTGTGCGTGAGTATGTTCTTAGGTCTATGTCTGGGTGATTACGTGGGTTCGTGCGTATGAGAGAGAGAGATTACTTCGATATGTATATGTTGATGAGGGGAATAATACATTTTATTGATGTTTGAACAACCAGGTTAATTAAGTTTCTTCTTCAGCGAACGGTAATGTAATTTCTCATGATAAATTCTCACTTCTGTTTCTCTTGTAATGTTGAAATTAATAATCTGTATTCTGAATTTTCACAAAATCTTTGGTTTCTGGTGTATTATCTTACTGCTTCCAGCTTCCTATTATATAACTCTTTGAAACTCAACATGTCTTAACAGTTTACAACATATAGAGAATAGAATCTAAAAAACTTTAAAACAAAGTTTTACATAAGCATTGTCATATCTTATGTATACAGCTAAAATAAGAATGACCTACCAAGCTTGTTTAATATTTAATTTCAAAATGAAACACACATACACACACACAGTTACACACGCTGAGCTATATATAGGACTTGAATTTTCATTTAGGTTAGAGAAGAACTTCGACGCCAGACCAGTCGGACGTGTATTGATACACGGTTCATATAGGTAGGATTTATTCAGCTATTCGAACCCAGAATAAAGCTGAGGTCAGCATCTGAGGTGTCGAAATGCTTTATATACAGGTTTCTTTTGGACCACAGAAAATTACTGTTGAATGTAAACTGTGGTGTCAAAATAGTTTATGATATGTATATAACAAGTCACCATTGAACCACACGCACGTGTTTGTTGCGAGCTGTGGTATCAAATGGTATGTTTTTACGTGCTTCCGCTTTTTGTACGTAGCCTGCATGTAGCCGCTTTCCTGTGGGCGTGACATATTTGTCGCGTACGAAAAGCGAATTAGCTGGTTCCCACAGGCTGATGAGTAGACCAGACACATGCTTAGGTATACGCACACATTTATCAATATGTGGAGGTATTGAACATTTAATATTTAGATTAATGTATGTATAGTTGTATTTAGATTTATGGAGGTAGGTTTCGAAGGAGGTTTAGATATGTTGATGCTCTGTGCCTGTTGCCTCTTACTATGTACCCTAAAACACACACACACACACACACATACACACACAACACACACACACACTATGGATAAGCAAAGCATATAGGACACTTTGTAGATTTTTTATTTTACCTTTCTATGTATGGAATATTTGAATGATGCTTGTACTACATATTGTTAAGTATCTATAATTCAGTTATTAGCCTAACCTATATAAGATCGAAACGATTCACGTGTGTCAGTGTTGTCATGGATACGCTGACTTGTGTTACAGGCATCTTACATGATAACTCAGAAATGTTGTAATAGTAACGCTACTCCTTCTACTATAACTAATATATAAAAACCACAAATCCTGGATCCGCTCCTGATTGGGTTTGCATAAAACAAGTTGAAAGTATTTTCAAACTGTGTTAAGCTAAGGATTAGTTACAACTTAATCATAACTCGATGATAACATTTAGGTGCACTTATTTATAAGATGATTGATGTTTTACGGCCACAGATATGCCGACGCCGAGATTCGAAGATGGATGGTAGTAATCTGTGATCTAATACGCTACCGCTAGACCACAGAGGCGCCCCACTCATATACACAGAACATACCTAAGGTATATTGTTGACTATGTTTAGTTTTGTACAGGAAGCCTGCTCTTGCTGTGAGAAGCGTTGAGTCAAACCAACTCAAATCACCTCAACATTTGGATATCTGTGTAATAATTCATCACTCTTCCTACAAGCTTGATGTATATTATATCAGAATGTGTACTGCCTCTATGGCCTCATGGGTAGAACGTGTGCCTATTTACCCGTGATTATGGTAATGTTGTACGGGAGGTCGGGGGTTCGGAACCCGGGCCTAGCACTATAGTAAGAGGTATTTGTTATCCAACCAGACAACTTGTTAGGTTTTTGTTTGAGTTTTATTAAAAATGGATGACTATTTCTAAGTGTATCCTTGGTTTTGTTGCTTAGATGATGAATAGGGTAAAACGCTGTGTGTGTAATAAATTAATAATAATAATAATAATAATAATAATAATCATTTTGTTTTATTCAATTTAGTGTATAGCTCATTTCATTAAAAGTATCTATGTACGCAACGTTCTATAATGTATACATATATTTAAATAAAATTCAATATAAAGTAACTGTGCTTAAGGCGAACAATAAGATTTCGAAATACATGCACAACTAAATTTAATTCAGTAAACCGGAGGAATATTTGATCATAGATGTCTTGTAGCATTCATTCTTCAGTGATATATCATTTACATTTATCGTCTATCTGTTGGGTTCTTTTCGATGTTTAGCTGCAGGTTTTGTGGTTATAAGGTAGTTTGAAGAAAACGCCAATTTGTTTTATATATAATACCTGTTTTCATTTCTCTTTATGTAAGATGCTGCTTTTTAATCGTTACCTCACTATTGGATTCGCCTCAACATGATCATTTAATCAGCTTATCTGAAATAAATTTTCTGGTCATACTTCACATACACTTTTGCGACTAATAAAAAAGAAGCATCTTTCCCAAATGACTTTTGGAATGTTGAAAATGATAACTAATACTTTCAATTAAGTAATTGTGTCATAACGAAAGAATGAAAGAACATTTTTCATATATATATTAGTTGAGTTTTCTGCAAGTTTGATACTGAAAGTAAACAACTCATTGCAGAGAGCAACATCGTTTATGAACGACAGTTTATATTGATTCTATTATTAAGTTATGACTCGTCTCTTTCCAAGTCAGTTAAGAGTATATCAGCATGCCACCTAGGATTAAGTAGGGCAAAATAACACTGACGAAGGTTCTAGTACGAAGAAAACTTGTAAAATGATGTCCGTCCTCTCAGACAAAGAAATTTGAATTCAGGTGGTTCCGTGGTGTAACGGTTAGCACTCTGGACTCTGAATCCAGGAATCCGAGTTCAAATCTCGGCGGAACCTAAATACTCTATTTTTATTAGGAATAAATATTAAGTTTTAGATGTAGACAAATAGAAAATATTTAATGTCTAAATATAGTCAATACATTACCACTGAACAATGAATAACATCTAAAAACCAACAATCACGCCATATAAAGAAGAATGACCCGAAAAACACGATTAGAACGAACAAAATGAGATCTGTCTTACCTTTATCCAATAGTTACAGCTTTTAGCGATTAGTGATGTTACAGAAATATTCGTATCAGCCAAATTCATGATATTACGCTTTTAATTCGACGACATAATTTAATAAACAAAATTGTTTGAATTGTTGAACTCAAAGTAAATACGCTAATATACAAATTCGGATCAAATAAATGAACATTACATAAATCACGGATGTATGTATCCGATCTCCAAGAGTACTTAATTAGCAAGACTATCCGAAATTTTAAGATGCAATACATGCATTAATTTCTCTGATTTTTAATAAAAGTATATGTTTACTTTAGGCGATATGAACTAATATGAATTCCGGTATGTAATTGAATTACGGAATACGTTTACTGCTCTTCTAGGTGTAAATGATTAATGAGTGGGAAAAGGATGCCCAATTACCTTGAAAATAATGCTAAAGCCTGCATAAATAACTGAAATTAATATCATGTTCTTCTTTAGGGACAAATTCTATAAGCACATTTTATTTTCTATATTGAAGAGCTCTTTCAGTGAAATCAAAATTAAAATGGTTAATGATAAAGAAAATTCTATGATTCTAGGAACTTACTCACCAATTACATAGTCTAGAATATTATTTAGTTTCACTCAAGTTAAATGCCTTGGACAAACAAAATAGAGAAATGGCCTTTTATTTTGTTGTCTAAAATAGCTCCAATATTAATCTTGATAAAGTTTCTTTTGATCATTTCTGACCTTGTGAACACCGGTTCGTTTCTGAAATGAATTTAAACAATATCTGTGCTTATTTTTGAAATAATTATATTATATTAAAGAAAACTATGTAATATTATATCATATCTTCTGATAAGTAAGTTAAAATCAATTATACTACATCTGAAACCTTTAAATCCAATGAATATGCATCCGGTAAATAATTCCAGAGGTATCCCTTTGATAATTCCGCTGAATGATCACACCTGATCACATTTCAGCGATCAAGTTTGAAACTGGTACAAACTTCCACGAAATAGCCGGATTGGTGATGTAAATCTCCCTTACTAAAAATTTCTATTCGTATACTGACTTTTCTTTGGTCAATTAATTAAACACCAAACACACATAGAGAGATAATTAAATTTGGATCCCCAATTAATAGCCAGTATACCTGCCATACACTCATTATGCGTGTGGTCCTAAGAGTAAGGCTTTTATCAAAATAGACATGCCGCCTCGATGGCGCAGTAGGCAGAGCGTGAGTCACATATTCTCAAGGTCGTTAGTTCGATCCTTACTCGTGACAAGGCGGCTACTTTTTTGCATTCCATGCATTTATCACTCTGAGGCATGTAAGTGGAGCTCTTCTTGTAATAAAATAATACACCTTTTTTCCTGATTATAGGATACCTCATGAGTTATGACATTGGTGATTTAGTCCGAGGCTGGTCGTTGGGACATGAAATAAATTTAGTTCTAAACTATTCAATTCAATCGATGAATGGTCTAAATTGTGCCGATGCGTCGTTAAACGACATCCATCCATGCATCCATCCATCCGTTAGATTAACCCAATCAAACCTACTGAAAACCAGAATTGGCCGAAACATCCAGACCCGAAAAAACAGATGTCCGAAACAAGCAAGACCAGAACATTCTTAGACACAATATTGTCCGAAACGTCCTTTGATAGGTTGTATGTTATATAATAGGACACAGACATGGGGTCAATTCAATGGCTCCCTTGCCAAATACCCAATTTAACTCACCAGGTAGCGCTGATTCAATTTCAGGGGTGTACACCCATCACACAATGCTATCAGGATCATATTACAGCCAAATCGATTGCGGAGTTCCAACTAAACCAGTGACTTGTACAGCTTAATTTTGCTTTGTTTTCTTTAAATGAATGTAAGTATTAAAGGTATTTTTCGTGATTTTAAATGGAAAAAAGCATAGCAAATTGATGTATCGGCATCTGCTTTTCATGTTTCACCGGCTCTAGCCAGAGCATGGCTACCGCCCATGAACCGATTTTAATCTCCTGAACCCTGCCAAATATACATTGACAAGTGTAATAATTTGTGTTGTTTGTAACACCTAATATTGTAGAAATATGCAGTGTCATTTATTTGTTCGTCTTTGTTTGAATAACGGGAGAAAAAGTAGTCTGAAAAGTTGACATTTACCGTCATTCTTCATGCAGGCTGAATGAGTGATTGGCTTCGTCGTCATGACGACATAGCTATCGTTGCAAACAAAACCCGGGGTCATGCATTCCATAATGTGTTCAAATGACAAAGGTTATTTAAATTTTAAATGTACATCCCCTGGACATTTACAATTTTTAATTCAGAAATATTTATTCCATGACAATCCTACTTGGAATATAAACTACTCAGAGTAGGTATTAGGCAAAACAAGAGTCGGAAAAACGGAAATGGAATTGATAAATTTGGAATTGAATTGGAATTGAAAAATTTGATGTGGAATTATATATATATATATATATATATATATATAGAGAGAGAGAGAGAGAGAGAGAGAGGAGAGAGAGAGAGAGCGCTGGAAATATCTGAACGCTTTCTATCTGTGACAGGATGATGTATATGCTGCTACTGACACTATCAGTGACAGTGAGATCCACATGTACTTGACCAACAGCGAGTACAAGGAGAACACATCAAAGAGTGCCAAAATGCTATCCGCATTTTGTCGTCGTCAACGATGTTTGGTTTTATCAGCAGGTATCCAAGGTGTCGGGATCAAAGCGTCGTAAGGTCATCACCAGCAAGACACACCGCCGTCGCATCATCCAACAGTGCCATGCTATGAATGGTGTCGATGGACATTTCGGGGAGAAGAAGACGATCTCGGCAGTCCAGACTATATACTTTCATATTCTGTTCTCTGTCCTACTACATAACTTTATTATGTATCCATTACGAATAAAATAAACATATTTACAGGTGAATGATAAACTCTGTAGCTTGATGGGTATCAGCAAGAGAATATCTATGGCGTACCACCCGATGACGAATGGTTTCGACGAGAGATGGAACCAGACGTTACAGACAGATCCTAGATGCGTTATTACCTGTTTTGCAGGAAGGTCATCGACCCCGATACTCAAGATGACTGGGATGACCACCTGGAGTCGATCATGTCAGCATACAGAGCCACACGACACGAGTCTACGGGAATGTCGCCGTACTTCCTGGCCCATCACCAGGAACCGCTACCCGTTGAAGTACAACATCGCTCCGACAGCAACGAGTTACATGTTAGAATTTTAGACGTTCAGGACCCATGGATCGCACCATTAATCTTAGCTAGAAAAAACACACCAAACCGCATAACAGTATAACAGCATAACTACAGGATACAAACTCAGATATTTAAAAAAATATTATTCATTGAATTACTTGAAAGTATTTGCAGGAATAATATATACTTTAGTATTTTTGGGTAGTATGCCTATGCATAGAAATTATATGTGTCAACACTTGAAGTTAAAAATATTGTACAACCACATTTATTTTATTATTTATTGTATAATATTGTTCTTTTTATGACCTACATGAGGACACACTCTCAGTGTTCCACGACGCCGACGTGTCCACTCGTTATGCCACTGCCATGAAGGAAGTCAAAGAGAAAATCAAGGCGGCGGTGCCCAAGAACATCGCAAGAACACAAGCACGCCAAAAAAACTTCCATAGCGTCACCTCGTGCCCTCCTACGCCGCCGGGATTGTAGTTCTACTCAAGAACCTGAAGAGAAACGGGCGAATGGGCGGCAAAATGGAGGCGCACTACTCTGGCCCCTACGAGATCATAAAGGAACTGGGCCTCGGTGTCTACTGCATGAAAGATCTGAAAACACAGTGATATTCAAGGTTTACCATAGTAACACTGGTACTTCGAACAGCACGTCTCCTGGCGACAGTGACACGGAGCTTACATCAACAGAGCCCATCACCTCCAAGAAGACGCCTCCTGACAGTACTTCTGATGAACCAACCTCACCTCCGAACAAAACGACGCATCGACAACAACAACAACAACAACAACAACAGCAGCACACCCAATTAATACACCTGTAAATGATACGAAAATCAACACCTGGCTGTACTCGTAATGATGTTGTGTGTAGTTGTTTCGTGGTATTTTCTCTCTCACCCTCTATTCCTCTCTCCGTGGTCTAGCGGTAGCGTGTTGGACCACCGATCGCTGCCACCCGTGTTCGAATCTCGGCGTGGGCATATCTGAAGTTTTTTTCATCTTTGACTTCGCTTCATTACCTTAGGAGGTCGCTCGGCCCATTTAGCCTGCCATATGCACAAAAGTGGCCGTAAAACATCAATCATCATCTCTCTCTCTCCATAAAATGCTGCGCGGAAATCATTTCTAAACCGATTTGTACTCGCTGATTCTAGGAACTGCGCTCTGGGGCTTCTAGGAATAAGAGCTTTATTAGTTTGCGTCTCCAGATCATTGTCTATAGGCTCTGGTTGGTACCATAATTTTCCCATCCCAGTAACAACAACAATCATAGCAGCAATAACAACAATAACACTAATGATGATGATCATGATTATTATTATTATTATTACAATACCAATAACAAACGTTTTACACTGACAAATATATAACAAATAATTGCTGTTCTAAATGTTTAGGACCCCCCCCCTCCCAAAGAAGTTTTGTTGACGCGATATATGAAACATCCGCTAAAAGTCTAAGGTAATAATGGCGGTATAATATCTTAGGCTGTTGTGAATTATTGCTGCACATTAGTAATAATTATAGTTGTTACTTTGCCAGTTGTTGATTTAGTCTACGAGTCTTCCTGTCTACGGTCTACATCTGCCTCGTCGACTCACGGAGTCCGTCCCGGCCGCTGATCCCCGAACTCGGCGCTGATTAGTTCGCCTCGTCAGCACGCTACCGCCTCGGCCATTCAAGCGTAATACGATTTGGCCGCTCCGTGAAAATCTATGAATGCGGCTGCCATTTCGATGCACCTGTTCTCCCTACAACCCCCCTCCCCACCGCCCTTCGTCGAAGAGTGCTCAGTGTGTGTCTGTGTGTGTGTGTGTTTTACACTCACACCGACAGCCGCTTCCGCACAAGTATTTACGCATCGCAGCGCCTGGATTGGGCGGCGCTTTTTCACTCTCGGGATGAGACTGATCCGGAGAAATTCGAAATATGACATGTGATACTTCACCAGAAAAACAATAACTTTCCGAGACCAGAGTACAGCGTCGCCATTAACAACGGAGCGAGAGATATTGCGGAAATGTTCAACCAGCGCACCCGAACGGCTCCCTGCTCCCGGGAAGGACGTCACAGGGAAAGGACGAGCGAAAAGAATTGCCGCCATTCTAAATAAATGTCTCTTCGTTGCGTCTCCTTTTCATTGAAAGAAAGAATTGAGGGTCTGCGTCCTGGCGCATGTAGCAATTGGCCGCTTAACGGAGACAATGCAGAATAACCTTTTGAGCAAAGTGGGAAATTAACGCAACATAATAGTCCGTGTTCATTCTTGGCGGTTTCGCATCTTTCCATATATTCCAAAATTGGTTCGTACACACAAATATGCACACACACACACACACCAGTTGCTCTCTCTCTCTCTCTCTCTCTCTCTCACGGGGCGCCTCCGTGGTCTAGTTGGTAGCGTGGGACCACAAAATCCTCTATTTTCAGGTTCGAATCTCGGCGTGTGTATATCTGATGTGTATTTCATCTTTGTCTTCGGTTCATTACCTTTGGAGGTCGCTCGGCCCATTTAGCCTACCATGTACACAAAAGTGGCCGTGAAACATCAATTATCATCACACACACACACACATCATTAAATTGATGCATTTTGAGTGTATACCCATTGATATTGGCCCGCAACATACTAATGTTACTCTCTGCGCATGCGTTGTCAATCAGGGTTGGGGCGATTACAGGACCAAGCTGATCGATTACCATTACTTGAAAATACCATGATTACGATTACATTCATTCTGAATGTAATTGATTAAGATTACATACACTATTACAATGTATTTAATACGAACATGAATGTGATTCTTCATCAATACTTGTTGCTACAATATTAACACTTTCTGGTATATTCTTGAAATGAAAATGTACAAGAGACGTTGATGCCATTGTACGACGCTATTTGTTTTAGTATTTCTGGGATCAACATTCACCATAGAGCAAAGGAGCAAGTAGTAAATTTGCCATGAATGTACAGGTATTTGTAGAGATAACTGAGATTAGTGCAAACTGAGATTAGTGCAAACAATATCAATGGAATTGCTTGAATATTTGGGAAATATATATTTAGTAACGAAATGCATCATGTGTGGCGTGACTATAGCCAGGTAAAGTCTATGTAATATATATGATAATTAGAATATAGTCAAATCCCAATTACGACCCCCCTCTGTAATATTCACAGTTTTATATTGTCTATTAAATAGGGGATCATATCAGCTGATATCATGCGCTAATGTACAGTAGGAAGGCACCGTAAAAACTATTGCATCAGTCACGATACTCATAGGACGTAGGTTGCTAGTGCTTTGTGTCCAGATCCTCATCCGCATTTGAGCAGAAAGTTGGGGCTGTTAGTTCATAATCACCTTTATGACCCAATCTCATAATTAAAAATCAGATCCTGATCCCTCCCTCTCCCACTTTATCAGTTCCAGGAACATGTTATCCTTTCCCTGAAGTAGTGTTGTCTCAGTCGGGTCTTGTTATGGTTTCTTGACAGCTTATAGCTATGCCCTCTTGTTTGATAGAAACGCTCTTCTGCTGTAACTATAGCTGGCATCACTTGCTCATCATATGCCCAAGGCACCATCTTAAACATTTCAATCATATCGCCTCTTAAACGTCTATACACCAAAGTTGGTAGATTAAATGTTTTCAGCCGATCCGGGTAATTTAGATCTCGGAGACCTGGAACTAACTTGGTTGCCGGCCTCAGAACATTCTCCAAGGTTATTCACACAATCACAGATCAATCACAGGATCAATCATATGAAGTGTGGCTCGTTAACGGAAATAACGCACCAAAAATTAGTTAACATTTTGGGTAATAATTGTATGGAAATGTACCATTAGACAAGTTTAAATGATTTACGTTTAATAATAATCATCAAACAAGACAAAACATTCTCAGAATCCATAGTTTGTTTATCTACATCTATAGTGTATATTTATTTCCTTTGATTTCATCATTATCTCACTATTTATCTGTAGCATTTTCTAGTTTGTGAAGAGTTTAGCGAGATCTCCCATGTAATAATTGTATCCAATAAGCAAAAATGATTAATTAGGTCGAAGTTCAACATAGAAGAGTATATTTCACCGCCGAACATTTCTGGACGGTGTGAGCTTAAGTGGTCTAACGTTTAAGCACCCGACACTTGGTGCCAAGGGTCACAGGTTCGATCCCAGCAAGAGGTCGAAACTTATCCAGAGATTAATTTCTCGGCTCATAACATCGTGGGTGGCTGCCCACATGAAATGGCGCTCCCGTCTCCACTGACTTGTTAAAGATATGAGACCATGATAGCGTATGGTAAATAATATGGCCGTCATTATGTCTATCTGATTGTATATTGAGCTGGTTAAGATCTGTTCAAAGAAACATGTAGTGGTCAATTTAATCTATTGTCACATTCTATTAATCTCTTATAGATTTGTATTCAGTTGTTAATGACAAAATTTAGTGTTGTCCATGAACAATGAGACACAAGTGTCACCAAGCCATCAACCTGGTCCAACACAGTTTACTCCACCAGTAGAGTTATTGATGTTAAATATGAATATACTGTATAGCAGATATCATTGTAATGGCACAAGAAACTTTCTAGCTTCACGCTCTTTACTATACAGCATTTCAATTATATTTCTTCTGCTCACAACAGTCAAAGTATTGGCCTACCTCCTTTAAAACTATTATTTCAACTATTTATGTTTGCATCATCAACATCTTATAAGTACTTTCTTATAACTCAAGAGTTGTCCTAATATCGTTTTTTGTCCAAAATATTTGATTCAATTTCCTTTATATTTTGGTTTCACGGCAATTGGTTATTTAAAAAAGTAATGCAATTCCAGCAAACAATAGACTTACATGAAAGATCGAGGGAAATATTGGCATTAGGATGTACTTGTCTAAATTGACATTTACTTGTATATAGTTAGATATGTATAATATTAATTGTATGGGTTCATAATAGCTTTGACCTCCCTGATTATATCTATTTCTCATCATGTCAATTCTTTTTAGGTTATCAATTTGGGTCATAATGTGACAGATCATGCATGTTATAAAATGATTTGCAATATTTAGTTTTCAATACTCCAAATATAGTTTACACATATAGCTTATTTAATAACATGTCAAAGGATATTAATATATCCTGCCGATGTCGGGGTGAATAAATACATTTATATTATATTACTTCGAGTAGATACTATTTAACTTAAAATAAAGGGTAAAGTTAATGCATAACATTAGAAAACAATAATAAGTTGTGAGGAGTTGACTTTATATTTTACTTACATTGCTGGCTAACAATGTTTTCATATGACATTCTTGTTATTTTGGGAAACCCAAATATTTAGATAGATAGTTTATTTCATAATTTCAATTTACAAACATTTTGCACATAAACAATATAAAATTTCTTGAATTTAACGATTATATCAAATATTATAGTTATTTATAACAGTTTAGCATTGAAGAGACCAACTCAAAGACAATTGTAGTCCATTGCAGATTTATTTAAGACATTAATAAACATTAATATACCAATTAAATCTCAATTAAGACAAAATGAATAACAAAAATCCAGATCAAACTTTGTGTTTTAATTTCCCATTATCAGATACATATACAATCTTTATATCATGGTATAGAGAAACGATGTTAAAGATGCACATTTTACGCCAATTAAAACACTAATGCTGTGTTGTTAGATGCACAGTCATCAGTAGTGCCATGTTGTTAGACGCACAGTGATCAGTAGTGCTGTGTTGTTAGATGCACAGTGATCAGTAGTGCTGTGTTGTTAGACACACAGTGATCAGCTGTGATAACGTGAGGTTAGACGCACACCTATCTGAAATGACAGTGTGATGTTAGACACACACCTATCTGAAATGACAGTGTGATGTTAGACGCATAGCGATCAGTAATGACAACATCTTGTTTGACACACAATTATCTAGAAGTGACATGTTTTTAGATGCACAGCTATCTGAAGTAATGTGTTGTTAGACACACAGCGATCCGTAGTGGCAATGTGATGTTAGACGCACAACTATGAGTAGTATCAACTTCATGTTAGACACTCAGTTATCATTAGTAATAACTTCATGTTAGACACTCAGTTATCATTAGTAATAACTTCATGTTAGACACTCAGTTATCATTAGTAATAACTTCATGCTAGACAATCAGTTTATCCGAGTTGAACATCATCTTTCCCAAGATTTCAGTTGGTGAAGATCTTCATAAGTCTGTCTGACAATCTGTAGAAAGATAAATTCAGATAATGATTCAGTAATACAATCAAATATTAAACAAAACAAACTTTAAATAAAACTATAAGTTTTTATAGCCAATACATAATCATATATAAATACATCCACACTGTATATACAAATGCAAACAATGTTATATTTTAAGTTCTACCATCTTCTTATGGAATAATAGAGAAACATCAAAGAGAATATACTGGAGAATATCTCAGAATGGTATCGCAATATATTTTTATGTGAAATCATCCGTGTATCTCACAGAGGACAATGATTCAGTAAGAGATATGACAGATAATATAAACCTGTAAATGTAGATGAGACAACATTTATCTCTTTCCCAGAGAAACCAAGCAGGAAATGGGAAGGTTTCCATTTAATATTCCATTCCTTCAACTGTTTGAGACTCTTTGTGATGATGTGTGTATCTTTATATTTAACAATAAATGTACCAACTAATAAATAGTATACATGATATGTCAAAACACATAGGAAGAACAAACGTAGTGAATACCTTATTGTTCTATATGTACCATCCTAGAGACATAAGTACTGACTATAGAAAATAACAAGTCAACTCCACCATTAAGTTTGATACTCAACCATTATGTTTGATACTCAACTAGTAAGTTTGATATTCAACTAGTAAGTTTGATACTCAACTAGTAAGTTTGATACTCCACTAGTAAGTTTGATACTCAACTAGTAAGTTTGATACTCAACTAGTAAGTTTGATACTCAACTAGTAAGTTTGATACTCCACTAGTAAGTTTGATACTCAACTAGTAAGTTATTCATGATATCACATAGGTGGTAGTAGAATGAGTTGTTTAGATTATTTTGTTACTGACTTATAATTTTTAACCAACTATTTAACTACTTAAAGTTGATGAAGTTATTGGATATCCGCATGTTCTATATGATTTGATGAATATCAACATTGAGATGATAGAAACACTGACTCAGTAGACCAGACATATCTGTCTTAAATGTTCTGTTCTAACAAATGTCAGAAGATGTTTCCCAATCTCATCAGCGGAATACAGACCTTGACTAGGATGTTCTTTTATCTTCTCTCTGATGACACTGTCCATTAACATCATATCAGTTGTTATCTGTCAATGTTATAAAGAGACAAATCATCAGAAATCAAATTTTTTCAGTTCCACATCTAAAATATTAGTTTATTTTCATTAAATGATACCAAGGTGTGAGTACATTATAATAATTATTTTCCATTATTTAAGGAACTTTTAGGGTAATACACTCTCCTTAAACTGGTAGCTTTTGATGTTTAAATTGAGAAAAAAACTGGGCTGCATTTGTGTATAAACAATTACATCAATAATCTTCTTATTATGAATATTTATGTAATCTTGATTAGCTCTCATTGTTAGAGATGGGAATATTATACAACAACATACAAGTAGTTGTCGACTTTCGACCTATAGTATGGGACTTACGACTTTTCAAGCATTACTATTCATAATACAGTATCTCCAAAATTTTGTGAAAAAAACTTATTTGAGAGCACCATCTCGTGTGCACTCTTGTAAATGTATTTACGTGTGAGAAAACAGATAACCGGCAAATAGTTTAACTGGGCAGTAACTAATTTACAGCTACAGTACTGTATGGCGTTTTCTTAAGTTTCACCTTGATGGTAAGTATTCAAACAAAGGCTCATTGTCACTACATTAATGTTTCATTATTTAAATATAATTTTAGTTATATTAGTTAGGAAATTGCTGTCAAACTTATGAAAATTAAATTATTTTTTAAAGAAATGTTTTATCCATTCTTTTCAGTTTATACATCAAGTATTTTGTATGTTTTGTAAATAATAAACCAATTGTAATGTAATATGTAGTGTTTGACTTAAACTTGACGAACATAAAAATAATAAACAAAACCTTGTGTAGAAAGATAATGCAAATACGACAACAATAATAATAATACAACATTTTATATAGCGCTCTATATAATTGGATTAAAATTACCCTAAGGAAAGCCCCATATTTTTACCCATTAGGCCATATCTAATTGTTTAATTACTCAGTAAGAAAAGTACTAATTAATTCAAGAGATAGTCCATACCCGACTAGTCATATTCAACATGGGATGTAACTGATGTAATTCATTGCCTATTTAATAAAAGTAATGACAAAACACGAATATGTTTGTGTAAAATTGTGCACTCACAAACAATTTTTTTATATAAACCCAAACCATACAGTCTACACAAGTTGATCTAAAATACAAATTATGATATAATAATTATCTGATAATAATAATACTGATGGCCGAAATGGAAGTTGTTTTATGTGGCTTAGTTACCTCAAATGAGGGGAACGCACATGGTCTGTAATTTACTGCTTCACCATGGGGACTAATTCTAAATAAATTTAGAATTTACAACAGATGACATATTCGGCAGAGAAAACTTGGTTGGATGAAATACTCCTCCAACTATAGTGCCACGACCAGGATTTGAACCTCTGACCTCCCACACAGTATGACCTTGAATAATAAAGTCAAATACTCATACAATGTACAGGAGGACATATCTAACCAGTTATAAACTCTAAGTACCCATTAGATAACTGATCATAATAATGCATGTATCTAAGTCAATGTGTTCAACTTAGAAAACATAATGATTTCATTAAAATTCTTTATTACTTAATTCTTTACGACAAAATTAATCCTGAATTACTAATAAAATGACTAAGTTATATAGCCAACACACACAATTTTTATGGTCCAACAGTAAGTTCTGAGTAATAACAATAATTCTGTTATAAACCAAAACCGTCAAAACACCAAATCAATCGAAATATGAAATCTTAAATAATGTGTAATCAATACATAATACAATACAATATTTTGCTGAATGAACTTAATCCATGGATTAGTAAATGTTAATGCAGTAAATTAAACCTATCACTATGACTAGATATACAAAAGGTCATCTTACCCAGTAATTGTATATGATGTACCATTAAACATGATGTAAACAGTTTCTGTAATCTACTCATTGTCATCATGTTGTATTTGTAGTATATAATTTCTGATTGGTCCAAATCCTCTGTTATTTGGCTGCCAGTTTATCGTAACTTGTCTTTCTGTAACTTGTGTATCCATACTCTGTCGCTGTGGTTTATGTATATTTAATATATTTTGACCGAAGAAGTTATTAAAACAATGGGCCATATCTCTGTCCGAGTTGAAATCATTTGGGAGGACAGTTTGACTTTTATGTAATACTTTATTCACAACACTGAAAACAGCCCTTTGATTTCCCTTGGATGTTTTGATCTTGTTATTATAATATTCAGAATTAGCAGAGCCAATGGTATTTGTAAAAAGAGTTTTACTGACGTTGAACATTTCAAAATGAACACACAAACTGGTCCTGATCCACAGCCGCTCACAATACTATATTTGTCTCTTTGCAGCCTGTATGTTCCTATTGTACCTTGAGATTTCCTTTGTCCTTAAATATGCATGTTGATCTACTATATCTATCCATGTACTATCATAGAGATCCACCAGATGATCCACATCATCCGGTGGATCCAATAACAGAGAAGTGACTCGCAAATCAACAAGAAAAGCCTCTATGTCAATCGACTTATATCTTCTATATGAAATAACGTTAGCTGAAACAGATTAAAGATACATTAATATTAACAAGGAAATGATCAGACAGCATGGAAGACACAGACACACCCTTAATCAAATTGTCATAATCACGGGAGATGACAAGATCTGATATGTGACCATGTCTGTGTGTTCTTTCTAGGTTTTGCTGCCTGAGATTGGCAGATCTAAAAATGTCAGCCAGTTGTTTGTTATCTGCATTCCTCTGGCAATCCCAATATACATTCAAATCACCTAAGATCAACATATGGCCACTGTTAGTAGCAAGAGAATCAACAAATCCCGAACATTTATTGAAGAAATCTACTACTTTCAGACCATGGGATTTAATCGGTAGATAACAGCTACACGAACACGTATCCGCCAGTTATAAAAGTCAGTTGGTAATTTTCAAAATACTTTGCCTGAATACACAAATTGATTTCACATTTCAAAGAATCACAGAAAAGAATGCCGACTATCCCACCTTATATGTGAATCCGAGCTGAATGATGGAATGAATATCCAGCTGGAGTCACATCACCAACAATTTTCTAGTCTAAGACATTACCAGTCAGCCAAGTACTCTGTAATGACAAGAACATCAAGATCCGTATCCTTAGCAACATAAGACATTTCATCAGATTTATTACAGATCGACTGATAGTTAATAAGACCAATACTTACATTTTGTACAGCTGTCCCATTAATATTATATGGTGTTATTGGCACAGTGATCAGATTACTTGCATCAGACCTAATTTGCTTTAGATGTTTTCCACTATGTGGGCGCATCGCTAAACAAATGGTATAACCAACATAGGGTCGTAAGGCAAGCAACTGATCTCTAGTATAATTTTAATTATAGAAATAAGATACTCTAGAGCGTCAAATGAGCAGTTAAAAAGAAAATACAAGAAATAGAAATAACTAAATATAATCAATTTATATTAATATAATTTAAATCTATATTACATAATATGCAAAATATACCAGTTTCACAGGTGTAACTTATCTAAAAGCTGAACTATCCAAGAAATATTCAGATGCCATTACATCGAGAGCCGGTCATACTTCACGCCACAAAGGGCAGAGTCTCGTTAACGACGACACGAAATATAAGCATTAATCTCCTGCTATATGCACCCGTATGTTTGGCTTGACATTCAGCGGAACGATTGCCATTCAATCCCATCTTGTTGTTTACAGAACCACAGATAGTTAGTTGTAGGTATTAGTTATATCTCAACAATAAATGTTCCTAACTATGAAAATGGAAATGACATACTTATAATCTCAAAGAACCTATCTAATACACGAGAATCTACTGTAAGCAATCCAATTATAAATATTATCTATAACAACCGGATCGATAGACATCCGACAGGTCACGCATCTCGAGTTGGGTTCGATGCATATTGGAATGTTGGGCCTTTTATAGTTCCTCGGTGGGGGGGGGGGGGACATAACACTTTCTTGACCACGTGATAACATGTATACTACATATATTTGGAAGCAATGAAGTATCGAAGTAGTTTGTTAAATGTGTTAAATTGTATTGGAGAAATTAACCAAAATAAACACATTTGTTTATTTTACTTTTACGTAATATTTACATATTAGAAGTGAAAATATATTTCGCCAATTGGGCCTTATTTTGTTCTAAAATATTAATTATTAAATAATTTAAACATTATAAATTAGTTTTAAATATATATATATATATATATATATATATATATATATATATATATATATTCATGTATGTGTGTGTGTGTGTGTCTTTATCTTTGTGTATGAGTTTTGTGTGGGGGGCGCATGGAGGGAGAGATATCAAAATATCAATATAAACCAATGCAGTAATACCCAAGTTAAAACAGCTAAATAGATTACAGGTAAACTTTCTTTAATATTTGACAATATCACTCCCAATCTGGTATTATTGTGTGAGTTTAGCGGGCGATGCTGGTACTATAAACAAACTATCATGATTTCGTCTAAGAATACGACAATATTAAAAACAATGTCAATTATTTCAACTCAACATCATCTTTTTTAGTTTAGAACACTTTACTAAAAGGATTCCGATATAAATGAGCATCTTGAGTTCCTAACATTTTACAGAACATCTGTTCTTCGCAGATCATATTTCAATATAATAATTGCATTCCTCAAACTGTTGTAAAGCAGCATAGTCTAATGTACGTGTTATCATAGGACACATAAACGCCTTCATGTCGTATATAACATAGGTGTGATGAACTTAGGAAATGTGTGTTAGAATGGCTGACACATGATATAATGTAATACAGATAACGGAATTTGGAAGCTTCAAGATTGAGGAGTATGTTGCATATAGAGAGAGTCATCGACACATTAATGTACACATCTTAAAGCATAATGCAATGTGGACCTCGTCCTTGGCTTAATGAAATACATTTAAAACAGTATTGTTTGTTAGCCACATAAAGGAATACTTAGGTGTTAGCTTTGCATACGTAACCCCAACATTAACAAATGGAAAAGTACACAGATCATATGTCAGTTCAAAGAAATAATGCTCAAACTATACAAACGCTAGAAAAGATACTCGATACTAGATATAACACCACCTCAGCAAATGGATACTAAAGCTATACAACCTTCGACTGAGAGAAAAGATAATGGACAACTGAAACCCTAAAATATAAAGTATAGATACTCATACTATAACACAGCTAGTCTTATTAGCAGACGCTTATACTATACAACCGTCAACAAAAACAATAAACTGTTACACTGTATAAACTATCAGCAGATCAGATAGATACACAAGCTGTGCAACAGTTATGTCAGTATATTTATTGTTGTACAACACAACCGACAGTTTATCAAATATATCCTCACAAACTTCAATCGTTTATCCGAGAAAAAAGCACATAAACAGTCGTTGTTTGTTTGTTTGTGCGTGTATGTGTGTGTGTGTCTGTGTTTCTTTGTGTGGTAGAGCAAAATATCATACAGTTGTAAACGTGTAGTCTGTTACAGTTATATATTGGTGGTTTCCAGCTTTTTCCAAACATTACCTCAAACAGCATTCTCTAACTACATCATTGGTGGTGGTTATAATGTCGAGGACACTGAATTAAGCATAGAATGCTTATGTATTGGCTATTAATAAAACAGCCATACGTCATCTTCAATAACCTCATTTTGTTTTCTCACTAGCAAGTCTATTACTTGTCCTTAATTCGTTAATAATACCCACACGACATGTTTTGAACTGGTGTTTACGACCTCATAACAATGTTCTGAATGTATGCGCATGTCACCCAACTGAATGTACATAATATTTTATACGTTATATCTGCGACACAGATACAACATGGAAAGTTGCCTAACGAAATATTAGAAAATAAATACAACAATGCATGCACGCATATACACAGATATACACACGCACAAACATGCACACACACGCATCCACAGACGCACACAGACATACATAGATACACACAATCACAATCAAACACACACACACACACACATATATATATATATATATATATATATATTCTTTTTAATAAAAAAGGTTTGTTAATAATTAGAATGAAAATAATGTCTTTATGTCTTTTGTCATTCCTGAAATAGCTCAAATAAAGTAATTTGATATGTGGTTACCTTAAATGGTTAAGCCATCAAGGAAATATAACTAGGCTATATAATGTTAAATGGAGCATATTAATTTTGTAATTTTAGTTACTAAAAGCATTCCTCTATTTCTAAACTTTCTTTAGTTTTTCAGATTTTCATAAATAGGTTTGTGAAGATGGAACCTAAATGCTTTAAAATAAAGGAGGGCATAGCATGTATGAGTGTAAATATAAATCAGTCATTTAGTCTGTGGACAATTCATATATTTTCTAGATGCAAACATAACATTTCCTGATGCTTGAAAATCCTATGTTCTCCATAAATGTTTGGTTAAGAATGCAGTAGTAATTACATTGTATATACATATATGATATAATATGGTATAATATTTATATCCAATTTCCAGACATATATAAACATACCAGGTAAACATGAAATATTAAAACAAAAGAACAATACTTTGGTGGGCCATTGTAGCCAAAGCTGTCTTCCCATTGGCCCCTGAAACTTTATGCAAGTATAATTGATATATATAGTAATACTTACAAATTCTGACAGCAACTTTGAAAAGTTCTCTTTTTAACAACCGATTGAAGAAAAAAAAGCCAGTAAGCTGTTTCAGGAAGTGGGAGCTAAGACACTAAATCCAAAATTGTCATATGTCTTAAACGGAGGCACTCTTTTCAGGAATATCATCACAGTGGTTGGATTGAGTTAATATTATGATGAGTACTCTGTCATTAACAGATTAATAATTTGTTAATAAAACCTTGGATGGATACGGTCAATCGTTTTAGACAGTAAACATTCTTAAGATGGTAATAGGCAGCTCGGACTATGTATTTGACATGTCACTACGTACTAATACGTGTATTACAAATAACCCCCTGGTGTTTTAATGAGCCACCTGGAATAACAGACAATGTGAAACCAAGCATATGATTTTTGTAAAATTATTATTTAAATTTAAAATATCTTGATTCAGATCAAAAATACAATATTCTAAATATTTAAAAGTAAAGTAAATTTTGAACTCATTCGAGTGATATTTAATGAAATGACAAGAATTGAAACAAGTAGTAACAAAGATAACACTAACAGAACGTCAATTCAAAGATCATGGCCATACATGTCCTGGTTGTGTTGTTCTAATTCCTTACCTAGCAGTAAAATACATGTTACAGTCCACACTTGGAAGCTTTGGTGGATCTTGGGAAAATAATGCAAGGGATAATGATGTATCAGCCATGTTTGTAATTGGGTGTATTATAATATTCTGATATTATTTCACGGGCTATGTTGGCATAAAGTCAGCTTCACAGAAAACAGTACTGAAAATTATTTCAGCAACTGTTTCTAAAAGAAGCTAAACTGCAGTCATCATGGACATGCAATACATTTTTTCCAATGACAGAAACTGTTATAAGATGCATGTTTAGCAACTACTCCCAATATTTGTTTGATATATTTTGGCAGAAGAGCTTAACAATAAAATGAGTCGTACTTTTATATGAGTAAATGGTATTTAGTTGGATGTCTGAGTTGAATTTCATACATTATTCAAAGAACTGAAAACAGTCTTATAATGTCTATTCCAAGTTTGAATTATTTTATTCTAATAATCTAATTCAGCAGAAGCAAGCTTATTATTAAATTAATCGTGATCATTTAATAGTAAACACACAAATGGGTCCTAATCTGTATTCGGATATGTTGCAGCCTCTATATCCTACTGTATTAGGAAGTCATGTTTTTTTTTAGTTTTCTTTGACCTTAAAAATCCAAGCTCGGCTGTAAAATCCTTCATTGCACTACCTTAGAAACTTACAAATTTATAAATTTCATGTCGTGGATCTATTTTAGAGAAGGAAAATACCATGAACAAAAACGTTATTCATGTTACTGAACTCCTAGCTTCTGTAACTTTAGCTAAAACCGATTGTTTCGATAAAGATTTATAGAAATAGCCAGTCAACACATTAATAAATAGCTTAAGTCCTGATACTTGATTTGTGCGGGTGCCACAAACAAACACACAGACACACACTCACATACATAGAGCCACGTGTAGTAGTCCCATTTATGGTACAAGTTTTAAAAACAGCTAATATATTATGAAGAACAAAAACTTTAAAAGCCTCTCCAACTGGAAGAAGTCTCCTTGAAATTCAGCAAGATAGATTGAATAAGATAAGATATACGTAGGTTCAAATTCCATCTGCTTTGGTAATTAATTATTTAACATACTTATATCGCGGTCGTTTCATAATTTCCTGAATGCTGCTACCGTTTATTAGATCACTGAGTTAGTTCGTGTCTGCACTACCTATGATTATTAAACTCATCTCGGAAGTCCATCTTTACTGCCGTGATAACTTAGTATTCATGCGTTGGTAAAATTCATTATCATAGATATGTAATATTTGTATTCATTTGTGCACTAGCAAGGCTAAGCAGACGAGGTGAAAAGGTGAAAAGATGTAATGTTTTGTACGATAACGGCATAACGGGAAAATAATAAATCTGTATGATAAATATATAATACTCGCATCCACTGAGTCAATTACATGTGTCATTTCTTAACCTGCAGTAAAATATTAGTCATCTGTTGTTTTATTAAATACTTGTCATCATTCAATTCAATACATATCTGTTGTTTTTTAATATCCATTTATTCCTCTAATATGGTTCGAGAAACCACAACTGACCTACCGGTTACTGATATATCGCTATCAACACATGGATTTGTTTGACCAGAGTAAGTATACTGCGCTACTTAAATTATATTATGTAACGATTTCATTGGAATTAAAAGACTAAATGCACTCTCTTTCTTTTCAAAATTGTATATCATTTGTATATGAAATAATGATTTGTGCGGGTGCCACAAACAAACACACAGACACACACTCACATACATAGAGCCACGTGTAGTAGTCCCATTTATGGTACAAGTTTTAAAAACAGCTAATATATTATGAAAAACAAAAACTTTAAAAGCCTCTCCAACTAGAAGAAGTCTGAATGTTTAGGAAAATAGAATAATCATTGTTTATTTTAATCACAAAAATAATACTAAAATGGAGATTTAATCAATTGTCATTGGCTCTGTAAAAGCCAATAATATATATATATATATATATATATATATATATATATATATATATTTATTTATTTATTTATTTATAAATTCGATGATAAATTTGAAAGATTAATATTATTAGTTCCCTAAGCGAAATGATTTTTAAGACACATTTAACCTATTCAGTATAAGAATGTATTTAATGCCTCGTGTGGGATGTTATAGCGAAAGGTTTTCAAGGTAGCAATAATTACAAATATTTATGCTACTATCATTTCTAATCTGTAATCTGCCATTGGCTTGAGCTTGTTGAATTAACCTAAATATAATCAAAAATCTAAACTTTCTTGGTTGTCTGTAAGCAATACATTTGTAATAATTTAATGGATGTCTCTGTTTATTTGAACTATATTGCCTCAAGATTAGTCACATCTGGTTCATATGTCGTGGATAATGGGGCTATGTATTAATGGGTTTTGAACAAAACATAAATGTAATTGATGGAAAAACTGAAGGCAGGTTGAAAGCATGGTAACATTCTGTCACAGTTACCTTACTTCTGAAATTATGATATATGCAACATTATACAGACGAAGGTAGTATTTCTTCAAGCTACCAATTCCTCCTAAAAGAGAACGTTTTTATGTCCTAAATGAGAGCGTAGATGGCATTATTCCTTAGCATCTAGGTTGAAATATCGGACTAGCCACGTTTTAATGGGTGACTATTTTTTACTTCATATCAAAATATGTTCTTGTTGCTCGCCTAATTTAGTAATTCTTACTCTAAAGTAACTATATTAATATATCTCAGGGGATACATTTATCTTCATAAGCCAGATAAATAATTTCCAAAACGGAAGGAATGACCAGTTTGAGGTTATTATAAGTAGAACATATTCAGATTATATTTAAATACTTTCGTTTGTGTGTTTGTTCATTCCTTCCAAACAACCCTTTTAGTTCTTTCAATAGTTGAGATCCAAGAGTGCATCACTGAAGCTGGTGATACCATAATTCGAAATAAATGTCTTAAAAGACGCGCCCTTATAATAATATTTTTATATCGTGCCATATTCAACTTGAATTGTTCTAAGACGTTTAAAATAATTAAAACTATTCTTAGCTCATATAGTACAAACACATTGTATCCATCAATACACTGATAATTATATTATAAATAAGCGAATTTAAATAAGTAAATATTAACGACTTTACTAAATATTTCTTTACTTCTTGCAAGTTTAATATGATTTGGCAACTTATACCACTCCCCGGGAGCTGATGCAGAGATAATTACGCTCTGGGCACTGTTTCACTCTTAAAGTGTGAAACAAGATATTGTACATTGATCTGAAACGTAGAGGAAAGCAGTGCATCTGGAAGAAAACAATGTTAATGTTACCTTTTACCCTTATTCAGTATATATATATATATATATATATATATATATATATATATATATATATAGATTACCCATTCATGTACATTATCTATATTAAGCAATGTTTTTCATGTCTGTATTACACTGAAAAGCCGTGGATGTATATCTTTCAGTAGCGGGACGGGTTCATGTACATTTTCATCATGATTTTATGAATATGTGAATATATGAATATATACACACACACATATATATATATATATATATATATATATATATATATATATATATATATATATATATATATATATATATATATATATATATATACATATATATAATAATATATGCGTGTATAGGTTTTTGATTTTGTAGTCTAATATGTGAACACAGGATTGTAGTTAGCCTGAGCGACTTTCAAAATATATGTAATATATATTCGAACCTATTTATTTATATATGTACTATAAGTCAAGCATTGCTAGTCGCATCGCATTTTTATTAAAACGATTGAATTAAACAGCCTATTCGCACACTAATGAAGTGAATTCGACGATTTGCAGGGCTCATGGTATGTTGGTATTTAGTTTAACAAAAGTAGTTTTGACGGATTACATTTAGTGTAAAATCAAAACAAAATCTATAGATGTATATGTCCACAACCGATTAAAGATAGCAGGTTATCATACAGGTGAATAATTCCTTTTATTAAACGTCAAAAAACATTTTTGCTTAAGGCTCTCCTGAATTAATATACTAAGTGGATTAATAGGAATGATTGCAAACAATAATCAAAGGATTTTTCGATATATATGTATTTCATACATTTGATAAGTAGAACAGCACCAATCTAATATGACTGCTGATTATGTTCAAGCTAACGGTAAGTTATTTTCATCAATCACTAAGGAAATTGATGGTTTCTGTTTATGAAAGTCAGACTGAATATATAAGACGGAGTAGCATTTTAATAACAATTATATATATAATATATAATAAATATAAATATATATATATGTGTGTGTGTGTGTGTGTGTGTGTGTGTGTGTGTGTGTGTGTGTGTGTGTGTGTGTGTGTGTGTGTGTGTAATGTATATTAGTTAAATATACACTAAATGCATTTAATTCGAGAAACTGGTTTATTTCCAGCACACAAATTACATCATGCTGTCTTTAGATTGATATTTAGTCCAGCACTCTCGATTTGTCATAAATATCTACCCCAGTAAGGTTTTGTTAGAATATGCTAATGTGCAAAGAAAACAATTGCCTATAGTGTTCGTGCACTAAATCGGTGTTTGCTATTAATTTGTCGTCTTGATGAATAAACCAAATCATTATTATCGAACTTTTATCGAAATTCGTCTGTGACAATGAGCTAGTTTCAAATTATTAAAATATATCCCATCTAGGAATAGGCATTACTAAAATACTTTAATGCAATCTGTTCATACTGATTGCTGCATGACACTTGTAAAATATGAGATTGTCATTTAAGGAAATAGTACAACCGTAACATAACTTAAATGACAGTTATAAGGGCATGGTTGTTATTGGCTTAAATATTGATTTGTAAAGTAGATTATATCTTTTATGTACCTCTATTGGTTTTTGTATGTTGAGTGTCTGACTATTACGGGGTTCGTCCGGGATAAAACAGACAAGAGAGGAGAGTGTCACATGTAGAAAGTTACTCATTCACAAATCGGAATTGGAGTAGGTAAACACCGTATTATATGTATGTAAGTATAATCCGATTGGACTAATGTTAAATTAATGTATATGCGTTTATTGTGACTTTGAGTATGCCATTTGCAGCTAACATAGTACTAACAGTCACGTTATTAATAGTTCCGATATTTGAGTCTTAATTTGTGATGGATAACGTAATAGGTATTTTGGGTGTTGATGTTAGTCAACGGACTTAAGGTATGGGAATTTGTTGGTTATAGCACATGTGGATAATGTGTGAATTCTTATATCTTGATTTGACAAGGTAGTGAATTGTGGATAGGTGAACAACTAGTATAATCCTTGTTTGTGAATCACATGTGTTGACTTGTGGTATTTGGTTTGTTTGTTTTACAAACACTGATGTGAATACATTGATACTGGAAACTTGCACTGCTTATTTTATGTTAAGGTTATATGTGTGTGAGTGAAACTATCAATCAACACAATGAGTACCACTTATGAGAAGTAGGTGAATTTAGCAGGTGCGGATTTTAGAGATTGTGTGACTGAACGGCAGAAAGTGGAACGACAGGAAAGACAGTTGGAACGAGAAGCTCAAAAATCCCAAATGGAACAAGAAAAACCACAACGTGAAAATGATGTGAGGACCACGCTTAGAATTCATGAATATGAAATGTTTAAGTTACAGTTAGATGTTAATGAATATAAGACTTATCATAATAATCAAGATTGGTAATTTTACTTGAATTCAATGAAGCACTTCTAAAGTGCGTTCAGCTAGCCAGAGATGGCTTCAGAGTGAAGTTCTGGGAGACTTGTGGTGAGGAAAATGAGACGACAACTCAATTAGTAAGTAGACTCTCAGTGTATTTGGATTAGCCGATTACAATGGCGAGGGTTGAGGAAACATTTGAGGATGTTTGTCAAATGATGATCAAAGAATAATGTTAGGCTAACTGTCATGCTGAATTAGCTACCTTTCTTATGGAGAAACCATCTCTTGCATTAGATGAATTATAACGCTTGGCGGAGAAATATATTGAAGCTCATCGATCACATGTGAGCCTACTCACCAAATCAAAACCAGAAGACAGACTCTAAATCAAAGTGTTGTTGATGTAAGAGTTTTAAGTGAACAAAACTGTGTCATCTATACATGGATTGTAGAACTTCAGTTGCAATTAAGGCAATTATATGACATAAATGGGAAATATTGGTCACAAATCATCTGATTTCAGAACGCAAACTGCCCCCTTCCAGTTCAAGAAACCTTTTTAATGTCATAGGCAATGTCATTTAGCGCGAGATTGCCGGATGTTTCAGAAATGAGCTGTTGGGTTGAATAAAAAGTCAAAGGAAATTGATCAAAAGGCTACTGCATATCTTCAGGCTGATGGCAATACGTGTGCAGCTTGTAATTATAGCAAAACACATCAATTGAAAAAGTAGCTTATGGGAATACAATTCCAGTAATGACTAACGCCTGTCAAAGTAATGATGTTAACTCTATCCCTGTGACAGAAGGTTATGCTGATGACACTCACGTAGAAGGGTTACGCTACTCTGGGAGTTCTGGTATTGTGTTCAAGAAGTTAGATAAGATCAGTTATTGGGTTGTGTGAAATGATGTGTTGTAATTATAATACAAATAATATTTCATATAGCACCTTATTCAACTTAAAATGCTCTAATGCGCCTTACATTGAAAACGTATTTAAAACATTAGCTAATAAATATACATATTTTAGCCTCTGATACGTTTTTTATTGATGAAATACTTTATTATTCGCATAATCTCCCCTCCAAGTAATACCTAGAATTTGAATATTCTCAGATATAATAGGCATAAACTTACAGACTGAGAGATACAAAATTGAAAGACACTCGATTGGCCATACGTCCTTAATGGTAGTCAAATCTCTTATATTATTCAAGTAACGCAGTGGAATAAAACATGATTTGTTCAATCTACACACGTACGCATATGACATAATGACCTTGTTGTTCAATGTGTTTGCAGTGTCTTGTAATTTAGTAAGAAAGCGTACGCCTTCGTAAAAGTAATCACTTGGCAGCTAAAACATCCCATCTTTCAGCTCACTAATTCCAGGTGTCTTATAGATAATTTAGTGTTAAGTAGATGTATTTAGTACACATACCCATCCTATTGTATTGATGCATTATCAGTGATATGGGAATGAGTTGCAATAATGAATAAAGTCCATCCACTCTCCAGCATCAAAGGATCTTGGTTTTTAATGAGCCACTCATAGCCAGGCTACGGATAGAGCTATGAGAATATTGACAAAACATTATTTGACATTTATCTGGTTTGTATGAGAAAACCAAAACACTCTTTATTATCATTTGGTTGTGGCGGTTATTAGCCAATTGTAAAACATATATTAATATAGCCCACAAGTCTAGACCTATCAAACTGTAATTATATTCATTACATTACGATGGATCATATTACAGTCACGACAAGATACAGTTCTTATGCTAATTAGTTCTCTTGCCAACTCAGTATATAACTATAGCAGCCTAGATCACGCTGACTTTTGTGTATCATATGTCAGTGAAATTACTGAAGTAGGCAATAACGCAATTCACCGATGGTTAAACGCACGATCATTGTAAGGGTAGTGACATTTCTGTATTCTGCATCACAACATATTTCAGAATGCAATGGTCTCAACTAAATACCCTACAAATGAAGATACCAGTTAGTAAGATATACCTTTATAGGTCAATCACGAGGTTTTGAAGCCACTGAGTAACCTTGGTAATTTAACGTTAAAGCTGTTTTTAATTTTTCGTTTATTCATGAAATAAACACATTAATTAAAAGGCAGGCGCCTTTTAGTTAATGTGTTCTTTTAGTTTATTTACGCATTCAACTGAATAATTACGATTCCATCGCATTGTTATTTATAACAGAAACAGTGTATTAGTAATTAAAACATGACCTTTAGTTCACCCTCATTTGTATCAAAATGTATCATCCTATGAGTTATGAATATTGCTGATATATGAAAACGTATATTAGATTAAATAAAGTACAGAACATTATCGTGTTTGTTTTCTCTGAATGTAAAAATGTTGGGCTATCAAACAACTAATAATACCACCATCTAAATATATGACTTTCCCAGGCTTCAGCATACAGTTCATTTGTGTGAAAGACGGTACTTAATATTAAAACTTAATATTAACACTAGTGGGTATACTTAATACTATTCCAGATACTAGAGTCAAAAACCGTTGTCCTAGATAGAAGAAAGCATATTCAATCAAAGATTGTTTACCTTTAGATGTTATTGTTAATTATCTGTCTACAAGTCATTACACCGTTGCACTTAATTGATTGATTTTATATATATATATATATATATATATATATATATATATATATATATATATATTATGTGTGTATTTATTTGTGTGTGTGTGTTTTTGTTTTTAGGGTACATAGTAAGACGCAACAGGCACAGAGCATCAACATATCTAAACATCTTTCGAAACCTACCTCCATAAATCTAAATACAACTATACATACATTAATCTAAATATAAAATGCTCCATAACTCCACATATTGATAAATGTGTGCGTATACCTAAGCATGTGTCTGGTCTACTCATCAGCCTGTGGGAACCAGCTAATTCGCTTTTCGTACGCCACAAATATGTCACACCCACAGGAAACCGGCTACAGGCAGGCTACGTACAAATAGCGGAACCGCGTAAAAACATACCATTTGATACCACAGCTCGCAACAAACAACACGTGCGTGTGGTTCAATGGTGACTTACTACATACATATCATAACTATTTTGACACCAAAGTTTACATTTAACAGTAATTTGCTGTGGTCCAAATGAAACCTGTATATAAAACGCTCTGGGTTTGAATAAATGAATAAATCCCAACTATATGAACCATGTATATCGATACACGTCCGACTAGTCTGGCATCGAAGTTCTTCTCTAACCTAAGTGAAAAGTCAAGCCTTTTATATACACTCAGCGTGTTAAAACAAATTACAGTTTGTTCACCACAAGAGAATGTACACTAACTCAGAATGGATTTACTGAAGTGATTTAACTAAAATAAAAACAAAGTAGCAATACTGTACAATGGATTATTACTGGACTAGAACGAAATATCGTCTCAAACCAGAGTAAATACTATGATTTACTCGAACCTAACAGCTAATCCTCATACGTTTCCGTTCATCACTAAGGAAACGTTCATTCACGCTTAATTCAGCGTCACTAAGTGTATGCAGTTAGGTGTGGTGGGATCTATATTAAAGCGCCTATCCACTTGATCTATTTGACCCATGTTCGAGAACAGCGGATTTCAGGCAGATCTCCGATACTGCGAATGACACGTCGGGATTATAATAGCTATATATTTAACAAATTTCCTATATCAGTGTAACCAAATTACTCATAATATGGGAAAAAAACTCTGTCTGCAGCTTAATACCCATGGAGATGCCTGCCGGAGTAACAAACGACTCCGGGAGTATAAATCCATCCGCGCACGCGCGTGTGTGTGTGTGTGTGTGTGTGTTTGTGTTATAAAGATAGTTAAGGCGCTTGGCACAGGTGTTATTCTTTCATTCAAATAACAATTATTACCCCAAACTTTTTCTTTAATATTTAATTTGATGTATAATTAATTACCGTTTAATTAGAGAAATATTAAAGAAAAAACAAATTTCTAAAATAATCTAGACGAGGATAATCTAAATATAAAAAAGAAACTATGATTAAAACAAAACAAGGATTTGTGCCTAACACTACGACAAAGAAAGATTAAGCCTAAAATGGAAAAATTAAATATTAATACACAGCATGAATAATGTATGAATAAAATAAGCATCAATCAAATTAAATTATTCAGATTAATACTAATAGCAGCGATACAACACGACTCAACCCAATAGCAACGACCGGTTTCGACATATTCATGTCTTCATCAGGTTGCATAGAATGTCTAACGTTATCATATTGCTCGAGTTTCATATACACAACTTTCAATAGGAAGCCACGCACTTAATCCTTTAGTTCTTTATAACAAAGCAGGTGTGCTATTTTAATCTCTTTGTTCTACTTGTGAACTTACGTAACCCGGTATTTTGAAAATATCCCAACGATAATTGAATATAATTAATATGTTTGTACAGGTCTGAAAGTGCCCAATATAATAAGAACATAAACCTAAATGCACTTCAAATGAATTTTCCTATTTGACAATTGATATATAGATATTTCATTACTTTACTAACATATTAACGGTGGGTTGAGATTTTTGTGTTTCGGGTGATTGACGCTTTACTGAAGTTGTGTTTGTGATTAACTTTTCCAGATCTTCAGGAGACATTCTATTTATTTTAAGGTATTTACTTGACACTAAATAACCCGAGAGGCTTTTATGTTTCGTGTAAGCAGTAATGATACTATATTGGTAGTTTTCTAAATAACTCCTCAGTTGAAGTATCTTAAAATGTGTATCTATTATTCTTGAAGCCATATTACCTGTTCTAGAAAACGGCATAACTACAGTGTAACTTTTTTGGGCCGATTCTAATATATCTTCAAAACGTTTATTATTTAACCCTATTAATTCGGTCCTGCCAATCAGAACCTGAGCTTTGTATTTGTTCAATCGGTATTAAAATATAATCACCGAGAGATGGACGGTTGTAATCAGGCAGAGAAGAGTTATCTGCGTGCACTATTAAATGGGTATATAAAGAAGAAAGTCGATGTTTTCTTTCAATTGTAAATCGGTGGCCAATAGCTCTTATGCGAAGAGATGTACTAGTTTAGCCAACATATTGTTTATTACAGAAGTAGCACTGACAAGCATAAATAACGTTTGAAGAAGAGCAATCTATATCTCCCATTATGCCAAATTATTACTTATTAGATGACACCTTGCAGTGAATAATATTGCATGGTTTTGAACCCCAACGGCTGGTAGTTGGAATACCGATATGTGACCGACGTTGTTTTATTTGCAATTCCCCAACAGTTTTGCCTTTAATACCACGCATCCACCTTTTAGAATAATTTATTTTATACAAGGCTTGAAAAATAATACCCGAGGCCTTATCAAAGTCCTTTTCGTTAGAACATATAATTTGCGATCTTAATAAACCTTTAAAGGTATGTTTGGGATGAAAATAATGTTTGTGGAACATCGGCTGTATATCGGTTGGCTTCAGAAATACCTTGGTCAGTAAGGTATTATTGTTTTTAGGGTCTTTGAATACAGTGGTATCTAAATAATTTACTGAATCAATACAGATAGAAGATTTAAATTTAATGGGTGTTTCATGTGTTTTAAAATATTTAGAAACTCAGAGAACGCATCCTTGCCATATGGCCATATTATGAAAATATCATCCAAATACCGGAGGTAGGTATGAGATTTTAATGGACATTTAAGTAATGCCTCTTTCTCAAATTTTGCCATGTACACATCGACGTAGTGTGGTGCCCAATCTTTACCCACAGAAGTGCCTACTGTTTGGATGAACCCTTCATCATTAAACAAAAAGTCATTACTCTTCAAAGATAATTCTAAAAGTTCTATGATTGGATCATCATATATGGGATCATTTTTCATTACGTCCCTTACAGCTTGCAACCCCTTGGTGTGATCTATATTGGTATACATACTTTCAACATCTAATGTTATAAGCAAGCAATTATCAGGAAAAGTCAATGCTTTTATTTTTTCTACAAAATCGTATGTGTTTTTTATATAAGAAGGGTGATCCATATCAAATCGTTTTAAGTGGCTATCTATGAAAGATGATACATGTTTTGATTCGCTATTACAATCAGACACTGTTGGCCTTCCTGTGGGCATTACGTTTGGTATTGTCCAATAACTGTCCTCTTTGTGAATTTTAGGGAGCATATACAAATATCGTGATCTTGGCTCCTGGGGAGGTGAAAGGAAATTAAATTGTTTTTCAGAAATTGCACCCGCAGATTTAAGTTTATTTAAAATAATAGTTATTTTAATCGCCGTTCTGGGGTATATAGGCTCATTAACCTTTTCGTAATGATTATAATTATTTAAATGACGATAGCCTTCAGTAATATAATTGTTTTTGTCCATTATTGCTACTACCGAACGTTTATCAGCTTGTTTAATTACTATATCTTTATTTTTACGTAAGTTGTTAAGTGTTAATTGTTCTTCAATTGTTAAATTTAGTTTTTCCCATACGACATTTAGTTCATCTATTTCCTTTGTAAAGTTATCTATGCATTCTATTAAATCGGGATCAGTTCCCTTTTCAGATGGAACCTAGCTTGACTTAAATATAACACTTTTCTGTGGTTTAATAAAATTGTTACGTTCGTAGCGAAAGAAATATTTTATTTTTAGTTTCCTCCCGAAGTCCCTAGTTGCTTCCAAAATGGGTGCTTTAGAAATCTTAGGGGTTTGAGCGAACGTTAGTCCCTTACTTAGTAAGATTGTTTCTAATATTGGCAAAACGTGACTTGAAAGATTTAAAATGTTATTAATTATTTTATAACAGGGGTAAGTTTGACCCTCTGAAGACATTAGTTTAAAAATCTAACCAGAGGTGGACCATTAAATTTGCCGTATCTTCTCTCCGAAGAATTCCCATTATTGGAATCAATTTTGAATTTCTGAGTACCCATCTTGGGTATGACCGTAGCCCATTCACAATGACCCATAGATCGATTGATTGAATCTATGTTGGTCTGTTCCGCTTTCGGTAGTAATCTTGAATAATTTATTTCTGTAAGGAAAATATTACTCGAATCATATTGATTTTTAATCCATGTCTACAATGTTTTTAAATTTTATTCCCAGTGCTAAAATAATATTTGTAAATTTCATATGATTCCAGGTCATTCGCCTGTGCCCCATTTACATTAATAAGTGAGTAAAAGGGGTATGACGATGGAATACCATTACTTGAAAGATAGGCATAAAGAAGATTAATATCGTTTTGTAAAATCAGGTAAACAACCTTTAGATGGTTGGCTACGTTTATGAAGATGATAATGATAATGCTACTTTTGATGATGATAATAATACTAATAATACTACTACTAATACTAATATTCCAGTATTTGAAAATAATTAAAGGAACAAGATTGATAATGCAAGTATAACCATGTAACATCTAATGATTAAATATCACAAGTCAATATACCTAGGTTATACTCCCTTTATTAATGTTTGTTCTTTAATAGTATTATCCGTAACATATGTCATAATTTTTCATCTCCGATTCCAATTCATGAGTATGCTATGGTTCCTCATTATTAGAATACACAAAGGCTATAACCATAATAACCTAACCATAGACAATCAAAAAGTAAATATATTTTTGTTTCCGTCTAAAAGATGGACGGTTTGCTGTGTGGAGGCATCGCGAGTATAGTATTTGATAATAATAATTAAGTTAAATAATTAGAGAGGCGATTGAATAACTGAAATATAAATGGGTAGCTCTGTTGGGAAATGAGCTTAATTATTAAGAATATTGGAGCAACAGCGAAACGATTTGGTTTAGGAAATGATAAATATTTAATAAAATAATATAGTATTTGTTTGTTTGCTTGTTATTGTGTATTATTTATTGTTGTTTATGTCTAAGAAGCAGTCAGTAACTACATCTACTTTAATTAATATAAATTGAACATGTTAATTCAGTTGCTAAATTTAATACGCTATTCTATGTTTATGTTCAATTCAGATTTATATTCCTAGTTAACATTATATGCACTTTCATGGACAGGACACATGTTTATTCAATTTCAATAATAGGCCATACAAAGGTTGTTACATACAATTTAAAAGCCTTAAATACAAATTAAGACCGATTGTGCAATGTATTTGTGTCTGGCGATTTAAAAAGTGCAATAAATGTATATATACGTGGTCTATTTCTGTAATTTACAGGTACATCACTCAATTGGATTTCATTATAAACAGGACATTCAGATATAAAATGGTACTCATCTTCTAAAACATTACATGTTTGACACAATCGCTCATTTCTGGGAATAGGGTGTGGCTTATGCCATCTGCCCGTTTCTATCTTCAAAAGATGACTTTATAAACGTAATCTTGTCAATGCCTTTCTAAACAGTGCGTTTTAGAAAGTTCCTAAAACCTCACTAAACACCAAATTGGGACTAAACAGTAAACGTGATGAAACCTGCTGCATATTAATATACCCCACACGCTGTCTAAATATACATATAAATATTTTTATATTACCAACATTATGACTCTGCCAAGCATCATGATAAAGAATAAATTATCTACCAAAAATGCCCAATTTCTTGAACCATTTACAACATCTCGTAATAAAACATAATACGCACGACTTATAGATCTACTTGGATGTGCAGTTATTACCTTCAACCAACATTTCATAACATTAACTAACCTTGTATGATACATATCAATTCCCCACAAGTTCAGTTCTGACAATATCACTTTTGAGTAGAACGACTCACTACAAGTATGCTCTTACAATATCTAATATGTACATTTTCCACACTATTTGCAGTATGGAATCCCCACACTTCACTACCGTAATACAAAATAGGCGATATTAACTTGTCAAACAATTCCATACTCACAGTGGTTGATATATTCACAAAACTATTTATATATTGATACACTTTGAAGGAAGCGTTTCGTACCTGATCTGCTTATATTTGTTGTGTAGCCGAAAAGGAACTTGTTATGTTAAAGCTTATTCCTAAATATGTGAATTATGTAACAACTTCCAACTCCTGATTGTCATATGTAAACATTAAATTGCTTCTCAGACGAACAGCTTTCCTAAACGCCATAATCTTAGTTTTTGGGCTGGTTAGTTCAAGTTTCCAACCCATGCTTAGTCTTAGAAAAAAATACTGCGTCATCTGCATACAACAAGCATGAACACTAACAACAATATTCACACAGTTATCAAAAGAATTGCGAAATTGAGCAATATATTAGAGCAATTTGTCCAAGAAATCTGTATCTTCAGTGTCCTGACGTGATGAATTAACAGGTATGACATTACATAGTGCTAACAAAGTACTTCTTAACCCCCCAAAAAACTTATCTAGCTTCAACCAGACAATTTCATCACTTGTGTGTTTTAAAGAAATAATATCTTTGCTAATATTTCACGGTATAATACTACCAACTCACCTGAGTTCCTTTTCGCCCTCGGTCTTCGTTTTCGAAGAAATGCAAAATAATGATATCCTTCAAATGATATATATGTTAATTCATCAGTCCATGACTCACAAAATAAACAATTGTCATGTTGAGAAATAACCTCACGTATACATGGTATATTCAGTTTATTTACCTTATTGGTCACTAATCGTAATATGATCTACACTACAATATTAATACCAACGTTATGCTCGCGGTCTGCTCCAACACGGGGTCGCGGCCTTTCCTATACAACATTGCTCCCATTAGATAATTCCTATATCTAGCACATAACTGCCCCCTAGCGTTACGTACAGGTTATGTCGATAACCCGTTCATGTTGTTGTTCGTATGGAAAGATCGCCAGGATCGGACGTGACTTTCATAGTGCCCCTTGACGACCACCAGGTCTCCCCAGACGAGTAGCACTATGTACCACCACTGTGCGGTCCAGTGCTAGTATATCACTAACAAACGAATGTATGGTTTCAACCACGTCTTCATCATCCATCTCCGATATTCCATGAAATAATCAGTTGGAACGGCAGCTTTTTGCCTCAAGGTCTAGATAGATGTTATTCATCATCTTTACTGCTTCTTCTACTAGATCTATATGTTTAATTAAGTTTCCACAATACAGTTACCCGTCAGCAAGCCAAGTTTGATAAATATGAGATTATGCCAGACTTTCAAAAATATTGCTGCTACTCCAAAATAGACATCACTACTGCCATTATGTTAGCTAACCATCTGTAATAAAATATCTAATTACCCTCAACCTTATACACGGTTTATATATCCCAAAATTAAAACAAGAAATAACTACGAAAGGGATAGAATAAAACATCTTATTAATACTCCTTTAATGGTTTCAATTTTGCAATAGGACAATCACCACTGACGATCCAGAACCGACTGCCATTTCAATAAGATCAAGAAAAATGTAATATTATGTATCTATCTCTTTCGTATATCTACCTACTGATAGACTCACAACTGAAATAACCGCCTTTATTTACTTAATGCTGCATATATAACAGCCATAATGTACTTTATCCAATATTGATCAGAATCGTGCATTTTATGACATTTAAAAATTATATACCTTTCACTTGATAATATATATATATATATATATATATATATATATATATATATATATATATATATATATATATATATAGCATAAAGGTATACTTTCAGAAAATGCCAGTTTCATAGAGGCACCCTATAGTGTGGATATGTTTATAGACACAGCCGACCAGAAATTGACAACAATTGACTCGTATAACAGACTTCAATCACATTCGTTTAGTATCAGGTCTACGATCTGGATTCCGATAATGTAAATAAGCAAATCATATATTTTATATTCGACTGCAGCAGATATATGAAAACCTTGGTGAATATTGCATGGATTAGTTTTATTTCAGTAAAACAAATTCATTCAGCGCAAAGTAAACAAAAAGCTACTACGCATAATGGAACTATTAATTAAGATGTTTTAAAACTGTTTTCAGATATCTTCATCCATTAAATCAAGGGTATACTGTATACATGTGCCATGTGTATGTTTCCAGCAGGCAGGGCGTGTTCAACACACTAGTCAATATACTCGTAGTAGACAGAAAACATACAATGTTATTATATATACCCCGTGGTTAAATGTTGTTTATATTCAGTGGTCTTTTTCCCATTGGCCTAAATATTTAGACTATATCCCTTCACTCTCCCTGTAATTGGAATCAGATGTCACCAGAAAACAATTAATTTAGTTTTCCTTATTTTCTGTTTTATTAGTTTTTTTCTCTTTCTTCAACGAAATGGTCCATACTCTGTTTAACTATGTAATAACTGAAATATATATACCTGCCTACATGCATACATACGTACATACATAGATACGTACGTACCTTGAACGCCTCGAGTCTAGTTGGTAGCGCGTTGGATCACTGATAACTACCACCTGACTGGATATATCTAAAGGGTGTTTCATCTTTGATTTCGCTTTATTTCATTTGGATGTTGTTCAACCCATTTAGCCTACAATGTGCACAAAGGTGGCCGTAAAACATCAATCATCAATCACGTACACACACACACACACTCACACACAAATACACATACAGACAAACACACACCCACGCACGCACACACACACACACACACACACACACATATATATATAGGAAGTAGTGACAAGTAACAATGAATCAGTGTTCACGATTAAAGTAGTGCATTATATGTAATTATTTGTGATGTAAGCCAACATATCCTGAAAATATCACAACACTATGTATGGATAACTTATAGCTGCATTCTTTGTTTTTTTTATTATTGAAGCTCTTAAATAAAATACTTGTTATAGTTCAGAATTATATTTAGGTAATGATTTATCGAATACCACATCATTGCGTAAAAAGGACAATTGTTTTACAGTTTCATAATTTGGATCTAGCTTCTTGGATGATATAATTAAAGGCCTATATAATGTTAGGTTATGAATGAGGATTTGAATCTATCTTGGCATTAATAAAACATGGTATACTCATTTCTGATTTGGATTTTGTTATGTAAGTGGACGGCACAAATTGTATTTTGTTATAAGAATAAAAACATCCTGTTTTGCAGATTGCATATTAAATGGATTTGTCTACTAGAATATCTAGATTGAACTATGGGAAATTGTTGTGCGAGCGATATTGTTCAGCTTGAAGTCTGGTGATCGAAGTCTGGTGATTGTATTTTAAGGAGACAGTTTGTGTGGAAGTGTCACTCGACACTATATTATATTATAATCCAAAAAAATGACGATGTACATTGATATACATAATCGTCTTTTATTGTCCATGGATTATTTCTACCAACTAAGTATATTGTCGATCACTTCGAGTCAGTAATAGAATATTCTATTACTTAGGAAGTCATACTTCGGCAATATATCTTAAATATGATGGCACCTTAGTTTAACAAATAACGTATGTTGAATTTGGTAACATGAAATAAACACAATTCCGCCGGAAAGTACATTGTATAATCTGGATACCATCATTGAAAAAAAAATTACTTTCCATTCAGGAGCTGGCACAATAGTAACACATACTACGCGTATGTTGTTTAACATAACTAATGATAGTAATGACTTAATACCTTAATGTATAATTGGGATTGTTCTTTCGTCTCAGAGTGTTTTAAATATGCTTTTTACGCCTTTCGGTGATTGAGTGAGAGTAGATGGCTTTCGAAAGTGTGAGATGTTTAATTCGCAACTGTGGAATAATTATAAAAATACACCGTTTGTTAAATAGCTTATGGTCATATAATCTAATCAATGCAAATCATTAAAACTATATTTAAAGATTTGAAAACATTTCGATGTAGACATGGTAGCTCCTAACTTAATATCTCAAATTATCGAATAACATATATTACTATACGTGGTGTTTCCTTACAACTTCTGGCTATGTCTGAGACGAGTTCGTGCCATGCTTAGGTATTTTTACGTTTGTTGTTTGTTCTTAGAACGTGAAAAAATGGCATTTAATGTGGAAATATATGTTACTTTGGAGTGACCTGTCTTCCCTTCCGGGAGTTACAAAGAAACAGGATGGTAGATTTCAGCGAGGCAAACAGAGCAAGAAGCTTTGGATCAAAAACAAACTTACCCGCTAAAGCCTTTAGAATATGTAAGAACAACGTTCGGGTAAATCATCACTCACTCACTTAGTGAGTCGCTCGTTGTCTCACTACTCATTCCCTCAGTCATTCAGTCAATCAATCACTTACTCACAAAATCACTTTCGCATACACCCTCACGATGGATGATTCGCTTGCTTGCACTTTCATTTAAATACTCTTGGCTCACCAAACTTTCTCTTGTGCGGCAAAGGAAATGTTATCCATTGTGTCAGAGAGAGAGAGAGAGAGAGACAGAGAGAGAGAGTATTGTCTAGAAAGAATATTGTCTACAACATGTCAAGTTATTTGTTTCATGTGAAATAGAGAGTGAATTTGGTGGACAAATATACTTAGCTGAAAGAGATTTAAGTTTAATCAGATTTAATTAGAAATTTAATCATTTCTAACTGCTCTATCTCTCTCTCTCTTAAACATACACACACACACACACACACACACACACACACACACACACGCATGCATACATACACACACACACCAACACACAAACACACACACACATATATATATATATATATATATATATATAGGAGAGTGTGTGTGTATTTGTGTGTGGGTGTGTGGGTGTGTGAATGAGCTCTGTATTGTACCCCCAGCTGCAATTCACTAGGGACCCAAACAAATGGTCTGTACAATAAAACACTTCATGCAGCTACACCTTAATGTTTGGCCAACGGTTCGCTTCCACTAGCTAGCACAGCTAAGTGGTGCGTTAAACTCATAAATGAGGATCTATAACTAAATCTAAACAATGAAGGTAAATGGAAATTTGGACTTTGTCTGCCTGCTGTAGTATCGGAATACGGCTCTCGTATGCGCCGGCTATCCAAGTGCATTGATAATGTAATACTTTAGGAAGCGTTGCAACTATATAAGGTTATAGAGGTTAACCAATCACTTTCCGAAATCAAGGATTAACCTAAAACTCAAATTTAACCTCCAAGATTGTTACATCGGTCTAAGACCATTATTCACTTAAACATATAGCTTATAATTAAAATTATCACAGTTCCTCACATATATCCCCAATCCCGCGATGCAAATAGGCTAGACGCGTTGAAGCAGATTGTGCAACGCAACATTGTACCCTGTTGAATCTGCTGATAATTCGGTTAGAGAAAATCCGAATGTATAAACAGGCTCCTATGCCCTTGCTGCTGATTCGGTAGAGCATGTTTATATTGACATTGCGGGTATAGACGAAGAGGTTATTAACATTACTAACAAAGACCCCCCCATAAGAAGGAAGCCGAGGCGCTTTTCGCTCAGAAAAATTCCCATAATTCAGTCAAAACTGACAGGCAAGAAATCAGTATGTCAGATATCTGGGAAGGATTTCAAAAGGAAGAAGAACGTAACACCGGAGAGAGGATTAAGCAAATTGGCAATATCAGATATAAAGACAACATAATTGCCAGAAGCCCCAATACATCACCACCATGGGATGATAAAATATTTAAACGAAGTTGGGGGAATGGAGAATACCCTCTGACGTCGACTGAAGTCGGCGCAGACAAGAGAAGAGAACATATCCCGAAAGTGGAATTATTTTTCTTCGTGTACGGATTGGCGCAGAGAAAGTCAGTCGCCAAAACGAGATCAAATAATAAACATATAAGGCTTTTGCGTTTTTCTCTATCGACTGAGGAAAGAGTTACAACGTTCATATTATGGCAACCTTAATTCGTTATTACATTGATCAGCATTGGAACCATCAATATTAACATTGAAATGAACACTATTTATATTGGAACCATTAGTATTAACGTACTAAAGAAGATGCACTTTTTAAGTTCATCATCTCATGATTATTTCAATCCAAGAATCACAGATTTCCAGGAAGGAACAAATGCTTCAGTTTAATGCAAATCTTGAATGCAAAGTTTTTGAGTTTTGGCAATTCTTTCTGTAAAGGAATTTGTATTATTTTCAACTCCTGCTTTTCTTTTCAACTTGTAATTTTAGAAACGGTTACGAACATTGATTGTATTGGCTAATTCAGGTTATTATGCACCTATCGCAATATAATAGATTATTGAAACAAAACAAAAATATAATATATTATGTTGATACAACCTTAGACCGTACATCAAATGCATTTTGTTATAGATTATAAAAGATCGAGTTAAGGTGAATTGGTGCCTTACCGATCCATTCTTCATCACTCAAAATTTTAATAAATAAGGGGGTAGCCTTTACCCATTGGTTTATATCCTTTACATCAAAATCCTTGTTTGCAATATTTGGTCCGACCCTCACATTAAAGGCGTTCATATACCTGCAACACCACATGAAGCCCGTGTCATCCAATACGCAGAACGCTCTACAGTAATATACAGACGTTATATTGTATAACACGCGGAAGAAGCAATTACTTATGACATAATTACACCGTATTCTTTTAAATTTCTGTAAATCAATAGATAAGATTAAATCGATAATTCCATGCCACTAGGTAATTGCTATGCAACTAATGCTCGAATTTATGCTCGATGCAAAGCCTATTATAAGATACAAGACATTAACCAAGGAGACTTGAAGTCAAGCTTACTATATTAGACATATCTTGCAATTTATAAAGATTGCCTTAAAGTTGTTAAGCCTTAGCAATATATGAACATGTCATATCAATATGCCGAGCTCCCTACTACCATGGTAAGAACATCCACAGTTTAAAAATAGTCTTGACACAAGAAACACTTATGGACTACATCTCGTATAGACTATTATAACTCACTGTTATACGGCATATATGATTATAACATCAGTAGCCTTCAGCGAATTCAAAATAGAGTAGCTCGCATAATAACAAATACTCGAAAATACGATCATATCACCCCAATTCTTCAAAAACTACATTGGCTACCTGTTAGACAGCGTATCCATTTAAAATTTGTATTAATAACTTATAACATCTATTAATGATATAGCGCCAGAGTACTTGTGTGAACTGGTGTCCATTAGAAGGTCATCAAGAAAACTCAGGTCATCCAGTGAGATACTATTGTATGTGCCAGTGTCTCGGCTCAAGTCATTTGGTGATTGTCCGTTTAGTGTTGCAGCCCCCACTTTGTGGAATAAGTTGCCGGCAAATATTAGAAATGCGTCGTCTCTTGGAAAATTTAAGTCTCTTCTAAAAACACATGTATTTAAGGTCGCTTTCACAGATAAATAATTATTATATTTTAAATCATTACAGGGTTTTTACAAACATTGTTTGGGGTATTATTATATTACATAATATGTGTACAGCGCATTTGAATGGCTCCTGCTAGTAAGGGCGCTTTATTAAATATACATTATTATTATTAATACTTCAAGCCCAAGAACCTTTCTTCCTGGTATTATCATGTAATCTTATAAACACCGTAATGTATTGTATACAAGAAATACCTGATTTATTTGTATTCTTCACCTCGAATGGTCCAATATGATGGGAGGAGTTACAAAATATGTGTTTATTTTATCATACAGGAACTAAAGCTATTTCAGATTTTGAGATCAAGCTACATTTATCTAAGCACATTATAACAGCATTAACTGACTGTTGTAACACATTGTAAATGGATAGTAAATACATAACACAAGTACTCTCCAAAACGTGGCATTGTGTATCATTAAGCAATCATAAATTTTGATAGAATTCAGAATGTGTTTTGGCTGTTTATTGCCAGCTTAATATATCTTAAAGACAAAAACAGATGACAAACTGCTCAGTTTATTAGCACTTTTATAACTACAGTAATGTTTAAACTTTGATATTAATAATGACAGTGTATAAAACATTTAAAGACACTCTATAATAACATGTATTATTAGTTTAAGATTTAAATACAGACTTGAAAATAAATATGGATCATGATTTTATTGTTTGTTATTTCGTACTTAGAATAACGTTTTTCCAGCGAAAGTATCAAGATGTGTGAATGTTATGTACGTATCTATATTATTACCCTATGGAGAATATATTTATGCATTTGAAAGACTATGGGTATTATGGATCATGGTGAATATAATGAAATATGATTAGTATTGCCAAAATGCTAAATATATGACAAATGGGACTGTTAAGCAATGCATTCAATAAAACAGGAATTAGTCAGGAAATCGACTTCAAACACGAATCACAGTTCAATATTTAGTAAGAGCACAAATGGCATCGCACAGAGTTTGTATTCATTGAAGCATGCTTTCAATCAGGTTTGATAGGGTTTGAAAGGGCAGAGCTTGCCATGCATCAATGACTGCCTGTCGCAATTCCGCCTGATTAGTAGGCTGGTTGGCACTTGATTCCATGGTGCGTGTTACTTCGGACTACATTATCTCTATAGGATTCATATCCAGGGACACTGCTGGACTTTCCATGTGTTGGATCCCTTCAGTTTCCGTGAAATTGACCACTGTGCGAGCTATGTGAGGCCCGGCGTTGTCATTCTGGTACTCCACATTATGCCCAAATGTCAGACAAGCAAATGGCAATAACCTTTCCTCCACAATCTGTAGTTAATGGTACTGATCCAGGTTTCCATCGACGATGTGAATGATACATTTTCAACCATGGTGGAAAGCACCCTATATGATAACTCCACCGCCCACTGCTTGGACTCTAGGTACGATGTAATCTTCATTATAGGCCTCATGATGTTATCTGCGGACCTGGATACGACAATCTATTCGGTAAAGTAGGAATCTGGATTCATCGCTGAAGATGACATACTGCCAATGACCTGGTCGCCAGCGGAGATGGTTTCTAGGTCAATCCATACGCGCATGTCGATACCTTTGCCACAATAAAAGTTTCTCTAGATGTCTCCTAGTACAATGAAATCTGGACTGATGGAGATTTGCCTTCTCAGTGGGGGGAAACAACGATCATCCCAATTCCAAAATCAGGTACAAAATCTCTCCGATCCTGGTAATTAGAGTACAATTACACTCACATATTGTATCTGTACAATTTTTAGCGGATGGTAAATACAAAGTTAGCCTGGTACCTTGAACATCATGTAATTATCACAGCCAATCTGTGTGGTTTAATAAAACATAGATCAACCTCATTCCAACCAATTAATTTATAAACTATAATAAGGGAGGGACATATTAAGAGGCAATACACTGTGGGGATATTTTTCGATTTAGAGAAGGCATACGACACAACCTGGAAATATGGAATACTTAAATATTTATATAATACCGGACTTCCAGGGAATATGCCCAAATTAATTTCAAACCTTTTGACTAGTAGAAACTTGTCTGCCCGTGTTCGTAATGCCCTCTCTGATTCATACCACCAACACGAGGGTGTACCACAAGGAAGCATCTTATCACTAACACTATTCAGCATGAACATAAATAATATAGTTAAATGCTCGTTGTTGACTTGTCTTGTTGATGACTTCCTGATATGCTACCAGTCAAACGATATGAATTCCATAGAAATAATTCTACAGATGTGGCTGTAAAAAATTGGAAAATTGGGCTGATGAGAATGGCTTCAATTTTTTTCAGGTCGAAAACAATATGTGTGCACTCCTGTCAACAAAGAACATTTCACCCATACCCGACTCTAAAATTATATGGGCTAAACATTCCCGTTTTAAAGGAAACTAAATTCCCTGGGATAATTATCGACAGCAAGCTGTCCTTGACTAGACACATTAACTTTTTGAAGGCCAAATGTAGTAAATATTATTAAATTTATTGAAAGTCGTTTCATGATTTTAATAGGGTGGGGTAGGTAGGGGGGGGGGTCAGATCGCTTAACAGTGCTCCTTCTGTATAGATCATCAATTACATTTAACATTGATTTCGGATCGATTGTTTTAGGATCGGCTCATAAATCTGACATCAACATATTTGTCCTTATTCACCAATAGGACTTGAAAGTAGTCATAGGGGCATTCAGGATCTCCCCAATGGAGAGTCTTTATGTAAAATCGAATGAGGAATCTCTTTTCTGACGGAGATAAATGCTATCCCTGCAATATGCACTAGAATTAAGCAGTTCTCTAGCAAATCTTACATTTGATATGGCGATCAATCTAAAACTCCAAGAAAACTTCTTACACAGACCGAAAACTATCTCAACGGTTAGAATTTTAATTCGATCTTTAAGGGAATACTTGGAGATTGGCCCATATCAAATAGAAAATATACGCCTACCTCATATTCCAGTTTCGGATATGATGGAACTAACAAGTTTGTATGACCTGAGAGCGGGAAGAAATCCGATGGGTTTTTTTCAGAACGTATTCACAACATACAAAAACAAAATATGATGACCATCAGTTGGTTCAAAAGAAGGCGATAGAGTAGGATGCGCTGTCATTTGTGGTAGGCAGTGGGTGGCGGAACCTCTGTCCGACCTGGCCTCCATTTATACTACTGAAATTCCAGCCATATGCCTTGCACTTAGTCATGCTAATGCCTCTAATGGGGACACATTTATTATATGTGTGGATGTTGTGTATTGCCTACATATCTTATCATATGATAGACGTGAATTTGCAGCAATACCGGGTTGGTAATTAGGATAGCATATGGGAATGAAATGGTTACAAATATAACGACTTCATAAATACCAGCAGACAGTAATATATGAAAGTAGCATTGATGAGAAGATGGAATTTAATGGGGTGGTGAATTAGAATAGTAATAACGCAAAATGACTGTATTATTAACTCGTCAATGTTACGAAAAATTGGTTTCTTCACGAGTAACCTCGCCACTGGTCATGTTTGTGGCTGTGTATGCTACATAGTTGTACACAAACCGCTGTGATAAATAACCAGTATTAAGCCGCTAACATTAGTCTATTCCAACGTCTTCAAATATGAATCAACAAACAAATCAATGTGCGATATATATATATATATATATATATATATATATATATATATATATATATATATATATATATATATATATATATATATATGTGTGTGTGTGTGTATATATGTATATATATGTGATATAATACACAACACACAATCAAATACATAATATATTATATATATATATATATATATATATATATATATATATATATATATATATATATATATATATATCCCGGATACTATATCCAGAGTTTGATGATGCACTGTAGTCCTGCGACTGAAGTCATTAAATTTAACCCAGTTTTGTATTGCTTCTGAATGTGTTGCTTTTCTCGAATCTGCCCCTTTTCTGTATTTTCCGTTTACCCACGATGTCCGTTGAAATATATTTACAGGTGCATTAACTGACTGACTGTAGCTATGATTGAAAGACTAACTGACTGATTGAATGACTGGCTGATTCAACTTCCCACTCACTTAGTTACTTTCTCATTTACTGAGACATTCTCATTTGTATCGTCGCTTATACGTTCAACAATTAGTTAGATATACACTTTGTAATTATTTTATCCGAAGACAAATCGCTTCGGTAAATATAAGTGAAGTTACAAATCTGGTCAAGTTCCTTCGCCAAGCAACACAATCCAGGCAATCTTTAAAATGTATTTTTCCTGTTATGTACCCAAGGAAAACAATAGACGATTCATCATTTAATGATCGTTTATTAATTACAATTACCGCTGTAACTCTACCATGATTAACAGAGAAATTCATCATAATTCTTATGCCAAATATTTTGGAGATTTTACTGTGAATTTCCGTTCAACGACAGGTCTCTGTTCAACAATTTATTGACAAAAAAAACCTAAGATTAGTCCCGTAGTCGATTATACTACAAGCGTTCTTTGATATATTCGTTAATTTAACACCTTTAATACAATTGTATTTCATTTTGAGAACGAAATAATTAACCATTTAATTAAGACAATCTTCATTCATTATGATTACCTGCTAATCTTCTTTAATCTTTTGTCATTAGGATATACTCTTGGCTGATGAATGCCGTCAAATAATATTGTATACATGTCATACTTGTGGATTGGGAGAATGTAAAGTGGGAAGTCATTTGTAATGGTGGTTGATTGCTAAGCTCTTTTCAATATATTCTTCTATTTATGTATATGAACGTAAAGCAGCAGCTAAATATACATGAAAGCTAAGATATAAAGAAAACTCATTGTAGGATAAATTACTTGACTTCTTTATTTAAAATTGTTATCATAGTTAAAGCGTACTACTTTATTGGTGGCGGGAAGTATGACCGGCTCTCGATGTAATGGCACCGGAATATTTCTCGGATAGTTTAGCTATTAGATAAGTTACACTAGTGAAACTGGTGTATTTTGCATATTATGTAATATAGATGTAATTTATATTAATATAAATTGATTATATTTAGTTATTTTGTATTTCTTGTATTTTCTTTTTAACTGCTCATTTGACGCCCTATATTATCGCCCGCTCCAGTGTTTACCATAAGAACTCGGTTTTGCTTGTGTATATTTTGTTTTATTTATTTTTCTTAATTTTTCACTTATTTTATTTCTATAATTATAATTAATTATACTAGAGATCAGTTGCTTGCATTACCACCCTATGGTGGTAATACCATTTGTTTAGCGATGCGCCATGTAGTGGAAAACATCCAAAGCAGATTGGGTCTGATGCCAGTAATTTGATCACTGTGCCAATAACACCATATAATTGCACAGCTGTACAAAATGTAAGTATTGGTCTTATTAACTGTCAGTCGATCTGTAATAAATCTGATGAAATATCTGATGTTATTAAGGATATGGATTTTGATGCTCTTGTCATTACAGAGACTTGGCTGACTGGTAATGTTTCAGACCAGAACATTGTTGGTGATGTGAATCCAGCTGGATATTCATTCTACCATGCAGCTCGGATTCACAAAAAAAGGTGTGGGGTCGGCATTCTTCTCCTTGATTCTTTGAAGTTGCGTTTTCAGGCTAAGTCTTTTGAAAATTACCAACTGACTTTTATATCTTGCGGATAAGTGTTCGTGTAGCTATTATCTACCGATTACACCCCACTAAGAAAAATGGCCTGAGAGCAGCAGATTTCTTCAAGGAATTTTCGGGATTTGTTGACTCTCTTGCTACCAACAGTGGTCATCTGTTGATCTTAGGTGATTTCAATATACATTGGGATTGCCAGAGGAATGCAGATACCAAACAACTGGCTGACATTCTTAGATCTGCCAATCTCAGGCAGCATGTCCAAGAAAGAACACACAGACATGGACATATCTTAGATCTTGTCATCTCCCGTGATGATGAAAATTTGATTAAAGGTGTGTCTGTTATTTCATATAGAAGATATAAGTCAATTGACAAGGAGGCTTTTCTTGCTGATCTGCGAGTCTCTTCTCTGGTATTAGATCCACCGAATGATGTGGATCATCTGGCGGATCTCTATGATAATACATTGAGATGTATTGTAGGTCAACATGCACCTTTAAGGACAAAGGAAATGCCAAGCAGACCAATGCTTCCATGGTATAATAAGAACATACAGGCTGCAAAGACACACAGAAGGTATTGTGAACGGTTGTGGATCAGGACTAGTTTGTGTGTTCATTTTCAAATGTTCAAGGTCATTAAATTCTAGATATAAATTCTCTTGCCGCTGATAAATCTGAATATTATAATAAAAAGATCAAAGCATCCAAGGAATGTGAATAAAGTATTACATAAAAGTCAAACTGTCCTCCAAATAATATCAACTCAGATAAAGATATGGCCCATTGTTTTAATAGCTTCTTCTGTCAAAAAATAGTAAATATACATAGTGGGTTCCAATCCAGCACCTTATTACAGGGTAAGCCATTGGTAGAAGAGTCCTGCATATCTATGATGGATACATTTGAGCCTTTTACAGAGACTGATATCAGACTGTTGCTGAGAAAGTCATCTAATGCTTTCGGTGCAGTTGACCCTATGCGCCTACATGGCTTGTGATAGATTGTCTGGATGTTGTGATAAACCCAATTACAAATATAGTTTATAAATCATTATCTCTGGGTGTTTTCCCGAGATCTATGAAAACTGCCCATGTAATACCATTAATAAAAAAAAAACACTATGGACTGTAATATTCTAAACAATTACAGACCTGTTTCAAATCTTGCATTTTTATCTAAAGTTATAGAAAAGGCAGTTACTTTCCATCTAAACAAATACTTAATCAATAATAACCTTAATGAATCACTACAGTCTGCCTATAAAAGTGGTCACAGCACTGAAACAGCCTTGGTTCGAGTGAAAAATTATATTATGATGTCAATTGAACAAGGTAAGCCAGTAATACTTGTTCTTCGGTACCTATCTGCTGCATTTGATACAGTTGACCATGATGTACATTTCACTAGGTTAAAAGACATGTTTGGTCTGTCAGGTAGAGTACTTGCATGGTTTAGATCCTATCTGGGACAACGCTCCCAGAGAGTGTCTGTTCATGGTATTTTATCTGACATTCAGGTTTTGTTATCTGGTGTACCACAGGGTTCAGTTCTTGGTCCTCTGGTTTTCACAATGTATACCCGTCCTCTTGGAATCATTGCTCAGCGATATGGGGTTAAATGTCACTTGTATGCTGATGACCCACATCTGTATATATCACTGGATCCTGACAATGAGCTACATTTCTCCTCTTCCTTGAAGAATTTAGAACATTGTATTGCCGATATTCGGCTATGGATGACTCAAAAGCTTCTAAAACTAAATGATAATAAAACAAATATTATATATTTGGCATCACCACATTGTGTTAAATCCCTAAAGACACCAGCATTACAGATGGGTGCATCTTTGATTACCCCTAATGGGTCAGTAAAAAATCTGGGGTTATTTTTGACCAATGTATTAACATGTATGAGCATGTCACATCAGTATGCCGAACTGGCTACTACCATCTGAAGAACATCCACTGTTTAAAAGCATTCTTGACACAAAAATCACCTGTAACTGTAGTCCATGCCTTTGTTACATCTCGTATAGACTATTGTAACTCCCTTGTTATATGGCATATCTGATTATAACATTAATCGCCTTCAACGAATTCAGAATAGTGCAGCTCGCATTGTAACAAATACTAGAAAATATGATCATATCACCCTAATTCTTCAAAAACTACATTGGCTACCTGTTAGACAGCGTATCCATTTTAGGATTCTGTTAATAACTTATAAATCTATTAATGATATGGCGCCAGAATACCTGTGTGAACTGGTTTCCATTAGAAAGTCATCCTGGAAACTCAGGTCATCCAGTCAGATACTATTGCAGGTGCCAGTGTCTCGGCTCAAGTCATATGGTGATTGTGCGTTTAGTGTTGCAGCCCCCACTTTGTGGAATAAGTTGCCGGGAAATATTAGAAATGCGTCGTCTCTTGGAAAGTATAAATCTGTTCTAAATATATACCCGCTTTCACAGATAAATACTATTTATCTTTTATATCTCTTACATGGTTTTTACAGACATATTATTTGGGGTATTATTATATTACATATTATTTGTACAGCGCCTTTGAATTGCTCCTACTAGTAAGGGCGCCTCATTTATCCTTTAGTGGAATCTGTGGTGAAATTCGATCAGTGCCATAAAGCTCATCTGATCTCGAACGAGTTACTTAAACTCAGCATTCAATTTACACGCGATAATCTCCTACGAAAGGTAACTCTTACAGTTATACCTTTTAATATCATATCACCACGAATTAAAAGAAAAAAGATTAAAAATGTCATCACGGGAAAATAAATAATCTGGGATATTTGAACAATTTTGAAGACAAAAAATTCAGCGACGAACTATTTAAACAATTTCATATAATGATCTTCATACATTTATTTTAAGGATACTAGAAAACATAATCCCGAACGCTGCTCCTGTAATTTGAACAGAAAAGAATGACCTTTGTACTAAATAAATCATTCTACACACAAGCCTTCAGCACGACACCACCAGAAGAAGAAAACTAATGTATTTATTTCAAAACATTGAACGAAAAGCAATCTTTACCGTGTAGCATCAGCAGCAAACTGGATATCTATCCTTAAAACAAACTATTATTATGACATTTGTCGTAATGCAGTGTAAGTAAACATTCAGATGAAATTATAAGGGAATTGCTTACTGTAATTCCTAACAATGGGATGGACTAGTCATTCAAGAGTTAAACAATGGCACATACTTTCATAATTTCACATGAGACTCAGAATATAATTGGCCTTCTAGTAACACGTATGATAATTACGGAAATACACAATGACATATCAAAACCAGATGCGGTTTTTACATTATTTAATTATAATGGATTCCTTTTCATATTTTAACAAATATAGAAAAAATTAACAATATCTTAGATTCATGTGATTGAAAAGGGTATTTCCTGATTTCATTCTTATCACGAAAAGAAACATTCTTTAAGAAAACCTCTCTTATTCTAAAAAGAGATCAACTCAGTGTTTTAATAGAGGAAAGTAATGACTCTCCTTAATTTGTCTTTGAGGGAATCAAATATAATTAAATTAAAAATGTTAATGTCACGTGATGAATGAACTCAATTTTGCAGGTGTCGTAAAGTAACTCCGATTTAAGACAAGTGATGCATGACGTTTGCATTTATATATAATACTAGTAAGTAGTATTAACTATATTTCATAGCACTACGCCCAACAAGTGCGATCTCCATCTTGAAGCATACATAATATGATTATTAAACGACGAGACGAATCGTTATTGCATTAAAAATGTATTTCCAGGAAATTAACTGACAGGAAGAAAAGACAAAATCATATTGTCTTTAGATGAATAATTCAAGGAAAACATTAATTGACTGCATCCAGAAACATACTTTTTCACCTCAAAAGAATAATAAATCATATGGCGACCAGACAACTGGTACATAATGGTGATTAGAAATCCTTGATATTATTAATTACAATTTGAAATTTATTTTAAAATTTAGTTCGTTTGTCTTGTTGTTGATTTGTTTCCTTTTTCTATGTTTCTGTAACTTAGTTAGTTGATTTGTCTATTCGTTTTCATTTATTTTTCCACGACAGCTCTGTTATAGAACCGAGTGATCCGTCATCTTTAGAGAACATAACGACTACAACACACCCCTCCGCTGTTACATCACTCATACACAAACACACCTTAGACTAAACAACAAAACAAAGCGATATCCTTGTTAAATCTCTGTAATGACTCATTTAAATTACGCCATATAGACCGTTCTTCTGGATAACGAAACTTTCAAAATCACGGACCGACAATAATACGATGATTTTTGTCGCTTTAATGGTAACTGTTTGTATCACACTCACAAGCCATTCGATGATACTAGTGATTAATATCACATAAATCTGGTTTATTTTCCATTTGAAATATCCATGTCTTTTTACCGTCACTTCTCTAGCAAATTACTAATTTAATATTTAACTTTTTTGTTTGTTAGTTAGCTCATTATCGGCACGCATTTGGCTCTGTAAATACATTTGATATGTTCAGGGCTTCAAATAATGTATTACAAAACATAAATTGAATGTCCAAAATGACCACTTAAACATACCTTGTTGATCTATAAGGATTTATCTCCAAGATCTCCAAGATTATCTGCGATTTTATGTGATGTATCCCTCAATACTCGAGGTTGTTCAGACCCTATCAGTGGTTTCCACCTGCTAGATAATTCTTGTAAATCTTCAAACATAGCAAGAAATTCGATACAATAATCGTATTCTAAAATGGTTTTATCTACACATTTAAGGAGACATAAAGTATAATTTTAGGAAGAAAGGTGGGAAGCTCTATAAGAAAACGTGAATTAAAAAGGTATGTGTGTGTGTGTGTGTGTGTGTGTGTGTGTGTGTATGTGTATGTGTGTGTGTGTGCGTGTGCGTGTGTGCCAGTGAAAATAAATGGTATGGCAAAAAAAGTAGCTTAATATAACGATGGTGATAATAATAGTAGATTAAATTATAATAAGAATAATAATAATAATAATAATAATAATATTAATAATAATAATAATAATAACAATATTAATAACGAAAATCAGAACAACAAAAAAGAACTTTTAAAATGCTAGTTGATAAATAAGACTAGACATACTCAGTAATTCAGAATATTCTTGTAATGAGTAATTACAATTTTCTTTCACGAAATTCCAAGTTTCCTTTTCTGGACGTAAATAAAATCTTTTGGGAAATAACTAATACGATTTGTTGTTGTTAATTAGTTAATCAGGGAAGACGAATACCCTAACATAAACTGCTAACATTAATATAGTCCTGGTAATAATCAAGTCAGGAACATTAATCCAAAAAGACATGTAACTAAACTTTTTTTCTCTACCCCAGAATTAAGACATAATATTGAGGACATTTTCTAGTTATTCTACCACTACAGGGACTGTCACTCTTGGCTTGTTTTCACGTTCCTAGAGTTCCAGGTAATAGCCATATGTATAACACATTCAGGAATTTTCTTCAAAGTATTGATAACAAACAAGTAACAAATAACACCTAACACCTATGGTACGCCAGCAGCTGAACCATGTTGGTTCCCTTTTAGGCGGTGTTATGTTGTTTACAGAATGCACATATTCTTATAAGAATATAAGCGCTGTGTTTTCCATTATAAAGTCTTCGCTAGGATAATAATATCTATTAAGTTTCTTCCTAATATTGAATGGCATGATACTGAAGCATATTGGTGGTTTATGATACAATACATTGATACAATAATTATATTAATTTATGATATATATCATAACACTTCATTAATCATACAAATGTTTTAAGTTCCGGCTTTCTTTATTTAGGCAAGAGGATTACAAGCGCGACACAAGCTCATATACTATTTAAAATAAAACATGTATTTCGTGTTTTACTGTAGCAATGTTATTCTCGGGAACTTGAATTAACAAGACATTTAATGACAAAACAGATATTACAGAAACACAGCTGTAAGTTCCATTTTCTGATCACTTGGGATAAGTATTTATGTTCTATATGTTGAATTCCATGATATTACAATAACATTTAAATATAGGTAATAGTGGCTATATAAAGCTTTCATGTAGTATGTACCAATGGACCTAGTATCTTCTACCGGAGTGAATATGGTACACGATACTAACGCTTGACTGCTCGCTTCAACTTAACACCTGAAATAGTACGTTATCTATCACCTGCCTAGTGTGTAAACTGGAACTAGCCCCCGTCCTCTACCATACATACTCATGACTGTAGCTATGGGGTCTTCCCTTGTAATATAAGATTTAACTTAATTTTTTACTTCAAAACCGGAGTGTTTTATAATTCAGGAATAAATATAGTTGCCGTTTGAAAGTTTCTCACTGATAACTGCAAGATTTACTGTTCAGTGTTAAAGCGTCTTAGTTTAACAAAAAGAAGAGTATATTTTGCTACCTCAAGTAATTCTGAATGTATTTTTTGTGCAATTCCTACTATTGGCGGAGCGATATTATTCTTCAACAAGACGTCCTGAATATGCCTGACTTATAAAAAACATCAGTAATTAGATATTGTTGACTGATGTAACGAGGCACATCTTTAGTGTTGTCAATCAAGTCACTGATAGATGGGGTGGACTTATTATGGAACAATATGCCCTAAATATTACCAGCGCTAGTTTAAACAAAAGAGTGGCTCACCTAGTCTAGATTTTTTGGGTTTTCACCTTTCGTATAACCTCAGTATATGTGAACATTGGGCTAGTTATGTACGTGTATAAGAAAGGTGACAGTAAAGCAACATATTTTGAATGGATTTTTCGACAAAACACGACAACATTATAAATCCAATTTTCAAGTCACACGCGTAATAAGTCCAAAACACGAATGTGTTTTGGAATTCACATTCACAAACAACCTAAACGGACTTTGTTTCAGGACCATGATGATGTCCTTGATAGCGTTTTCTTACAGTCTGCTGCCATAAACATAATTTTGTACTTGTATCTGTTCTAATCTAATACTTTTCCAATTCAGTTCACTTAAACTAATTATATATCACCGCTATTATCAATAAATAATTATGAAATACGTGGAGACTCGATGTAAAGATGTATATAATTACCCATGTTGTACCATTGCAATTCGGGCAGGGTGTAAACGTGTATTGTATTGTCTGGTCCTTCTTATAAAAGACTCGTTATATTTAGCAATGAATGCTGTTTGGCCGCTAATAATAGATTAAACATGAGAATGGTACCTATCATATTAAAACAAATATCAGAACATATACAATTTGATTAACAGAATATCGCACAATGGTCACTGATTTTCTTCATATTTCTTCATATTTTCTAGCCAACGAATGATAATTGTATATATATTATGTCTCACGACCATACCTAATATAGCTAGCTGTAGTGTCAACTAAGTATTATTTTCCAAGAATGTATCTAACTAAGCAATACAGCTATTAACATTTTAATTAACTTATCAACGTTGCTGGGTTTATTAAATTATTTTCTCCAATACTTAAAATATGTAGAAATGGATATATTTCAATTTTTACAATCTTCTGTAGATTTGTGTGTTATGCATTTGTATGTTTAACGTTTATATATCTGAATATATTGACCAAGATATTAGTACATATTTATGTTCTATTATGTTTAAGAAATGATTGTGTGACGGACATGAATTGATATGAATATAACGATATAATAACGCTGAGCTATAATTTGGCAAGAACGTAAAAGCAGGGAATGTAATTAAATGGCGACACAGTGAAGCTAGCTGTGCTACTACCACATTGTTATGCAATCGAGGGCATTTGTATTTGTGATACTGCAGTCACTTTATATTGGTATTACCTCTTTCTGACATATACACAGTCAAGTTATTTATAGGCTAGGTCTCTTCTTACATTTTTCCACAATTAACAGGTAGCCATCAGCCAGTAAATATCAGGATGGAACAGGTATTCATATTTCAGGTAACTTAAAATTCTAAACTACACTTCTGTTAATTTTCCTATTTTGCCGTTTGCCAATTATCAGCGATATGAATGTGATGACACTTTGTGTTAAGCAATAACGTATATCAGATATATAGATGTTATATAATTCCATTATTTTTATGTTTGTATAGCAGTGCCCAAGTTCAGGCACTACGGTGGTGTCTTATTATGTGCTAGAACGAATGTTCGAAATCACATCCCCCCATACTTATGATAAGTTAACATCTCTATGCTGACCCTATGTCTAGACGCGAGTCGTTCACATGCTCCATGGCATCTAATGTCGTGCTTCAATTCAGGATTTACTGACCCTTATAGATCAAATCTTTTCCTGGCTTGTTTTTGATATGACATAATAATCAGACAACATAGAGGATATCATGTCGCCTGAACTTGGAAATCGGGTCAGGTCAAGACAATGGACGGTATCCACAACGTATTAAAGCTGGTAATGTGTATGATTGTAACTGTAATTTCAGGCTATCTATTAGAGGTTCAGGAAGAAGACTGTTGTTACAATGTGTCCGGTTATAGACTTAGCACATCTTCAAATTAAGTCAGAACAATTTATTCAGAATTATTTATTTTACTTTCTTATTTTTCAAAGCTAGAGAACCTTATTCTAGACAAATAGTTTTCCGCTCACTATACATCACATTATGAGAACATAAGGGAAGACTGGGCACCTAGGAGAGCTGATGGGCTTCATATTAGGTTAATACCCTTGGTGGGTAAAGGTTAAATATCAAGGTGGGTTTTGTTGTCATACATCTTATTATGAAATTACGAGATATTAGAGAGTGAGTGCAGGAGTGGGCCAGTGGGTAATTGAATTAGTGAGTGAGTGAGTGGATGAATGAGTAAATATGACGGAATAAATGATTAAGAACATTGAAAGAGACTGTATGGATGTGCCAGAGAGATTGATAGAGAGAATTGAAGAAGCACTGAACTTTAGAGTTAAAGCAAATCACTTCCAAAAAGCCATAACATCAGACAATAGGCTGCTTACTTTTTTTCTTTAGTTGTTTTACTTTTGCTCAGCCAATGCACACAAACTGATCAAGATATATATCCAGTTACCTTAAAAGTATATTACGTTTAAAATACATATTCTACCTACATTATTTGAATTTCCTACTGAGGTTATCATTTCACATAGTACACTAATGTATAGTTTTAATTTTTCTTGGTAATGATGTAATTGAAACCCACTTAAATGTGAAGAAATAAAATCACCAACCCGACATGATATAAACAGATCATTCCTTCGTTCGCTTGATAATGAACCAGATTCAATCTACTATGTGGCGTCTTTAAATTGCATTACAACCTTTTGTATGCATGCGACACTAACATGAAGTAGGATACAGAATAGTGTTTCAGGGTCTGAGGTGAGGGTCGTTTACGTAAGTAATGTAACGGATTAAAGGAAATACTTACTGTAATTTGATCCGTTTTTTTTAGTAGTTGCTCTTTATGTACATTTTACTGAGATTTATCCATTCCTATATGTATATATATCCAAATGTGTTAACCCTGGTGACACCTCCAACAGTCTATCTGTTAAATTCCACATTCCTTACGATGTGGCTATGATATTCGTAAATCAATGGATACTTAGTCTAATTTTGTTTGCTTGCTTAGTGATCAATGGACTTATTCAAATAATCCCTTTAACATCGTTCACAAATATAGGATAAGGGAACCTTCGAGCTCTTATGACAGTATGGAACTGAATTTTAAACATAATTAATGACATTTTAACTACCCAGAACGTCGAATTTATTTCTACATAAATACCAACAGAATCGTACCGTTTATGATGTCATAACATATTGTTCCTAATAAAAAGGAGTTGATTTATACAAATAAATCGCTTTAACACTTTGCAATTTAGTTCACTTATTTATTGCGAAGGTTATACCTGAATGAAACTATCTGTTAAACATCCATGGATATCAACGTTGAGCTAATTTGTTTTGACTCAGCTGATATGCCTTGGCAAAGATTTACAGACTTGTAGATAACTGACGTAGCAATGTTTAAAGAAGGATTCTTAAACAAAATTCCCCATACAAGAAACCATAACAACAACATATATACAATATTTAGCATATGATTATCCGAAAATGTAATTATCAGCTGAGTGTGTTATCTGAATTAGTTATAAACTAGGTTCATCTTAGCAAACACCATTAAATATAGATAGCGTCAATACAATTTATCTTCAATAATACTGTCGAATACCAAAAGGAATTATAATTCAATATAATTATTATATGTGCATTGAAATTATGTCTTTAATACTTATTAATTACTTTCATTTACTCTATCGACACTCCTGGTTTGACCATTTCCTTCTAATAGCTTTATATTGGTGTTTTATTACTATTTAAATTGCTCTCTTTGATAAAAATGGGATATTTGATAGACATCTTGTACGTTTTCCAATTCACCTTCATAGAAGATTAATTTCAGGCTCCAGAACGGGTATCCTATTGCATCGTCAGTAGTTGATAGTCTTGGTTTAACCCTGTAACATAACATAGCATCCCTCCGGCTTTGGCACCTCTTTCTAATGTTGTCATTGATGAACCACCATCTTTCTAAGGGCAAGAACTCTTAAAAGTTGCATCGCTTACTTGTGTGAAACATTAACGTTCAATAAATGGACTTTCCATTTTAGGAATTTTCTTTTCTTGCCATTAGCTGAAGAGTTATGGGTAAATATGTAGTTCAATTTGAACAAATAATAGACCTGCTGGTGTGGAAATAATGTCAAAACGAATGCGTCAATGTTGACAGATTTCCCCCTTAACACTCTAGCAAAGGTTTGGAGGGATTAGTAAATTGCAGACCTGCTTCGTGTCTTCATGATACAGGCAGGTTAAAATCGTCAGATAACAAGTTTGTCAATGTAGCGGTATGATAATACATATATTGCTAAGTCTACCTTATCGATTTACCATCGATCTGCCAAATGCTATCCATTCGGAGGCAGCTGTAACCAGAAGAAGAAAATAGCGTCACAACATTTGATTGTGGAATTTGTCTTCCAATATATGAGTTAACTGTTACCTACACCGGAGTTGTTCACATCCATCCAACTCAGCCTTTATTGAGCAATTCTTAATTAGATGAAGGCATTCCTTGCAGTATGCCTCTAATGAGGTATCATTGAGTTCATATTTTGAAACCCTAGGATTCATCTCACTCGTGGTAAAAAGATTTAATTATAGTAAGCAATATGATAGCTAAATTAAATTAACATAACATGCTGAACATTAATTACATTATATCGATTCACCTAGATTGTCCATAATAGTCATCAAAACGTTTGGCTAGATTATTCTAGATATTCCATGTATATCCATGCATCAAATATAAACCTTTCTAACGGAAATTTCTACTCCTATTTACCCAGACACTGATTAGCCGTCTCCTCACTAAAAAGGATCAGTTGTAAAGAAGACAGGCAACTAAACATGTAATTGTTCTTATTCCGTGTCTAAATGTGAATACAATCTCAAGAACTGATTAGCGATTTACTTTTCTGTGGCGCTTTGAATTGTTCTTTAATCAACAAAATATCTATAAAACACGTATTTCTAATCCAACACAAATATCATGTGTCCTTGATCTTCTCTATATGCTCAGTTAAACAAAACCAGACTTTGTGCTGAACGCTACAGCCAAGAATTTATTAATAAAGATTAAGCTTCAAATAGAAAAGTACAATATTATCTCACAGTATGAAACTATATGAATAACATAAAGATAAATCAGAATAAATTCATATAAATACTCAGTAGCAGCATTACAAAATGACTAATAGCAACGACCGGAACGTGCATGTGTTGTTATTAGGTTAATGAATAATCGTGATGTTGCAAATCGAAAGACTCAACGCTGATAAACAGTCAATCACCATAAAACAGTGAGTTCCATTTTGTCTACCGTTTCTAGGTTCTTTGTGTATTTATCTACTTCTGAATGTGTTGATTGTATCAGTATCAATACCTGTAACTAGACCCTATAACATCAATCAATCCAGAGGCTACATAAACCTATATTGCGTTCATTGTATTAGTAAATAATCAATTAAGAATCATCATTATATTTTCAGGTCAGTCATCGACATTTATAAGTAGCAGATACAATTAAGCAGAGAATCCTGTTGTGACCTCCTATTCCTTGTGATATCCACATAATTATAGAATAGATCATGTGTGCAAAGTTTGTAGCAAACAATGCCACACCATAGAATCGTTCTGTTGTTATTACTGTCATAATAACCATAGTGTCTGCTATTGGCTAAAGTTAGAGACAGTGATGATGGTGTAGCAATTAAAACATCTGTTTCCAATAAATCTAGGTTTATTTCAAAATTGGAACAATGAATGCTTTAATTTCCCAATTACAGTCATGGAATATTTTATTTTGATTACAAGTCTTTATTGGAGTTTTAACAAGCATAACGAGCCTTCTTTTGACCCGAAATTGTATCATTAAATCATCTTAACTGTTGATTAAATAATATTTCTTCGAACCAGCATGAATTATACAGTATATGGTCTCATTTACTTAATGCATCCAGTGTTGTTAATATTTTGTAACGTGATTTTTTCTATATTGCTATACATGTTAATAATAAACATTTTGTATTACGAACTCTATATGCTGAATTCTTAACCGTTCCAAAAACATATTTAGTGAAGTATGGTAATAACAGCTATTTAATCCTAACCTCTTTATATTTTGTATTGTAAGACTAATTGTTTCTAATCTGCCTTATCTCAAATGTAATGGGGTTAGTCAATTCCTATTAGAGAAAATTCCAACATCATGTTTACTCGTACTGGTCGGTTTTCCAAAGATGTACTCATTTACAACTGGATGGATTTAATAAATGGTGACACTTATTTTGAGGTTGTGTGTTACCTATACGGCTGTGTTCACTGAGATACACAACTCGGTCGTTTCTGAAGGAATATGCTGAAGTCTTACTAAATTCAGGTATGTGGAGAGCAGGCTTGTGTAAATGGAGTTCGGTAGAGAAATGATTGCGTGGCGCATTAATCATTATCTAATCGTTTTACCCCAGCTCATTGCTTGAACCAAGATAAATAATAGACTATTTTGCATCTGTAATTAGAGTCATAAGCTTTATAGCCCCAGCTTGTTAAAGGGTAGAAGGGATAGCACAAACTATTTATAAATAAATGTAGTCAGTGCAGTATTCTAATCGATTAAACAAATACATGGCGTTCGTTATTCATGATCATTGCTAGTGAATTAATGAAGTATGGTAAAATATTATGCAGCTTTTCAGAGACAATATAATTATTTGAAATAAAGTACTCTAATTAATTAGGTTTTAGAACATTATGAAACAATTCTCGTGTTGTTTACAGTGTAATATTGTTAATAAACCCTTTCCATAGATCATGATCGATATCTAAAAAAGGGCATTTAGATTTGGGAACGCCGTATGTAATTAAACACTTCAAATTACAAGCAAAAATAAGCTTATAAACATTGTAACATGAATATGTATTTGATATTATCAATGTGAGAAAGGGGAGTGTCTAATATAATAATTTGACAATTTGCCTGCTTAGACAAACTTTTAAAACGTAAGACTGCTTATAAATAGACAATTATTTATCGACTAGTAATGTCTACCACTGAAAAACGCCGAGAATGTAACGCGATTAATGTGTCTATAAATGATACGTTGAGAGTTTTGTATGCAGAGATTGGTACAAGAGAAGACGAAATACCTTTCATTGGCGAAAACGTGTTGCAGGAAATGCCGATGTAAACCGGAAAGAGACGCCCTTTAGGGAATAAAAGGAAGCCGATATAAATAACATCTGACTGATAGTATTACTAACAAATGAATCAATAGTGGGAACAGAGTGTATGTATTGAATAGAACATAGCCGGGCGCAATCTGTCTTTCTACCTTCCCTCAGAGATGTTATGTTTTAGCCGATATCAGAACAAACCGTTTTCTGATTGAGAGAGTCCAGGGAGTTACTTTCTCAAGCACATCACACTGTACTATGTGAAGTATATCACTAGTGTATAAATAATTTTCTACATGAATTGATAAACATCCCTAATCTAGATTAAAACTACTTGGAAATTAATTTTATCTACCAGCATCATGAATAGATTATTTAATAAATTAATGGTGCGGCAAATCGACCCCGATCTATTTAGCGATACGAATTAGATAACACGAACATATAATAAAAGCAGCATTTAAAAGAAATCCGTCTTTTTATAGCATGATTTCGTGAAAGGACCGCACATAATCAATTACATATAAATGTATGTGTCTCACTTATTTGTAGCCCAAATTGACTGCTGGAATAGTTCCCTATCAACTCGTATCTTTAATAAAATCTTCTCAGGTTAGTTAAAAGTGGACCCATAATTCAATAAAATAGCCGTTGATAAAGAAAACAATAATAATGCCTAATAGTTGACACCGCAAAATGAAGTACCAACATTTGTTACATAAGTATCTGTCGTCTCTAGGATGAATACACTCATCTTCTGAAGCAGACTTAATTTAGCTTTGTCGTATGATTGCCAGCTTTGTTGCTTCAGCTTTAAGTACAATCAACCTTAGTTAATAATGTAATTTTTTCATAGGTATTCATAGTACCCCAAATTAAATATTTCCATGATGGTGAGTATTTATTATATTCTGTCTTTATTTTAGTCAGATAATTGAATCAAGAAAGGGATCGTGATTAAGATATCACATAATTACCTTTAAAATGATGATGTATTGGAAATATATATATATATATATATATATATATATATATATATATATATATATATATATATATATATATATATATATATTATATATATATATATATATATATATATATATATATATATAGTCTCAGATCTCACGTTTTTTAGGATTTGTTCAAAAATTACAGATTTTGATGAAGCATGGCAGATATTGTCTCATTCATTATGCAAAAGGAATTATTCAAAAAGATGGCTACTCCATATTAAAAGTAAAACTGTCCGTGAACTACAAATACAACAACGTCGTATTAATCCGACTAATCCTACAAATAGTCAGTGGTGTTCAAAACCATGTAGGATTAGCAGATGTAGATCATGCGAGATATTGTGTTCTTGTCACAATATCACAAGTACATTTACCAATAAAACACATGGAATAATAGGCAATTTAAACTGTAGCTCATCTAACATAATATATATCTGTGAATGTTTACGTTGCTCTAAACAGTATGTAGGCGAGAGTAATGGCGAACTTCGTGTTAGAATGAATGGCCACAGATTTGCGATTAATTTAAAAGTGATGTATTGTGCGTTATTCACGCATCTTCTAGACCATACACGGATAAATAAAGACTTGCCCGAACCGTCTCTAGAAGATTATGATTTAATTCCGATTGAGCAGTTACCTACTACAGGTTCATACACTCAAGACAAGATAAATAGATTAATTCGGGAAAATATTTGGATAGATACCCTAGGTACATTAGAACCGGGAGGTCTTAATAAGAAAAGATATGAAGATGTTATAAAACCTATTCAAAATGAGGACGTTGTCCCATTTGTGGTACTATTTTCAAAAACGGCTAACATAGCAGCAAGAATAAATAAAAAACATTATAAAATTCTCCAACAAAAAGAAGTGTTGAATGATTATTAATATAGAATTATCACAGCTTATTCTAAACCCCAAAATCTAGCTGGTTCCTTGGTTTCTAGCAAAATGTAGGAAAACGTTATATTTAACAATGTCTCCTGGATCTCTGAATAGGTTTTCTTTTAACACATCTCCAGTAAAACAACTTAAACCCAATTATACAAATTCTCAGCCCTAGTAATTACTTTAGTAAAACAAAGCAATATTTCCTGAAGTAGATCTCAACCGAAGATGCAACAAACATTCATTACTGATAGCAGTTAGATTTCAGTACACACAGTTAATTAATATTAATATGTGTGTTTTGGTATCTTTACAGCTATGAAAGAAAAATTGGAAAGTTGGTTTATTTTCAATTACTCTAATCAAAACAGTTGTTTTGATTATAGTAACAGCGCTTCGTTCTAGACAAAGGCTACAAAGGTTAACAGTTTCTAGATGCTGGTTTGAAATTTAAAACTAGCTAGGGAATTCTGGTATAAATATTGCTGGCAAAGTAAATACTTTAGACACATTCACTTGATAAAGGTTTCTTATAACCAAAACTAGTCGTGCTATTTTGGGCTGAGTGAAAATATTATTATTTCTGTTATTGTCGGAGGTATTATAATTATTATCATAATAGATATTATATGTACTGATATATATGCTTTATTTCCTGTTATAGCTGCGTTATATGTGTACTAATATATAAAATTTGTTTTTATTTAGGTAGTAGTCGTTTGATCATAATTCTGTAAGAATTATAAACATCACGAAAACCTGAGCCCACGCCTTTATTATATCTAACATAAAACACACACACACACAATCAGACATACACACCAACAACAAACACACACACACACATACTTATATATATATATATATATATATATATATATATATATATATATATATATATATATATATATATATATATATATATACATGATTTAGCTTATTATTAGCAGTATGTGATAGCATGTATTATATGCATATCTTCAACTAGCAAAGATATTAGCTAGTTATGTGATTTCCCATCGGGTATAAAAGGGATCAACTATGAACAGGTAGAATACATACACTTTAAATCTGCGAAATCGTTGAAGATATACATTGATTGTGCCATCTCAAAGACCTCACCAAACAAGCAGACAAACCCACAACTCTCACTGATATGCCTCCACTCATTGATAATGAACTGTCAACTATGTCACCAGCTGCAAAAGTCTCACCAGTACTATTACCAAATATAGACACAGGTATTGATATGGAATGTGGACTATTGTGACTTTGTAATTTGGACCGAGGAAGGCCTCTTTCATGACCGGATGGAGCCTGATCATGTGCTCTGGGATGAAATCTGTGAGCAAGCAACTGGATTATTTAACGTGCTGTGCTACCTGAATTAGTTGGGAAATAGTTTTCTAAAATTCAGCCAGGAACATTAACAGCTACACAGGTAGCCACCATCTGACCGGTTAGTGCACCCATTCACAAAGCACTGATTCCTTTGTTTGATTTGTTTGACACACAATATATCCGCCGCGCAAGGGATGATGGGATGCGAGGCATCAGCTGAGAAACATGTATTAATGACGGAAACGCATGGATCACGAAATAGCGTCCCACTTAACCAAAAGGTAGAAAATGTGCCAACAATACAAAAGAAGCGATAGTAACAATCTTATGTCTTCGCCGAATACACCGTCACACAATTAGCAATCAGTGAGAGTTGCTCCTACTTTAATACATTGAAAAGGATGTTCAGGAAAAAGACTAGAATTAGATAGAATGAGTTACCATAACGTAGATGCAGAATTATATAAACCTGCCTATATTGCACATTGCTTTTGAAAACCATTTGAATTGTTGGCAACTGACAATTGAATAATATTTTCCTATACAGCTTGATATTGGGCTCCATTATGTTATTTAGTACATAATAATAATTGACTTAAAGTAAATATTATTAAGAAAAATGCCTCTTTAAGCTGCCAATGTATGAATAATAGCACGCATTTGTGAAGTCATATTTTTCTGGTGTGCACTGCATGGACTAACTGGTAGCGCGGTTGGCAGGATCCTCAGATATATTTAGCTGCTGCAGCATCCGGTAAGTCCTTGATTACATATATTACCATTGTATCTAGGGAGAGGGTAGATGAGGAAGTTATATTCAGGGCACGGGAGAGTACACAAGTGATAATACAATTGGGACGAAACCACGATTAGAATCTGTGCCCATGTCCCAATGGTCAATAGCTAGCTCCAGGGATATTTCATCGGTTGACGCAAGCCTTAAACGTATAATGGAAAAAAAGAGGGTTTACTGCTATTGTTGTTTATTTAGATAATTTTTTTGGGTGCACGCCTTCCATTACTGAATGTCCATCGGCTATTACAACATTAGTAAAACTGTTGCGTGCTTTAGGTTTTCAGATAAATTGGTCTAAAATAGCCGATCCGACGCAGTGTATTCTTAGGTATTGAAATCGACACAAGATCAATATGTAGGCGTCTTGGCATTAAAATTGAAACTTAGTATGTTTTCAGAGTGCAAGCGTTCCACTAAAAGGCAGTTGCAGTCGTTAGCGGGAAAATTAAATTTTTCGGCCGATGTAGTGTATGGGTTTTTCTCTGTCGTATCATTAACGCCATAATGATGTTGAAAGCTGCAGATCACAAATGCATTATCTCAAGGGAGATTCGTTGTGATATAGAATGGGAGGATCAGTTTATGTTATCTTTTAACGGGATCTTACTCATGTTAGGGATAATCCCAGTCTAATGCGTGTGATATGGAAGCTGGAGGTGTTGTGATGATGACTGATTTTATTGCAACTGGACGGCTGATGGCCATTAATGCAAACAATATATATAAACTTAAAAGAGGTGGCGTCAGTTACTTTAGCAGCCCATCGCTGGGCACCCCTCTGGTCGAACAAATGAATAATCATTTGGTCAGACAACATAAGGACTGTGGGGTATGTTAATCATTGCACAACTAGAGATCCGTACATCATGAAGTGTTTACGGTATATGTTTTGGTTGTCAGCCATTCACAACTTCCGACTTACAGCCAGACATATATTGGTGGATAAGATATAATAATAATGAGAATAATATATATTATATAAAACACCCTTACTAGCAGGAGCCATTCAAAGGCGCTGTTCAAATAATATGTAATATAATAATACCCTTAATAATATGTGTATGTCCTGTATTTGTCACTATGCGAGTTGCACTATTCTGAATTTGCTGAAGGCAATTAATGTTATAATCAGATATGCCATATAATAAGTAGTTATATTAGCCTATACGAGATGTAATAAAGGCATGGACTACAGTCGTAAGTGCTTCTTGTGTCAATAATGTTTTTAAACAGTGTATGTTCTTAAGATGGTACTAGGCAGCTCGGCATACTGATGTGACATGCTCATACATGTTAATACATTGTTCAAAAATAACCCCTAGATTTGTTACTAACCCATTAGGGTTAATCGAAGATGCACCCATCTATAATGTTGGTGTCAATAGGGATTTAATACGATGTGGTGATGCCAAATATATAATATTTGTTTTATTATCATTTAGTTTTAGAAGACTTTGAGTCATCCATAGCCGAATATCGGCAATACAATGTTCTAAATTCTTCATGAAAGAGGAGAAACTTAACTCATTGTCAGGATCCAGTGATATATAAATATGTCTGTCATCAGCATACAAGTGATATTTAAATCCATATAGCCGCGTAATGATCCCAAGAGGACGGGTATACATTATGAAAACCAGAGGACCAAGAACTGAACCTTGTGGTACACCAGATAATAAAAATTGAATGTCAGATAAAATACCATGAACAGACACTCTCTGGGACCGTTATTCCAGATAGGATCTAAACCATTAAAGTACTTTACCTGACAAACCAAACATGTCTTTTAACCTAGAGAAAAGTACATTATTGTCAACCTTATCAAATGCAGCAAACAGGTCCAGAAGAACAAGTATTACTGGCTTACCTTGATCAATTGACATCATAATATCATTTTCCACCCAAACCAAGGCTGTTTCAGTGCTGTGACCACTTTCATAGGCAGAATGTAGTAATTCATTATGCTTATTATTGATTAAATATTTGCTTAGATGGACAGCAACTGCCTTTTCTATAACTTTAGATAAAAATGTTAATATTTAAAACAGGTCTGTAATTGTTTAGAATATTACAGTCCATAGATTTGTTTAATTAATGTTTTACAATGGCAGCTTTCATGGATCTTGGGAAAACACACTGAGATAATAATTTAGTAATTATATTTGTAATTGGGCTTATCAGATCATCCAGACAATCTTCCACAAACCTATGTAGGCCTAGGGTCAACTTCACAGAAAGCATTAGATAGCCTTCTCAGCAACTGTCTGATATCAGTCTCTGTAAAAGGCTATGCATCATGGATATGCAGGACTCTTCTACCTATGGAAACGGATTGTCTCTGTAAAGATACATTAATGTTAATAAACGAAATGATAAGACAGCTTGGAAGACACAGACACACCCTTAATGAAAAGTTCTAGATCACTTTTCTAAGAAAGCGTGGATTTGGAAACATACAGTCTCCACACATAGAAAACGGAACTTTCTCAACTGCAGCATTATATGCCTTATGATATTTGCTGGAGGGTCAAATACCTCATAAACATATAAATCCAATAAACACTATGACCTACTCGTCACTAACCCGTTATATCAAATATTACCAAATTGGTAAAAAGAAATCACGAACCTCAATCTCTAAAACGGGCAATGTATGTTTTAGCCCTGTATAATAAGGCACAGGCACAGAAAATCTCGAACCGTGAATTCAAACTCTGGACGTTTCTTCAGGTGACTGAAACCAGAGAGACGACTTTTCTTGCTGAGACATGTGTAATGTCTCACCAGTCCGTAAGCCGCCAAGCAAAATAAAAATGGAAATCACCTACAGCCATGGAGATTGGTAGTAGAACACCTAAGTCAGATCACGGCAGTAGAAAAAAATTTAGATTAATTATCTAAGGAACCCTATTTATAGCTATATTTAACTTGACCTAATGTCTGCTATTATAACTATTATAGTAATAAAGTTTTTAAATGTTATTTAAGACAAGCAGATTAGAACTAATCTTCATTGCCATAGTAGAAACTGGACATAACTGGACCTAGGAAAGATAATTATATATTCTCACATGCAACCAAGGTGAATTTTATATGCAACTAAAGTTGTAATATAAAACACACCAACCGCGCAAGCTGTGTCCAATACCATCTCTCGAGATGCGATGCAGTTTTTCTATTCTTGAGTCAGGAGTACTTATAATGCTTTAAGAGCATACTTTGCCTGCTACGGTTATTTAAATGCTGGATAACCAGGCCAGACACCTAAACAGCGTCTTTCCAAAGACGCAAATATTACATGGAATATACAGCTCTAGATCAACTTTTCTTGAATGCGGGATCCGGGAAATATAGTCTCCAAGCATAGAAAACGGTACTTTCTCAACAACAGCATAATGTGCCTTGTGGTATTTGATGGAGGGTCAAATACCTCATAAACATACAAATCCAATAAATACTATGACCTACTCGTCACATTTAAAACTCTTTGCATCGGCCCTTTAGCAGACCGTTACGGCCGAATTGCGGTTCCATATATTAACATTTTCAAATCAGACTAAATGTATGCTATACAAACTATAATTATAATATAGGATTTTATTAATGACAATGAGCCTAAATTTAGTCTTGAATGTCATAGTACAGGCTGGACATTACTGGACATAGGAAAGATAATTCTATTCCCACAAACAACTAAGGTGAATTATATATATATATATACAACTAAAGTTGTTATATAAAACACACCAACCGCGCGAGCTGTGTCCAATGCCATCGCTCGAGATGCCATGCAGTGTTTCTATTCCAGTACTTATAATGCTTTAAGAGCATACTGTGCCTGCTACAGTTATTTAAATGCTGGATAACCAGGCCAGACACCAAAACGGCGTTCCTCTAGAGACGCAAATAGTACATGGAATATACAGCTCTAGATCAACTTTTCTTGAATGCGGGAACCGGAAATATAGTCTCCACGCATAGAAAACGGAACTTTCTCAACTGCATCAAAATGTGCCTTGTGATATTTGCTGGAGGGTCAAATACCTCATAAGCATACAAGTCCAATAAATTCCATGAACTACTCGTCACTAACCCGTTATATCAAATATTACCAAATTGGTAAAAAGAAAACACGAACCTCAATCTCTAAACCCGGCAATGTGTGTTTTAGCTCTGTATAATAAGGCACAGTCACAGAGAATCTCGAACCGTGAATTCGAACTCTGGACGTTTCTTCAGGGGACTGAATCCAGAGAGGCGACTTTTCTTGCTGAGACATGTGTAATGTCTCACCAGTCCGTAAGCCGCCAAGCAAAAGCAAAATGCGAATCACCTACAGCCTTGGTGATTGGGAGTAGAATACAAAATGTATCTGTAACATTTCCTATGTTAATGGCACATGCCGTATTTTCAAAATGAGTAAACATCTCCGTTGTCTCTGACTTACTGTGATAACCAGTCTAAATTTAATGCTTATGCCAATACCACCACATCGTCTACCACTTTTGCAAAGAATATGATTAAACTCGTAACCGGCAGGAACCAAATCATTTAAGGTGAGCTGATCAGTGTCAGTTCCAGACAACTTTTCAGCAAGTGCTAATACATCAAGACTTTGTGATACAATAACATTAACCATATGTATGGCTGTATTCCTCAAGGATTGAACATTCACACAACAAACCGTTCATGGGACCTCAACCTTCTAATCATCATGTAAGGAGTCAATGACATACAGGTTATGAAAATTTATATTCCTTTGCTCCGTTATACTGTGCGTGAAGTAGCAATGACCATTTTATTAGTCCTTAAGTCTCATCATCATGATTTTGTATTTGATAAACACTGTCTTGTGCTTCCGTTCTTCCTCCTGCAGTATTTTCAAGAAATGGCCTGCTGCATTTGATCTTCAGTCGACCATGGATGCCTTCATCCTTCTATCACAGTAGTTTCAGAAAATAAGTTTATGTTTGACCTCTTTAGGCATATCCACCATGTTCGCGTTTTTTTTTAATCCAATAGTACCATACTCAGGCTTGTTGGTCTCGAGTAGGTCCTCCTTTTAATACATATAGATATCCTTCTCGTATAAGCACTCGCACTCTCGGTGGTACTTTGGTGTTCAGTAGCCGTTTTAGTTATTTTAACAAAGAAGAGTAGAACTTACATGCCTTTTTCATCGGCAACAGATTGATCTTGTGTCACCTGGTGAAGAATAACTCTTGTATCCCAAATGTAAACTTTAATGGTCATTATGTCTCTCTCCCTTCATTGAGCACCGCCATCTTTCTCCTCACAGTATCTGGTATTTGTATTTTGGAGCTAACTCTAACAGCTCGGTAGCATGCACTGTTGAGAGGGGGAACCTTATTTGATCTACAACTCTTCAAGGTCTGCGTTCAGTCTACTTCTCAAGAAACTCCATTACTTTGTTCATAGTCTAACCTCCTTCTTTGATGTTTTATTTAGTTAATGTCAAATGCAATTACATCTACCAAATATGATTGATCAAATATTCTATATAATTCAAAGCCCGTCACTACGAATTTATACATTTTATCCCAAAGATTTAATTTAAAATATGTGTAGCTCAGGAACAAATGTTATGGTGATAGTTACGGTTAATTCTTTGATTACATATTCCCCGCATATTCCTAGAGGAATGGTGGCTTATAATTGTACATATCACATAGTCGATAGGGAAACATTCTGTACGTGATAAATCATTTTACGATATCCAAGGATATGATACTAAACTTGGAAATTACAGGACCAAACATTTTTAGTTACAGCTAGTCGACCTATGTTATTATTACCGTACGCAAATTATACTGGGTAATGATATTATAGTCATCTTTAACTCGTACTGCCAGTCGGGAAGTCGAAAATAATATCAACGGATGCTAAAACAAATAAATTGCAACACAGCTGTTTGCATCATTATGTTTTATTTTAAATAAACAATTTCCACATTAAACTATTCACTATTGATTAGGACAAGTAGCTGATGAAGTTATCGATGACCACGGTAGTATGCTAAAGACGAAAGATAAATTATTGGATCCTGTATCGCTTTTTAGTTAATTATAATATAAAAGATACATCTGACATGACTCACCTTCTGACATATTACTAATAAATTCTCTACATTCCAAATTAAATTATCTTTGATTCCATACATTTCTTTCTGTATTTGTTGTACCATTTATTTGAATAAACAAATTCTTAGAATTTATAATTCCATGAATATACTCATTCGTAAAATAAGACATAGATAAACTTTTCGTAATGGACAAATGTATATGAATTTAAATATACTCGGCCACTAACCTTGATCTCTCTTATACCGAAGTGGGCGGATGCACGTGAGTAATCACAGCGTTGAACGAAAGTTATTTTAACCCATTCTGTCACTATTGCTGGTGAGAAGTGGTATCGACTAAAAAGACGCTGATCAGCACAATTAGAATAACCGTAAGAGCCATTACATGTACCATTTACCTATTAGATAAAACATAAACAGTAAATTAGAGCTAATATTTATAATAAATACAAGCTAACACTAAACAGTAATTTAAAAAAGCTGTACTTTATATATATATATATATATATATATATATATATATATATATATATATATATATATATATATATAAAGAGAGAAGTTCTTGTTATTTTCCTATATGGATATCATATTTATGACTTAGTAATGAGGTATTAGACATTTTATAACGGCAGGTTCAAATATACATTTTCTTTTTATTATTATTATTATTATGATTACTATTATGTAAGAGTTGATTCTTTTTCATATACATATATATTATATACTAGGTATATGACAATGTAATAATTACAACAGGTTAACAGATTATGTTTTATATGTCAATTATATTCTTAACAAACAAACACATAAATGAAATATGCAGATGACCAGATATAAATCACACATAAACTAACCATATTTATATCGGGACTTGAGCCTTATGAATATTATATAATGGAATATACTACCCAGAGTATAAGTAATGACAGTTATTTACCAATATTGGTCGCCTCTTGCCGAATTTAACTTCATATATCCTGGCTTGGTTGTATATAACGCATCGATACCTCTAGTTCTTCGGTTCGTACAGGTGAAGGAAATGCCAGCTAAAGCAAATCGCATGTTTAGAAATTAACATTCTAGTTTATTTATTTATTAATAATCTCACAAAATATTACATATGTTCATGTCACATTATGTTTTAATATATTTACCTTAATCCATTCTACAGAATTCCCAGGTTTTGGCAGCCAATGATTTTCTAATGATCCATCATATGCATTACCGCATGAACGTAGAGCATTGTATTCGCTACTAGCAGTACACCATGTATCCAGCCTTACTGCCAAATTATCGCTTTCATCTGAAATTAAATTCCTTATAAGATAAAGTCAAATGAGTCCCATCACTAGTTTATTTTTTGTAGATATTAATAGACAATATAAAAATAAAGCATTAAATATATACTCTTAGTTACAAAAACATGGTGGATTTTCGTCTCTATTCTTTAACTAACATTTATCAATAACCTGCCACACTTTCATAGTTGGCGTCAGGGGTTTAGTGTCAGCCTGAGTTCGGTACCCTGTACATAGTGCGGCACCACTATCATACACAACAACTAAACATTTTTCGTTCTGGATACAAACGTAGGTACACTGTGAGGAAGCTGCTGTACGGATGTTGAATATCTGGTCACTGACTGGAGGCTTGTTAATTATTGAAGCTAATCTATAGGTCATATGCCGATTTGCAGCTACCAATTTCCATAAAACTGGAAACAATAAGATGATTTGTATTACAATTAACATGTCTTGTAATCGGCAGATGACTTCTGGCTTATGGGGAACTACACCGCTTCGGGTGGAGTATTAATCTGCGGAACCGAGAACAAATTATGTGATGGAGTTTTCTCCTGTACTGTTGACAAAGTGATATTTTATTAATCATCTCTGGCGACAAACCAGAATAAACAGTACGGGAAAATCTTCTTGTCACATTATATATGTGAGTGTGTGTGGTTGTTTGCATGCGTGTGGGTGTGTCTAGTAGTAGTAGTAGTAGTGTGTGTGTGTGTGTGTGTGTGTGTGTGTGTGTGTGTGTGTGTGTGTGTGTGTCTGTGTGTGTGTGTGTGTGTGTGTGTGTGTGTGTGTGTGTGTGTGTGTGTTTTCAGCTGTGTATAATAAGGCACAGGCACAGAGAATCTCGAACCGTGAATTCAAACTCTGGACGTTTCTTCGGGGGACTGAATCCCCAGCGGCGACATTTCATGCTGAGACATGTATAATGTCTCACCAGTCACTTTATATTTGAAAGATATTGTGAAATATTTATCACTTCAGCAAAAATTCGATCTTCCAAATTAATTTGTCTAAATCCTGAACAGAACTCACTATCATAGAAGGTTTGTTTGTTTGAGGCAGCACATCACGATGGTTACCATGGAGTGTCACAAAAATATATTACGTAGCACTCAGGTTAAGTGTGTCATAGGCTACATCATAGTGTTTTAATATAAAGATAACATATAACAAATAGTAGGTGATATTCAACAAGTAACATTATCAAACAGCATCTGTAGCTTACCCCCAGCGGCCAATAGAGTATTGTTAAATTTGCAATTAGATCCCTAAAAAACGGAATAGTAGCTTTCTTCTCACACGAAGGATTAAATGGTCAACAATTTAAATACACAATGCTACAGACTCCCGCAAATAGATAGCTATCCGAATTTAGTTTTTCTTTGTACCAACCCTTAAGTGGCATTGAAACCTTTTCCTTGGGATATATTCCAACTTTGGATTCATGAGAAACAATTTACAATCATAGACCAAATTTGCCTGTTAAAGACGAAATATCCTCTTAGCTCTTAGACTATTATTACTTGATATGAATATGATGTAAAGGCACTAATTCAGTATACTTTAAGCTCTTGAGGTAGTTCTACTTAGTAAATCTTTAATATAGATATCTAACCCATGTATTTATATGTTTGTTTTTCAGTGGCTAGACATTAGCCAATTAATTTATTATTATGTTTACCCAAATGTTATTGTAATTGGCCGTATGAATATTGTTCGAAAACAAAGTCGAATGTACGTGCACATATCTATATTGTTTGTGATAGTCATTATCATCGCATCAATAGAAAGAGAGCGCGAAAGTGAGAGAGCGAGTGAGAGAGAGGGGGGCGGGGTAGAAGGGGGGACTTCATATCTGCTTCTTCATTTTAAAATATTTCATCAGTGGAATATGTGAACTATAAGGTGGGATTTAGAAATTACATGTTTTATTAAATCGTGCAACTAAAGTACCATTTATTATGAATAATTGTATTAAATGTATAATACATGTTACCCTTAATAGCGAAGGGAAACAGAGATCTTCTAACGCTAATGGCCTAATATTTCGGCACACGTCTAATTACTATGCAAATAGATGCAAGACTAAATATGTCTATAATATGTTTTATTAAGAGGTTTATTTATTAGTGTTTTATCTATGGCCAACTGGGTAAGAGCGAGGGACTTTCTGACTCGTGGTCATACTCTGCGGGAGGACGGAGGTTCGAAATCCCGGTCGTAGCACTATAATACGAGGGGTTTTTCATCCAACCAGGCAACTGGCAATGTTTTCCCCGCCGACTATGTCATCTATTGTAAATGTATTTAGAATTAGTTCCCGTGGTGAAGCTGTAAATTATAGACTCTATCCGTCTCCCTCATTGGAGGTAGCTAATCTACGTACAATTATTGCCAATTTGGGAGAATGTTTCGACCATTATCATATATAACCGCGAAACCGGACTCATTCTGGATACAAAACGTAAATAAAATATGAGCCTGCTCTTACATTAATATTTAATACAGATCAGTGACAGTAGATGTGTTGTAACTGAAGATAACGTACAGGATATAGGTTGGTTAGCAAACTGGAAATAAGAAGAAAATTCTCTCAAGAATTAATATTATTTCGTTTTGGCAGCTATGCAGTTTGATTAACGTGTACCTAAATTGTTCGTGCAGTATGGTGATTTATAAGATAAGAGACTAATATACTATAATGGATTAAGTTATATTTTATTCATTATCACTGGCTACAGGATAAAATGGGTGTAACATTTTACGTCACGAAACTGTAGTCAAATTCATCATGTTAACTACAGTTACACAAATAAAAACATATTATGTAATTTTTAAGCGATTCACACAATCCACAGACACACACACACACACACACACACACAACACACAACACATACATCACACATACATCATAAACATATATATATATATATATATATAGTGTGTGTTGTGTGTGTGTGTGTGTGTGTGTGTGTGTGTGTGTGTGTGTGTGTGTGTGTGTGTGTGTGTGTGTGTGTGTGTTCTAATTTGTTCTATATTGATTTCTATTACATTGATCACTTTATAAACATCATTCAACATAAGTTATTGTGGCCAATTCTGTCAATAATTCTGGTGAGAAGCCACTTCAACTGTATCGACTCTTGCTATCACAATGTTGTTTCTTAAGTGCACCATTACAGGTGTTGTATATCTAACCACGAAAATATAAACACAACGGGTTATATTTAAACGAACTGAAACTATTAAACATTAAAAGAAATGGAAATTTAATAAATTTATTTCTTGATTGATCACTGGCGCTGTATAGTGAAATTAAACAACATATACAGCGTACATATATGTATATAGAATTACGAGGCATATACACTTTATTTTAATTGCTTTACATATGTTATGTGTTTCATGTGATTTAGCTATTAGGATCTTTTAATATTGACATGCAACCCACCTAGATATTCAGGTTGGGTACGACTAATAATACTATAATTGTGACATCTAACAAGTAACATGATCTAATTTTGACACAACGAGATGAAGTCAACTCTGTAATGTTTATGTTCCACTAATTCACTTTTCGTCGTTCAAATATTATTGGCTGAGAGACGCAGGTATGAACCCGCCACATGGAGCATTATGCGCTATATTCTAATTATTAGAGTATAATAAATATGATATCGGAGAGCCGCTGAAATTATCGGAAGAAGGTATAACAGACACAAACAAATAATTCAGATGAAATATAATGTTCTAATTTATGCTTCATAATATATGTGTATATTCGTCATGGTACATATACAATACATCCATAGACCCCTTCAGCATAATGTATAGCCTATTTACGCATAAAATAGTCTGTAGCATAGCGAAATGGGAATACGCTATAAACTCATCCGTTAAGATCCTCGTATCACGTTATGTTTGTTAGAGTTCGGAACGTTTGAAAAATCTAAATATTTACAAATATATCCCGAGTATTGATTAAATTAATGTCAGGTCTCTTAATTCGGCCACATATTCTCCATCTTAGCATCATCTCCAAACCTTCGACACTGATTCGATATAGGAAGGTGAGCTAATAAAATCGTATGTTTAGAACTAATGTTTTAATTTATACTAACATTTTGATAGATGCATGTTTTCTATTGTAGATAGCTTTACCTCAATCAATTTGTTCAACATTCACAGATTTTGCTACCAAACCCATGTTCTAATCCTGTTCTACTAATCCACCATATACATGTGTACAGTTCGTTATATCACTCTGCTGGCTATTAGTAGTGTATGACATGTCAATACTCATTGCAAGATTTTTGCCTCCTGCTGAAATAACATGTTTATTTTAAAAACCTTATATCACTGATCACTGATCTGCTCAGATTTATTCTGAAAGACCTTATGACAATATTTTCTTTACATGGTAAATACTGTTTATTCAAATAATAATTGCATCATCAACTGCTCAGCAACCATGTGTATTTGTATACGAATCCTTTGTTTGAAAACATGCGTAGTTGCTTAAACAGATAAAAACAGAAACTTCCTTCTGGGGACACAATCCTGAATGACTACATTGTTCTTTCTAAACGTCCGTGACTTATATTTCAGGAGCTGTATGTGTCAGCTCTATAGTTAAAGCTGTTGAAGTCTAGAAACCAATATAACAAAATATAGAGGATCATAATGTTTGGTGATTAGGCTGTCAATATTTGTTCCTATTCACATGCAGTTAACAGATCTTCATTACAATTGTTGCAATTATTAACTGCAACTAATTCAGAATGATACTTAGAATTAGAACATATTGGGCATATGAAGGAAACTCAGGATCAGTCATCCGTTCAAGGGTGAATGACGGCCAATAATATACTTCAATGCCTGGATCGCATGTAGAATATATTACATGCTAGTATGTATGGCATTCATAGCTTAGCTGTACGCTAAATATAAATGTTAATGAAATGGAAACTACCTATGTGTGGCCTAAACATGATCTCAAATCGTAATCCGTAATGGCGCAGTTAGTTAGGTCGTAGGATTCGTAGTCGAAGGTAGTTATAGCTTGATTTGGTTATCGGAATATAATGTTTGGCTTCGGTTTATATTCGGCACAATTAAATACTCAATACAATCTATGTCTGATTAATGTGCAAATCATGTTACGAAGTAGGCTGGCTTAGTAGTTGACATTATTGAAAAAGCAGAAGCTTTAACATAATGCAATTATTAAAACATTTATTTACAGTTCACATAAAATGCAAACATCAAACAACCAGGGTAATGATTCAGACATATAGCATATGTGTGAATAAACTACGCAATTAGTCTAAGAGTATGTCATTATCATACGCACCACAAATCACATTTGGCACAACGTGATAACAAAACAAAAAACAATGCTACCATAGCAATGTTATACACATAATAGCGTCTTTCAGGCAGAACAAATAACTTGCACACTGATTTACAGAATAAACAATCTAGATGCTATGAATACATATGTCTTAATTAATTAATTAATTAATTATGTTCTCTAATATATCTTTCAGTGGTCGGTATGAAATTTATGTCGTATATCTATCTAAACAATATTTTTTTTTAAATGTGTGTCAGCGCCCTTACTATCTTTATTTTGGAGACAATATATTTAATAAAAGCAAATACAAGTATAATTGTCACATATATAACACAAACACACACGCGCGATCACAAACATACAACACGAAATGCCTATTCATCATCCTATTCCACAATACTACTCATCAGCAGCGCGAATCTTCGAGGAAATCCATGACGTATCGCGATAGTGTGCTGGACCATTGTCATCTTGGAACAAAATGTTTTTCTTGTGACAACCAGATCTTGGCCTAGGAGTCGTTAGACCAGTCTCCCCATGACACTTCAGGATCTTAGAGATCGATCATGGGGTGATCCGGAATACTTGAGCAATGTCCGTTTGGGTAGACCCGCCCTGGCGCATACTAACCATCCTGTTGCACAAATCTGCACTCAATTCACGTATCATGGTTGTTAATTATCTCATACGAGGTTGAGAAAGATTTTGTTAAAAGGAAGAGGCTTTTCATCTTTTTAGGCCACAAGTTGTCTCAAGTGGATTGGCAACCAAACAAAAGGACGGTCATTAATTGGTTAATTGCAATCACCCTATCGGTTGCACCACACCGAAATATTGACAGTAGACATATTTGAGTATATTCTGCATGTTTATGCTGGTTACGGATGAAATATACATTGCATTGGCTGGATTATCAGACTAAAAAGGATAAACATAAAAACGGGGATATATTCCAAACTTGAATAGTAATAATTATACATACATAAAAAAGTCTGTAAAATAAAATATTAAATATCTTGCATAAGAAATAAGAGTATTATTCAATTGAAATCGGGTTCCAAAGAAATCAAGTCATCAAGTATGGTTCTATAGCAGCATTACACATGTGTGAAGTATTTGACCACTTTTAGTCTCTTATGACAACCCCTTTTCCTAATACTAAATGTAAAATTGTCATATATATATGTTTGAATCGAGACACGTGCACAAGTATGCATGCCCTTGATAAACTTAGTTCTCCGCGTTAATATCTCGTGGGATATAATTTACCTAATATTAAACCTTTAACAAATTATTTGAAAATAAATTCGCTGTCCCACTGCAGTTTCAATATTGTATTAAGAATCGCTATGATATGAACATATTTTCTATTATGTATCAATATTCTAGCAGTTCCATTTAAAAATTGCTGAAAGCGATGGATGACATTATCAGAAATACCATCCACTATTAAATGAAATAGCCGACAGGCAATACAGGCTGGATGCTAATCTTTTGCATTATATACAGGGCATGACACTAAAAATGTGCAGCACTAGCCAGTGTGGGTAGTGGATTTTGTAAAGTACGTTTTCTTTTATATAAGTTCATGAACAGGGTATAACAAATGCCGCAAACGAGAACAATCACTTTTGAATCAAAATTTCTTTAATCCCAATTTATTCACTTTTGCTTGTGAAATGTATTCGACACAAGTTCATAATTTTGACTCATAATCACTTTGAAGCTGATCAAGCTTTTCCATCACTTCCTCCTCGGCTATTTCATTGTCACCTTCATCTGAATCATACATATAATCAATTCCTTTACCATCAAATCCATCTGAATTCTCATCACTTTCACAAAACAAAACATTCCCAACAATTGCAACTACACGATTTTCTGCCTAATCAGTATAATTGTCACTGCCTCCTATCTCTTCAGCAACAATATTTATCTACTGCCTGGGCAACCTCCATTATTGTATTCATAAAAGATTATAATTAAATTTCATATTTCATCTTTCAAATTCCCTAAATAATAAAAAATATTTTATTATTTTATATGGTGCGTGAACGACCTGCAATTAACATGTAAGGTCCTATTGTTTGACAGTTATTCCATCATGGCATGTGTTCATTGTGAAAACCAAATTGTCAGTAATCGAATCCCATGACAAGTAGATAACAACAAATAGATCATACAAAATGATAGTTATACATTACCGGAAATGTGATATAAAATGACAATGAAGACCTTAAAGTAATTGGTAGGCGTCTGTATGCGTGTGTGTAATCTGTGAGTATATGTGTATATATATATATATATATATATATATATATATATATATATATATATTTTGCGTGTATTTGTTTATATATGCAATGTTGTTTATATTTATTTCCTGTTTTATGTGGTTTATTTAAAAAAATTGATATATTCGATCTAGTCAGGGTGGTTTTAAAAATTAGCAATAGAACTATGTTTTTTATTATTACTTTCATATTACAAACATTACTCCTTTTTTCTATAATAGATATATTATGCAATATCTTCTTCAAGATATTCGCTGAGTAGCTTTTTTCAGAGGATCGTTTTTATTGTATGAAAGGCGTATTATTAATTTATCCCCCCAAATCGTGCACATAAATCAAATTTATAGCCATTCTGGGGTTAATTGGCAGATATTACACGAAAACTAACCCTCGGCATAATCAAGTTCAAACATGCTGAACAGTTAACAGCTGCATAATCTGGCTAGGAGCGTAACAAAGTTTCCTTTCTATTTTGATTTTCCATGAAATTCTTGATATTTTGTAAATATATATACTTACCAATACAGATAAACCATTTCTGAAATTAACTTTCAGCCTCTTAGCTTGACGCTTTATATCGCACCTGTGCTAAATCTCCACATCCTCGACTTGGACAGTTGATGGGAAAACAAGCTAATGAAATCGGAAGTTTAAAACTAATCTTTCAGGTTATGTCAACATTTTGATTAAATGCAAAATACAGGTTTCTTGTTCAGTCCTATATCATTGTTAAATAAAATATTATTCAATACTTTCGCTCTATATAATCCAATTTCAATAATATCACTTTTCAATATATTTACCTTTATCCATTCTTCAACATCTCCATTTTTAGTTATCCATCCGTGTCGTGATCCCGGTTCAACCATTCCATCATTAGTACATTCAATTTGGTCGTCACTTTTGCTACTAATACTGCATGATGTATCCAGACTGATTGCTAGATTAGAGCTTTCCTCTGAAATTAAATGCGTTTTTATGAACCCGCAAAAAAATTACGTTAAATATTTATACCGTTAAAATTATATTTAAATCAATTTAACATAAAGAGCTCATCTAATTATTACCTATTAATTCTTGATAAATTACATAATAATGAACAAAAACGAATACACTCATTATTACTTTTACTGATGGAATCATACAAAGATAGGAATCTAGACATCGACAAGATGTTTCAAAAGTCTGTAATATGTTCTAGGTGACACATGCCATATTTGTCTAACACATTTTCTCCAAGTAACATATAGTCCAATTAAATCAAATGAACTCAAACGCCATAATGGAGATCCATAGAAACTAGTACAATATGTACGGAACATAAATGAACGAATATCACCTGTACAAGACCCAAATTTAGTCATAACATGATTTGTTCTCCACACAATATCACGTAAAGTATTATTACAAGCGATTTTGTTTACATTTTCATTGCCAATAGGATGGCCAAGGTGACAATCGTATTTCTGAACAATTAAAATAATAATAATAATAATAATGTAAATTTAATAAAGCGTCCTTACTATCAGGAGCCATTCAAAGCCGCTGCGCAAATAATATGTAATATAATGATACCTTAAATAATATGTCTGTAAAAATCCTATTAGTGATTTAAAAAAGTTATTGTTTATCTGTGAAAGAAGCATTGAACCGATGTATTTTTAGAACAGATTTAAACTTTTCAAATTTCTGGCGGCAACCTATTCAACACATTGGGGCTACAACAGTAAACGCACAATCACCAAATGACTTGAGCCGTGACACTGGTACCTGCAATAGTATATGACTGGATGACCTCAGTTTTCGGGATGACTTTCCAATGGATACTAGTTCTCAAAGGTATTCTGGTGCCATATCATTAATAAATTTATAAGTTCTTAATAAAATCTTGAAATTGATACGCTGTCTAACAGGTCGCCACTGTAGATTTTGAAGAATTTTGGTGAGATAATATGTATATATATATATATATATATATATATATATATATATATATATATATATATATATATATATATATATATATATATATATAATATTTTCAAGTATTTGCCAGTATGCGACCTGCATTCTTCTGAATTCGCTGAAGGCGACTGATGTTATAATCAGATATGCCAAACAACATGGAGTTACAATAGTGTATACGAGATATAACAAAAGCATGGACTACAGTACTTCTTGTTTCAAGAAGACTTTTAAACAGTGGATGTTCTTAAGATGGTAGTAAGCAGCTCCGCATACTGATATGGCATGTTCATATATGTTAATACAACTATAACCAATAACCACTAGATGTTTTACTAACCCTTTAGGGATAATCTGTAATGGTGGTATCTTTAGGGATCTAACACAGTGTAGTGATGCCAAATAAATAATAATTGTTTTATCATCGTTTAGTCTTAGAACATGTTCAGTCATGCATAACCGAATATCTGCAATACAAGTTTCTAAATTATTCAAGGTGAAATTTAACTCTTTCTCAGCATTCAGTGACATATACAGTAACCTGGTTGGATGAAAAACTCCTCCTACTATAGTGCCACGTCCGGGATTCGAAACTCCGCCCTCCCACACATCATGACCATAACCATGAGTAAATAGTCCCACACTCTATCCATGAGGCCAAACAGGCTGAGAGCATCATATTCAGGACTTGAGGAGAAGAGTGGAAGTTAATATCACCGGAATCGATAATGAGGACGCGTACCAGGTCATCGATCTCATTATAGATAGTTTAAATTGGAAATTAAGTGGGGTATCGAGATAATCTCCAACGCCCCAGTCAGATAGAGTAAGCGAATGTTCTGGCACGTTTAAAGATTTCCACTTGTTGACGGGGTACGCCCTAGACATGTTTACCGATATAACTGCCCATACTGAGGTTTACGAAAGGAGATTATCTTTATGTATCAACAGATTATTTTGGTAATTGTACTCGGATCGATCAGCGACCTCATGCGATCATCGTGGGACAAATTCACATATAATGTTGAAGGATCCGTCCTTGTTTCACAGTTCTAACGTCCCATCGCCATTCAATCAGAGCTATTTCGGATATCAATACCGCCTCAAGGAACAGGAGATTTATGTCAATGGCCATGTTATCGTCGGTTTTGTAGATCGACGAAGTCCCCACTGTCTGTACACTTGTCAGGGCAGTATATCTTCATATTGTCATACAATTTCCACTAGAAGAGAGATGGGAAGACAGGGGTTGTTTTCATTATCATCTCTGATAGTGATCTTTAAATGGCTTACCTTTCAATATCGGAGGCGCTTGAACTCGGTATGTTAACTAGAATGGTGCTATTATCAACAAATAATGCCAAATGACTGGATGGAGCCCCATTTACAATATTAGTAGAAGTATTTATCTGTTCTAGTTACAGAATAATAATTATTATTTACGATAACAAAGGAGTCTATAACTAATCTCGCGCCCTCGCGAAGTCACCCTTTGCCGGTGATGGGGGGGGGGCCCTCCTCCGCCTATCAGGGATAGTACCAGAGTTGAGATTACTAACACGATCGCTGTCAGGATAGATCTAATCGTAACTCCCTGTTCTCTGATCTGTGTGCGAATGTTCTCGGCCGCGTCTTTTTTTCCTAGAGGATCTGGAAGTAATCATCACACTGGTGGGAAACAATGAGGTAACCCGCCTGACTGGCAAGAGGCCCTCTGATAACATCAGGGCAAAGAATGTGGTGCAAAAGGTCCTCTTAAGGGGCTGGTACAGGTGTTATGCTTTCATTCAGACAACAATTAATTACCGTTATAATTAGAGAAAAATTAAAGAAAAAACTAATTTCGAAAATAATCCAGAAAAGGATAATCTAAATATAAACTAGAAACTATGATTAAAACAAAACCAGGCTTTGTGTCGAACACTACGGCCAAGAAAGATTAAGCCTAAAATGGAAAAAATAAAATATTAATACCTAGTATGAATAATGTATGAATAATATAAGCATAAATCAGAATAAATTCAGATTAATACTAATAGCAGCGATATAACACAACTCAACACAATAGCAACAACCGGTTTCGACCTATTCAAGTCTTCATCAGGTTGCATAGAATGTCTGTAGGTGTAGGTGTGTGTGTTTTATGTTACATATAATAAAGGCATGGGCTCAGGTTTTCGTGATGTTTATAATTCTTACAGAATTATGACCAAACGACTACTACCTAAATAGAAAACAAATTGTATATATTAGTACATATATAACGCAGCTATAACTGGAAATAAAACATATATATCAGTACATATAATATCTATTATGATAATAATTATAATACCTCTGACAATAACAGAAATAATAGTATTTTCACTCAGCCCAAAATAGCACGACTAGTTTCGGTTATAAGAAACCTTTATCAAGTGAATGTGTCTAAAGTATTTACTTTGCCAGCAATATTTATACCAGAATTCCCTAGCTAGTTTTAAATTTCAAACCAGAATCTACAAACTGTTAACCTTTGTAGCCTTTGTCTAGAACGAAGCGCTGTTACTATAATCAAACAACTGTTTTGATTAGAGTAATTGAAAATAAATCAACTTTCCAATTTTGCTTTCATAGCTGTAAAGATACCAAAACACACATATTAATATTAATTAACTGTGTGTACTGAAATCTAACTGCTGTCAGTAATGAATGTTTGTTGCATCTTCGGTTGAGATCTACTTCAGGAAATATTGCTTTGTTTTACTAAAGTAATTACTAGGGCTGAGAATTTGTATAATTGGGTTTAAGTTGTTTTACTGGAGATGTGTTAAAAGAAAACCTATTCAGAGCTCCAGGAGACATTGTTAAATATAACGTTTTCCTACATTTTGCTAGAAACCAAGGAACCAGCTAGATTTTGGGGTTTAGAATAAGCTGTGATAATTCTATATTAATAATCATTCAACACTTCTTTCTGTTGGAGAATTGTATAATGTTTTTTTAATTATTCTTGCTGCTATATTAGCCGTTTTTGAAAATGGTACCACAAATGGGACAACGTCCTCATTATGTATAGGTTTAATAACATGTTCATATCTTTTCTTATTAAGACCTCCCGGTTCTAATGTACCTAGGGTATCTATCCAAAATGTTTCCAGAATTAATCTATTTATCTTGTCTTGGGTGTATGAACCTGTAGTAGGTAACTGCTCAATCGGAATTAAATCATAATCTTCTAGAGATGGTTCGGGCAAGTCTTTATTTATCCGTGTATGTTCTAGAAGATGCGTGAATATATATATATATATATATATATATATATATATATATATATATATATATATATATATATATATATATATATATATAGTCAATTAGTGTTATATATATATATAAAACTGGAATACAAATACAACCACTGGAAAATGATAACAGGTGTGGCTGACCACTTTAGAACTTTCAACTCAATGTGCATATACAAGATACATGGAAATCTATAAATGTACATTTGAAAAAGCCTTTCCCCTAAAACATATAATAATCCATAAGAAATTTATCAAACGTGAAACATTGATAACTACAGGATTATTAATCTCATCAAGGACTAAATCCAAACTACTTCACATCAAACTAATAAAACCTACAGAACAAAATATAATTAAATTAAAACAATACATAAAACAAATATAATAAACTGAGGAAAAGCTTCAAACAAACATATTTTGTACTGCAATGTACGAATAAATACAATATGAAAAAGAAATGGCTATTACTTAGAAAAGCTATTGGAAAATAACATAACAAACTCGATTTTCCTATGTATTTTAACATAGATAATGAAGAGTTACCTAATAAAAGGAAATTATAGAATCGCTTAATAACTACTTTGCCAACATTGGGAAAACTATTAGTCAAAATATTCCAAGGGGAAATACTAGTTATGCGAATTATTAAGACAAACAAGTTGTAAATAGTATGTTCTTGGAAGGAATTGACTATTTATATGTGGTAAGTATTGTCAAAACACGTAAGACTAAGGTCAGCAGTTGTTTTGATGAAATCTTATCCTAATTTATTAAGGAAATGATTTCAAATATAATCCATCCCTTAACCCATATCATTAATAGATCTTTAAATTGTCCCTGATCAACTAATTAGTTATTCCTGTCTTCTTTAAAGCTTCAGATACCAATCAGCTACAGAATTACCGACCTATTAACTTATTACCTGCATTGTCTAAAACATTAGAGAAAATATCTTTTAGAAATGTTTGTTATTTGTGGATTGCCAAAACCTCCTATATAAACATCAATATAGAGTCCGTGCGAAACATTCTCCAATTCATCCTGTCTTGCACATGCTTAATCAATGTAAATATATTTTATCAATTTTGTATGATCGTTCAATAGCTTTTGATGTTATTAATCACGACATCCTTCTGAAAAAGCTTCATTTTTATGGTATACGTGGAATTGTAAACAAAGGGATTGTGAATTATCTGTAGAACTGGAAACAATATGTCGATCTCCAAAACAGTAAATCTAGTATGCAAAAGATACAATATGGCCTTACTCGGGTATTGATCTTGGGTCTATATGTCAATCATGTTGTAAATTGTACACTTGGAAATATCCTCTCCTTTGGTTTGGTTTTGTTGTTCGGGGAGAATCCCCAGGCTGTCGCTTACTCAGCACAGCCTACCCTCCTTTGCTGATACCGCGTCTCTGTATTTATGTGGTAGCAATTTAGACAAGTTATTTGCAAATAAAAATGCATAGGTTATCATTAAATCCAACAAGAACAAGTCTGTTTGTCGTAAGAAACTCAAATAATCCTATTAATTTAAGTTCAATTGAAAGAAAACGGTATATTAACTCAAATAGTATCAAATCTTTATGAAAATTTACTAAATTTCTTGGCCTTCATCTAGATGACGTAATTTTCTGGAAAAGCCACTTAGCTCAAATCATTAAGAAAATGTATTATGCTATCTTCATGATTAAGTAAAAGAAAATTGTCCTACCAGTAAACAGTCTAAAAACTCAATATTGTGCATTATTCACCTTCACGTCGCATACGGAATCGTACCTTGGGGGGGGGGGCTATTTCTTCCACCCTTGATAAAAGATACAACGTGCCAGAATAGATAGATATAGATAGATAAATTTATTTCAAAATATGCCATACATCAGTATCTAAATGTGAATAATTCATAACTCAAATAAATGAATGATATAGTTTGGGGTAACACGGATGAAATATTCTGTGCATCCAAGTAAAATGATAAATTAACAGCTCGATGGCGTATCTATATTACCTGAAATAATATGCCTGGATCACGTATCACAATTTATTATTGTATTTATTACCAGAACCGATTAAGTATATTACACGATTATAACACCCACAAGCATAAGCTATACGTGTAAGAGTAAATAATGCGATGATGGTAGCAAGGAAAATTAATCAAGCAAAATTAATATTGACAATGAAGTTTTTTTCACCGTAGAACTGAACTGAAAAACAGAACGTATAGTTTTAATTTTATTTGGAAGGTCAAGCCAAACATTTGGCCTACAATGAATGAATGTTCTGGCAATAAATGATGATAGACGTCTAACAACCTGAGGGTCCAGATAATGTCGAGTGTTATGGGAATGAATATTCGAATTTGCTGATAATATTGTTTATAAAGCTTCGGCCAGCATGCCCTTAGTATACAAACACATAAATCAGTTAATTTATGAACGCGTAAACGCCTTAATAGAGGTGTGCTGGGTGTATTAAAGTTAGCCTAGCCTACATTACGGATAACCTTTTTCTGCAAACTTTCAGTTTATGTATCATTGCTCCATAAGACAAATAATAATGATCAAAAAACTAAAATACAAGGATTCGAGGTTTCAATAGACATACATTGTCGCAGAATTAATTTTTTATATACCACTTACAATTTCCTTCCTAATATGATCAATGTAATAGACCCATTCCACTAGTTCATCAGTATATATACCGAGAACTTTAGCATGATCTACATGTGGGATTATTTCATCATCTAGACAAAACGAAGTGATACCATTACCCAGTGACATGTTTTTCGACACAAACAATAAAAAACGGAGTTTTCAGTATATTTAAGGATATCATATTGACTTGCAACAAGTCCGATAAAGAAGTCATGTCATTCACAACGTTTTCACGTAACGTTTGTATATCGTCTGATTATGACAAACAGTGGTATCATCAGCAAATAGTATGCATTATGAAAACAATAATGCATTCCGTAAACCTTTAGTATAAATAATCAATAGAAGTGGATCGAGCACATTTCCCTGTGAAACGTTGAATAGCGTTTATGTTTTTGTACGATACAAGCGATGTTCTATATGTCAGGTAGTTTCTGAACCACTCCAAGGCTAGTCCTCGAATACCATAAACATGAAAGTGTTCCGGTAAGGTTGTATGATTTGTGGTATAAATAATCTTGAAGAGATCCAGAAACACTGACATTGTGATCATTTTGTTTCCATGCCCTTGGAAACATGCGCTCTAAATTTGCCTATTGCATCTGTAGTCGAATCTTTCGTACAGAAGCCATATTGAATTTCAAAAAGAATAGATTCATTTTTACACAATTAATATAATAATTGATGGACTGCCTTCTCTAATATTTTAGAAGTTTATGGAAGCAGTAATATTGGTCTATAGTTGCCCATTACAGTAAATCGGTATACATTTCGCAATTTTCATATTTCTGGGTACATTTCACATTTCTGGGTACATTTCCAGTCTGAAAGGATTAATTAATTACAACACTGATAGGAACAGAAATTGATGGTGTCAGATATTTGAGAAGTTTTGGGGATATCCTGTCATGTCCAGAATTTGTCTTGGGTTTGAGGGACGTTATGATTCTTGAAATTTCAATGGTACCTGTAGGTATCATAAAGAATATATTTGATGCATATTTATATCCCATTTCATTAAAATAGTCGTAAAATTGATCAGTAATAGTTTTGGGGTTTTTAGACATGGTGTTGTTTATTTTAAACATATCTGATATTTCAATGTTATTATTAGTTTTCACCATAATTGTTTTTAATGATTTCCAGGTTTACTTCAAATACATTTTGTAAAGTACTAATTCTTAGGCATAGTAATTTTATTTACATATTATTTTTATTTCATTGAATTTATTCCAGTACAGAACATAGTGTTTAAAGGACATACTGTTTATTTGTTTTTTTTTTGTTTTTTTTGTTTTCCGATGCACTTTCAATACATTTTATCTTTTGTCTTAGAATACCTTTGTTTGTAAAGCAGAGGTCATCCAAGGTTGTCTTAGTACATTTTTGTATGGAATAGTTATTGTTTTTCTGGTATATGTGTATCTATTGCACGCAATAATTAACAGTTGAAATAGTGATCTGATCGATCTGTCTTCATGTTTTGCATTATATTCCGGTCAATTGTGTTTAAGTAATTTTAGATGCTAATAAGTTTCATGTCATCTACATGTCTATCTGTTGCCTTTCTTGGTAGCGAATTAGTATTATTAATTTGAATAACCAAGGTAAATAATTGGAAAAGATCGGCGATATCGACGGACATCCTATTTGACAAACGTTCATCATAACGTTTACATTTTATATAAATATTATCAATAAGTATACTTGTATTGTGAGTAATACGTGTTGGTAATCTCACTGCTGGGAGAAATTACGAAGAAATAAACATATCAAGTAGATCACGAGTTTTGAAATATCTTTCAATTTCAAGATAATTAAATGCTGGTCTATACTAATCATAACGTCACCATTGGTGTCCGACAGAGTTTTAAAATTGAAGCATAGCCCTGGATAGATATCTTTTTGTTGGTAGCTGGAACCCTGCATATTTCACCAAGTACTAGTTTGTGCCGATTGTGATTGATCTCAGCGAAAATACTCTGAAACTCATGATCATAACTAATCGTCAGATCATTGTGTTCTGAAAATGGAATTCATCCCTAATATAAAGAGCAACTCCCCCTCCTCTGCCCAGTTTGTGTTTATTACAGACAAACTAATATCCCTGAAGAGGAAAGATATTCATATTAGTATCTGATAAAAAGGCCTCACATGAATAGCAAGACCAATGTCTTCTAAATTCGCAATTAGTTGTCTTAGCTGGTCATATTTGCTCGGAACTCTATGTAAATTAATTTGGATTGCGGTACACTTGTGGTTGTGTCCTGTTATTACCAGTTTAGACATGTCATTGATATCATAATGAAAACAATCAACATTCAGTTTCAGTAATTGACTCATCTCTTTCATCAGTGCCATCGCTATCATTACTCCACGAGTAACTCTTTATATACCCAGCAAATGCATGAGTCATATTTCACTAAAAAATATAAGACATCAAATCTGGTAACCAATACACTACAGTTTGTAATCGAGGCAGAAACGATACCAAGCATGTGTAAGTATAAAAACACAGACACGTAATCAATAATATACATATATAATATCCACTCATAGAACAAATTAATTGTAAAGAATACTTCAAATATATGTTAACATATACAATTAACACCAAACTAGACCAAGAAGAATTAATAAAAAAGAAAGGAACTAAATCTAGTATAGAGTACGAGTGAATCCTAATATATACACATTATGAAACCATAATGGCGTAGTTGACGTATAAGAATATTACAGAAATAATTTACATGTAATCGACAATAGCATAAATAACATTTGATTTCAGAAACTGTCAGATGTATATTACAAATGTATGATGATGATATTGTAACGCATACTGTACTCCAGATAGATCGACACCACATATACAAGTATCCGAATGAAACATAAATATTTAAGAATGATCAGTGTGTTTAGTAAACAAACAATAATTAGGAACATAATTATTATGTGTGGACATACCAGATTATACATTTTTTTGTCAAATCCACATAAACATACACCTTTACATGATAGTGACTAACTGATTAAATGAACTAAATCTCTAGCCGTGGATTTGGGTAAACCCAGGGCTGTAACTATGAGTACCAATACACATACTGTTAATCATGTTCATATCTCTCACCTGCTTCAACAACTCAAGCTTCCGTTGTTGGTGGCAAAGCAAGAGCAACGCTTTGGTGAGTAGATATGCTACGTTGTCCGGTTTTTATCAAATCCCAAATAAAAATCTAACTTTATCAAGTTTGGTGTGGAATAATGTATTTGATGTCTCGTGTATTTTTCTGGTTAAACAGAAACTGTCCAAACTGTGTCCGCTATAGCTCATGTCAAGTACCACGAATAGTGCAGCAAAGGTCATCCAGTCAAAAGAAACAGTTTAAGGACTACCAATTGATTCATGACCATGAATTACTGCTCTACTATTCTGACAGTCTTGTCAACATGTTCTTGGCAGATATGGCAAAGAAGAAGACATTTGCTGGTGGAATGCATTTTCCACATTTAGCACATCTCAGAACTCCAACTACAACGCCATTACACTTAGAACCATGTTTAACTATAAACAGAGCAAATTATAACAGCCATACATAAACACTATTTTACATGTATATTAAAAATCAACTAAACATATCATATGTTGGGGTGAGTGGGAAGATAGCTTCGGCTACACTAATCTTTCAATCTCCATTAACACATATTATTTTGTATTATTACATTATATCTATTTATTTATGCACATATAACTGAAAATTGATAATAGTTACATACACATTACTGGAATATGACAACTACTCTCAAGTTATCGTATTGATAATGAGAAAATTGTCTTGTTATTTGCAATTGTGTGGAAGACAAACAAGTCTCCAGTTATTGGGCAGATATTCATTTACGTTTAACGACATCTTCACCGTCTATGTGTGTGTGTGTGTGTGTGTGTATACGCGCGCGCATATAAATATATTCACACATTATATATATCTATATATATATATATATATATATATATATATATATATATATGCGTGTATTTGTTTATATATGCAATGTTGTTTATATTTATTTCCTGTTTTATGTGGTTTATTTAAAAAAATTGATATATTCGATCTAGTCAGGGTGGTTTTAAAAATTAGCAATAGAACTATGTTTTTTATTATTACTTTCATATTACAAACATTACTCCTTTTTTCTATAATAGATATATTATGCAATATCTTCTTCAAGATATTCGCTGAGTAGCTTTTTTCAGAGGATCGTTTTTATTGTATGAAAGGCGTATTATTAATTTATCCCCCCAAATCGTGCACATAAATCAAATTTATAGCCATTCTGGGGTTAATTGGCAGATATTACACGAAAACTAACCCTCGGCATAATCAAGTTCAAGCATGCTGAACAGTTAACAGCTGCATAATCTGGCTAGGAGCGTAACAAAGTTTCCTTTCTATTTTGATTTTCCATGAAATTCTTGATATTTTGTAAATATATATACTTACCAATACAGATAAACCATTTCTGAAATTAACTTTCAGCCTCTTAGCTTGACGCTTTATATCGCACCTGTGCTAAATCTCCACATCCTCGACTTGGACAGTTGATGGGAAAACAAGCTAATGAAATCGGAAGTTTAAAACTAATCTTTCAGGTTATGTCAACATTTTGATTAAATGCAAAATACAGGTTTCTTGTTCAGTCCCATATCATTGTTAAATAAAATATTATTCAATACTTTCGCTCTATATAATCCAATTTCAATAATATCACTTTTCAATATATTTACCTTTATCCATTCTTCAACATCTCCATTTTTAGTTATCCATCCGTGTCGTGATCCCGGTTCAACCATTCCATCATTAGTACATTCAATTTGGTCGTCACTTTTGCTACTAATACTGCATGATGTATCCAGACTGATGGCTAGATTAGAGCTTTCCTCTATGTTGGTTATCAAATGCCAAATTGCTTAAAATTGGAAATAGGAAGATCATTCTTTCAATAATTAACATACTTTCTTGTCGTCGGTTGTGATGTCTGAGCAATTTGTCCTGAATATTTTCGAGAAGTGAGCTAATCACAAAGGTATGATAACAAATGTTATATTCATTATCAGTAGGTAAAAAACGATCAATATTTCAATTCAGCCTATTCATGTTGATTTATGATATCAATTATCATAATGTAGTTTCCAGAAGATCAATTGCATTATCAATATTTAATCCCTTGTCTGTCTGTGTGTCTGTCTGTCTGTTTATTTCTAACTCTCTCTCTTTCTCTCTCTCTCTCTCTCTCTCTCTCCCTCTCTCTCTCAGTGTGTGTGTGTGTGTGTGTGTGTGTGTGTATATATAATATATATATATATATATATATATATATATATATATATATATATATATATATATATATATATATTGTGTGTGTCTGTTCCATAACTGCAATATTTCATCCATCAATGACTAGTTTCGCTTTGACCTTTGTCGGATAAGGTTAACTAGGTCAGACGAGCCAGATATATATTTAAGACTGAGTAATTGTATGAGCAAGATAAGGCCCCAAAACTCGCTTATCAAATATAATTTAAAGCAATTCAGTTTATAGTAAAGTACTCTGCAACTGAGTATCACGAACTATGAGATCAGTGGACTGATATAGTATAGTATTCTACAACTGAGTTTCATGACATAAGATATCGGTAGACTCATATAGTATAATACTCTGCAACTGAGTATCACGACCTATAAGATGAGTGGATTGACATGGTTAAAATAATTCATCCAGATTAAATCTCATATATATTATCCAATATATTTAAATTTCTTATTAAATTACTAATATTCTAATTACTATCGTTATTTTATTTTCCTTTATACACTGTTCTATATAATAAATAAATAATATACAAAGATGAAGATTTTAAGCCATGAATGAGTTGCCCCACGGCTCCTTTATTTTATCACATATTGCTTGCTTTTCTTAGCAAGAAGCTCACAGAACCCCGTTACCATGGTTCGTGGTTATGTATTATTCGCCAAGCTGATACCATCAGTTTCAGAATAATAATAATAATAATAATAATAATAATAATAATAATAATAGCCGAAATGGCAGTTATTTTACTTGACTAGCAACCTCAAGTGAGGAACAGGCAGATGGACTTAAATTTACAGTTTCACTACGGGAACTGATTCTTAATAAATTTAGAATTTAAAATATATGGCATTTTCGGTGCAGAAAACTTTGACAGCTAATAATAATAATAATAATAATAATAGTAATAATAATAACAATAATAATAATAATAATAATAATAATAATGATAATGATAATGTATATTTAATTAAGCATTTTTACTACCAGGAACCATTCAAATGCGCTGGGTAAATAATATGTAATATAATAATAACTCAAATAATGTCTGTAAAAATCCTATAAGTGATTTTAAAGAAAGTTATTATTTATCTGTGAAAGGAACCTTGAACAGATGTATTCTTAGAACAGATTAAACATTTTCAAGAGACGTCGCATTTCTAATTTCTGGCGGCAACCTATTCCACAAAGTAGGGGCTGCGACACTAAACGCACAATCACCAAATGACTTGAGCCGTGACACTGGTGCCTGCAATAGTATATGACTGGATGACCTCAGTTTTCGGGATGACTTTCCAATGGATACTAGTTCTCAAAGGTATTCTGGTGCCATATCCTTGATAAATGTATAAGTTATTAATAACATCTTGAAATCGATACACTATCTAACAGGTCGCCAATGTAGATTTTGAAGAATTTGGGTCAAAAATAACCACTAGATGTTTTACTAACCCTTTAGGGATAATCTGTAATGGTGGTATCTTTAGGGATCTAACACAGTGTAGTGATGCCAAATAAATAATAATTGTTTTATCATCGTTTAGTCTTAGAACATGTTCAGTCATGCATAACCGAATATCTGCAATACAAGTTTCTAAATTATTCAAGGTGAAATTTAACTCTTTCTCAGCATTCAGTGACATATACAGTAACCTGGTTGGATGAAAAACTCCTCCTACTATAGTGCCACGTCCGGGATTCGAAACTCCGCCCTCCCACACATCATGACCATAACCATGAGTAAATAGTCCCACACTCTATCCATGAGGCCAAACAGGCTGAGAGCATCATATTCAGGACTTGAGGAGAAGAGTGGAAGTTAATATCACCGGAATCGATAATGAGGACGCGTACCAGGTCATCGATCTCATTATAGATAGTTTAAATTGGAAATTAAGTGGGGTATCGAGATAATCTCCAACGCCCCAGTCAGATAGAGTAAGCGAATGTTCTGGCACGTTTAAAGATTTCCACTTGTTGACGGGGTACGCCCTAGACATGTTTACCGATATAACTGCCCATACTGAGGTTTACGAAAGGAGATTATCTTTATGTATCAACAGATTATTTTGGTAATTGTACTCGGATCGATCAGCGACCTAATGCGATCATCGTGGGACAAATTCACATATGATGTTAGGCCGGTTCTAAACATTGAACGGGAGTAAATTCGGAAATAGCAATCGGTTATTACAATTACTATGTGGTGGTGTTGCTGTACTGTGGACGGAGCTTACTGTATCCAGATTATGTTAATTGGCTAGATTCCCATGTGGGGTACCATGGACTGTGTATATCTTGTGTCATTATAATTTACCAAAGCTCTGGATCGGTTGGCTCCAGTAGAGCAATACCACCACATGGCAGGTTAAGGTGGACAAAAGTTTTATTAGCAGAAGAAAAAAAGGCGGATGAAACCCTTAATATGCTGTTAAAAGCTCATGGCCTAAACGATGATACAGCAATAATATTGGCTGACCAGGGATTTGTGACCGAGGAGGCCATTGGTGTTCTAATAATTGGTGAAATACCGTCATTAAAGATCAAACAGCTGGCACAAAGGAGGCTACTGGAAAACAATTATAAATGAACTAGAAAAGGATAGCGCAGCGGATATGAAGGAGAAGGAAATTAGAAGGGATGCTGTGACGTTGGAATCAAGAAGAATGGATACCAGCGTGTTGGTGTCATCCATGGGTGCTACAGGATCAGAACATGTAACTGACAATCAAAATGCACCAGAGATATCCAGGACCAAGGATAATTACACCACAACATCATCGTCGTTGTCCCTAGATGATACAGTGAAGCAGCTGATCGTCAAGACGTCCTCGTCCATGGCGTCCTCGTCCATGGCGTCCTCGTCTACGGCGTCCTCGTCTATGGCGTCCTCGTCCACGGCGTCCTCGTCCATGGCGTCCTCGTCTACGGCGTCCTCGTCTATGGCGTCCTCGTCCATGGCGTTCTCGTCTACGGCGTCCTCGTCCACGGCGTCCTCGTCTATGGCGTCCTCGTCTACGGCGTCCTCGTCTACGGCGTCCTCGTCTATGGCGTCCACGTCTATGGCGTCCTCGTCTACGGCGTCCTCGTCTACGGCGTCCTCGTCCACGGCGTCCTCGTCTACGGCGTCCTCGTCTATGGCGTCCTCGTCCACGGCGTCTTCGTCCATGGCGTCCTCGTCTACGGCGTCCTCGTCTACGGCGTCCTCGTCTACGGCGTCCTCGTCTACGGCGTCCTCGTCCACGGCGTCCTCGTCTACGGCGTCCTCGTCTATGGCGTCCTCGTCTACGGCGTCCTCGTCCACGGCGTCCTCGTCTACGGCGTCCTCGTCTATGGCGTCCTCGTCCACGGCGTCCTCGTCTACGGCGTCCTCATCCACGGCTACCATACCACAGCACCAAGTTACGATGCCAAGTACAGATCTGAGATCATTAGGTATCAATAATGTCAATAATGTATGTAATGGCGTCAGGGGGGGGGGTCTCAACCCTCTGGTATATCTAGCAGATAACAAAACCTCAGACTATCTCGACTATTATTGATTATGTTCCATCTCTGTGCTATGAGTCGGAGGAACAAGTTTTATCCTCACAGGAGAGGTCAGAAATTGTGCTAAAACGAGGCACAGACTAACTATAACTTCCCATGGGGAAGGGATGTTCCTCATCTTGTCAGTGTCCATCTTGTCCCCCGGAATGATAGAATTCCAGGTGGTGGCAAGTCAGAGAAAAAAGATTCATTTCAATCAAACCAAGCATCAGGCTCAGCTAGGTATCAACAACCTTACCCATGCAATCTGTTTAATACAGAAAGGATATGCAAGTATGGTAGTAACTGCAGGTTCACCCACGAATATAATACATGTAAGTGAACACATCCGGGCTGTGAGCAGCCGAAATAGGAATTACATCCCTCCAAACCTGAAACTGTGTCCCTAATATATTTTAGACGGAATACAACATGGCTTTAAAATTGTGGATGATGAAGTTGTAAAAACACCTGTTGATATACCTAACCATGCCAGTTGCACAAAAGATGATAATAAGTACAAGGTAGAGCAGGTTATACGTTCAGAGATTCTTAATGGTTGATGTGTTCCTGTCAAGAACAAACCAGATATATGTAGCCCAATGGCGGCAATTGAAAAGTGCGGGTTTTGCATGATGAATCCCGGCCCATGAACTTGGCATTAAATGACTATGCCACCGATAAGGTTAATGTAAAATACCAAGGTGTTAAAGATGCTATTGATTTTATGGTACCACATTCCTATTGTTGTAAGATAGATTTAAAAATGGCGTACCGTTCGGTCGGCATAAGGCCATCATAGCATCATATGACAGATGTAAAATGGAAATTTGAGGGTGATAAAGATGTCACATATTTAGTTGATACCAGACTGATGATGGGTACTAGTAAATCGCCATCTGTGTTTCATAGGCTATCACAAACTGTCAAAGGATTAATGGAAAACAGGGGATATCAAGTGGTTGCTTATTTGAACGATTATATAATAGTTGCAGATGATTGTATAACATGTTTGCGGGGCCAGCACATCGTCATTACATTACTCAGAGAACTAGGTTTCTCTATTGTTTATAACAAGGTCGGGGGACCTACCCAAAAACTGATTTTCCTCAGTATAGAAATTGACACTATAAATAGGACAATTAGCTTGCCAGGAAGAAAGGTAACAGAATTGTTGCAGGTATAGACATGTTTCTTCGGGAAGCGGCGTGCTTCTCTCAAACAATTGCAAATCTTAGCAGGAAGATTAAATTGGGCGTCAAATGTTGTAACGTGTGGTAGAAGTTGCCTACGAAATATTATTAACACTTTGGGCCCATTGCAAAAGCCTAACCACAAGGCGCGTTTAGCTAAAGAGGTATTTGATTATATCAATTGGTGGATCATGGTCTTGGGTGCATCCCCATGTAAACGTGTATTTTGTAACCCTCATGTAAATATTGTCCAATTGGATGCTTGATGCACAGGTGCGGGTTATACATATAATGAGGACTGGAGTTATGTGAATTGGCAATGTGCTTTGCCTCATTTGTCAAAGGTACATATTAATGTCAAAGAAACAATTGTAGCTCTACTAGCAGCTCGTCAACAAAGGTGTTATTTTGTACAGATAACAATACGGCTAAAACAAATATTGTGAAAGGTTCTTGTAGGGACCAACAACTATTGCCGTGGATTCGAGAATTGCATGTATACTCTGTTTTGTACAACTTTGAAATTGGTGCATGTTGGCTTCCTGGGATAACCAACATCATACCTGATGATATATCTCGTTTACGTTATTCATATCTTAGACGGTGGTTCATGTGCCGTCTTGGTTTAGATTGTGATAATTTTGATGTAACATGGTTAACTAGATTTATATTTCATTTGTCTAATGAAAGCATCATGTAGATTTTTATCAGGAGCTCTGCGGTTGCAAAAGACATTGGATGAAGAAATAGCTCACTACAGACAGTTAGCATTTGCCAATCGGATGCGTCACAGTTAAAATCATATTTATTCTTTTATAATGATGTAAATTGTTGTCCAGTTCCTGTCACTCAAGCTAATCTGTTTCAGTATGCAGCATTTCTCGCCATGAAATTAGCTCCGCAGTCAATACCAACTTATCTCAACATTGTTTAGGGTGCTTCACCTGGAAGCAAATATATCAAACCCTTTGTGTGCTAATTTTGTTCTGAATACATTACTAAAAGGTATAAATCGTGATAAAACAATTCAGATAAAGCAAGCATTACCAATCACTCCACAATTACTGTTAAAAATCAGGAATTTGTTAGATCTGTCGGCACCATACTGGGCCACATTCTGAGCAGCTTGTGTTATTGCTTTCTTTGCCTGTATCAGAAAAAGTTATTTGTTCAATAATACTCACAAATCACTCCACAATTACTGTCAAAAATCAGGAATTTGTTAGATCTGTCGGCACCATACTGGGCCACATTCTGAGCAGCTTGTGTTATTGCTTTCTTTGCCTGTATCAGAAAAAGTTATTTGTTCAAAAATACCCACAAATCACTCCACAATTACTGTCAAAAATCAGGAATTTGTTAGATCTGTCGGCACCATACTGGGCCACATTCTGAGCAGCTTGTGTTATTGCTTTCTTTGCCTGTATCAGAAAGAGTTATTTGTTCAAAAATACTCACAAATCACTCCACAATTACTGTCAAAAATCAGGAATTTGTTAGATCTGTCGGCACCATACTGGGCCACATTCTGAGCAGCTTGTGTTATTGCTTTCTTTGCCTGTATCAGAAAAAGTTATTTGTTCAAAAATACTCACAACTATCACTACATAAAAAGGGACCAGGTTGTAATAAATTTATCAGGGCAGGTGGTGATTGTAATAAATTCTACCAAAACTATCCAGTTCAAACAAAGATGTGTGTGTATTCCATTGCCAGAGAGCCCTAATAACCCTCTGTGTCCAGTAGGGGCATTGAAACCATGTTTCTGCTTAGTTCTAAACCACTATTATATGGCAAGTTCACAAAATACCTCAACGGGTTATTAAAACAATTAGGCCTGTCTACAGACAATATTAGTCACAGTTGTAGGAGAGGAGGGTCAGGTTTTGCGCTCCAGATGGGTATTCCTGGTGAAATGATAACTCTAATGGATGACTGGGGGTCAGGTTGTTATCAAAAATATATTGATGTATCACTTCAGCTACGAACACAAGTAATGTCAACATTTGCTGAAAGCCTCCCTACTTCCTACTAGGAACTACTTTCTACTAATGGTGGTTAGAAAAGAAATGTGTAAACTAAATATGTCATGAATACAAAGTGTGTACGATTACATAATGTATGTTTGTTAAATAATTGGTCAATTAAGACATTGTACAATATTACACAATTTATGTTTGCATATATCAATAAAGAGAGTTGGGATATAAGTATTGCGTTTTGTTGAATTTAGAGTGTCTCGTCCTTGGTTCACAGTTCTAACGTCCCATCGCCATTCAATCAGAGCTATTTCGGATACCAATACCGCCTCAAGGAACAGGAGATTTCTGTCAATGGTGCTGTTATCGTCGGTGACACTTATTTCCCGGTCTTTGATCTTTGTTTACACCTTTCCTGTTTTCTCGATGACCGAGTTATGTCCTTGTTCAGCTCCAGATTCCGTATGTATTGTGAGGGCACCAGTGATGGTGTCATTAGCCTTAACGAAATGCAGGCCATCCGGTACGTCCATGTAGGGGTTTTTCCCCCACATAGTCTTGCAGATCGACGAAGTCCCCACTGTCTGTACACTTGTCAGGGCAGTATATATTCATATTGTCATACAATTTCCAGTAGGAGAGAAATGGGAAGACAGGGTTGTTTCCATTATCATCTCTGATAGTGATCTTTAAATCGCTTACCTTTCAATATCGGAGGCGCTTGAACTCGGTATGTTAACTAGAATGGTGCTATTATCAACAAATAATGCCAAATGACTGGATGGAGCCCCATTTACAATATTAGTAGAAGTATTTATCTGTTCTAGGAACAGATTGATAATTAGTATTTTACGGAAAGAATGGAGTATATAAATCCAAAAAGGGCAGCCGGCGCCTTCTTGGCCAGGTCGCGTCGAAGGAATATTTTTTCACCTAATCTCACGCCCTCGCGAGGTTACCCTTCGCCGGTGGTGGGGGTGTGCCACCTACGCCGTCTATTAGGGCTAGTACCAGGGTTGAGATTACTATCGCTGTCAGGATAGTAACGACCTGTTCCGTGTTTTCCTGGGGGATCTGGAAGTAATCATCACACTGGTGAAGACGGGTAGGAGGCCATCTCATGACATCATGGCAAAGAATGTGGCGTAAAAGCTCCTCCTCTGTGGTTGCCTAATGGCGCCCAAGGAGCAACAGTTCCCTGTACCAGGCTGTCGAGCTGCAGGGTAACTGCCATCGGGTGACCAACCATGTCTCCTCTGCTTCTTCACGACATTTGTTTCACACTCTTGTCCTTCCTAATGTTCTTCCCCTCGGGAATGATATACATCTTGGGGTGTCCACATACTCGGCACCGTACTCGTCCCCACCTTGAACGTCTCTTAAGGACATGAATCGTCCATGCGTTTATATTTCTTGGTGTAATACATTTACTGTGCTCTAATATTTTATAATATGTATACAAACATACAAGTCCTGGTCTACTGGTTATGTGACCACGATATTTAAATCCTACTGAGACGGCACATTAACATATATCCCTTGATGAAATCTATATGTTAAGATTGTTTAAATTCATTGTGTATTTCGCATTATTTCTTAATTTATTCTGTGGATATAATCATGATAAATAAAAGATTATCTGGTTTGCTTAGCATAATTCTACCAACGTTAATAATTGTACCTTTTACATGTATTTTACTATATATATATATATATATATATATATATATATATATATATATATATATATATATATATATTAACAACCTGTGCATATGGTTGAATGGTAGGTTAACGTATATCAGAGATAACTATTTTGACACCACAGTTTACAGCAGTAATTTGCTGTGGGTCAACGGTAACCTATACATAAAGACATTTGGACACAACAGATGCTGATTTCAGCTCCGTTCTGGGTTCGAACAGCTAAGCACAACCTACCTATATAAACCATACAGATAGAGGTCTGACAGGTTCGGCTTTCCCACGTTGTTGTTTAATCAGGATGAAAAGTTATGGCTTTTATGGATTCTGGGCGCGCCAAACAACCAACTAACAGTTTCAGTTATACACATGACAACGTTATGCGTGTACGCTACCTATATATGGAAGGAGTGATTTAGCTATAAGAAAACAAAGTAGCAATACTGTACAATAGATTATTACTAAACTAGAACGAAATATCATCTCAATCCTGAGTAAATACTATGATTTACTCGAACCTAACAGCTAATCCTCATACGATTCCGTTCATCACTAAGTGAACGTTCATGCACGCCTAACTTAACTTCCCTTAGTATATACAGTTAGATGTGGAGGCATCTAAATTAAAGCGCCAATCCGCTTGATCTATTTGACCTATAACCCAGAACAGGGGATTCAAGGCATATCTCCGATACTGCGAATGACACCTCGAGATTATAATAGCTTTACATTCACAGCTTGTATTGTGTGTGTGTGTGTGTGTGTGTGTGTGTGTACACGCGCGCATGCGCGCGTGTGTGTGAGTTTAAAACATGGGGAAATATGTGACTATTGTGCGGCATTCCTTTTCTTATATTCAACCTATGGCTTCTTTCTCTACATACACTTCCGCACTATATTCTGGTTTAAATGCGTTAGATACCAACATACATCAACGCAAAATAAATTAAATTTTTTAACTAAAACATTTTTGCCTTCCATAGAGACATGGATCTTCCTCACTAAATTTATCATTTATTCTGATGGTTAAGATGTGCCATTTCCCGTATTGACTATCATCTATATAATGGTTATATAATACTCGCTTAAGTGACATTGATATCGAATAAAGTATCCCTCTATGAGCTCCTAATTTCATTAAGTGTCTTAGAGGATAATTATCACATTTAAGTATTTATATTTAATTCTTATGACATATATATATATATATATATATATATATATATATATATATATATATATATATATGTCATAATTATACTTAGAAATATACATATACAGTAAAACATAATTGACATCCAGATAATATTCAAATAGACAAATTTGTGACAAATGTTTTAATTCCTTATAGTCAACGTCTGGTTCATTATATCAGTTGCTTGTCTCAGTATCACACAAAGGTTTATCAGTAAAGGTTTTGAGGGTTTTCCTTTTACCCTTACGTTTAATAGGAAATATATATGCACAATCATAAGTGCATATTTTAGTATCGACATTAATGCCGATATCCTGATATCCAGCATACCAATTATTTGTTGGGTGATTTAATTCAAGACAAACATGACATTTAATATTCTACCATTATGGCATTTGTCTTTTAAATGAGCTGAAGCAGTTGATAATCGTGGCTTTGTCAGCTGTAGTTCGCCGTATTCAAGACAGGTTAAGTTGATTTCTGTTTTATTTATTTTCCTAAGCTGCATATTGCTCGTGCATTCGCGGTATTCATAGTACCACGTAATAAGACTAGATATATAAGTATATTCTGACATTGGATCTATTTAATCTATTTGTATTGTAATATATGTTCATATTGTTAGACGCTTTTTGGCTAATATCAAGCTAGTTGGTTAGATTAAAGTTCCGGTTTTTGTCTCCATCTATTGATGTCCGGATTCAGGAAGATGATTGTACATAAACCCTACATATCACCCGATCACGTCTAACATATTGATTAAACCATTATTCGCCAACTTGTTTACGTAAGTAATCTGTAGAGCATTGGATGTGTCTCCAGTATAAATCACTCGAGTGGCTGGCATGTGTTTTAGACATACATCGGTGCTCTATGAGAAAATACCATTCGTGTTTCAGTCAATCTGACTCGGATAACAATAAGTTAGAAACATATAATCACTCCAATCAGATTGATTCATGTATCATGTGTTTTGGTTGTGACTCAACTGTTGAAGATGGACACATACTTGTGGCGTCATTACGGTTTCTTGTAATGGTCTGTCGATGTTGGCGATACTAGCTATCACTAATAATAGATTAATGTCAGTATTATAATGAAATTAGAAACGTTTCTGTAAGTACAGTTATTATTATTTAATTTTGTTTGGCTTTAATTTTGTTAGTTATCGGATAACCAATTGCGAAGACATCCTTAGCTATCGCTGTACGATTGTGTATTTGTGCATATCTTCAAAGAATATAAGTATTTTTGCTTTTAGTCCGCTTTATTTCACAACCTGTTTTGATGGACTCACCACAGACAGATATTCCATTCTTTATGCTTTATCACTGTTTCCAAGCTATTGGGCGAAAATGGACGAACGTTTGGCAACAGTTGAATGTAATATATAAAAAGCAGACCTTGCTGATGTCTTTGTCCTACTTGTATCATATGATTACATAGAGTTCAGACTGCCATGAATATGAGATATCGTCTTTATTCACGGAAACCGTATTTTTGCCGGAATCTATACTACATGTACTTCAAGTACCGTACACCTGGGTTCAAACCCTGGCCGGGCTATGTCAGAAGGGTGTTTCATCTTTCACTTCGCCTCATTACATTTAGAGTTAGATCGGCCCATTTAGTCTACCTTGTGCATAAAGGTGGCCGTAAAACATACATATCTACATCTACATCTTCAAGCATCATGCATTGCAACCATTTACTTAGTCGACACAACCATTTCACAGCCATACAAAATGATCTGACCTTTAGCCATATTGGAAAAGTGTTTTACTTTTGGAGCCAGCCAAGTATATCTTGCGTTATATATTCTAATCTAAAAAAGCCATATTAATCAGGGTGATTACAACTTATATATATATAAATGTAATTAAGGAACCTTATGTCCTGAAGCGTTTTTATTATTGTTTCAATGCATCTAAATAACAACTACAATGGCAGCTATAAGTGGCGTCGATAGCATCCGTCCGTCAGATTTTGGTAAGATAATGATCACGGTTAATCTGAATAAAGTTGTAAATTGTTTAATGATTAAGCTGGAATGTCAACAAGAGATGGTGCATTAGATAGTATATAAGAATAAACTGATAACTGCTGTGACATTAAATCTTTACCAGCGTCTGAATCCTAAATATCCCAGGCGTGTTGTTATATTAGCAGGAGACCTTTTTTCTTCCATCTTTCATTATAGTGGAAAGTTTCAGCTTATACACATCGCGTACAATGTAATTGCCCTTTTTTAATAACCGCATGTTCTAGCTGAATAGAAAACTGTTATTTTTAAATATATTATCACATCTGGAATACAATCATAGAATGTTCTACTTGTCCATTGGCAGTTATTGATATCATCCCTGTAAAATATTAAGTAAAGCAGCTATTATGTACAAATCAGATTGAAAAATAACACGCAGAACGATAACTTTGAGGAGATAAATATGTTTATCATCACCTTTTTGTTACAACATGCATGCCGCCCAGAGAAATATTCCAATTTGCATGGTGTAGATTGATTAACCCTTTCAATGAATGTATTCCTTGCGTGTGTATTTGTGTGTGCTTGTGTGGGGGTGAGGTATTTGTTTGTTTGTGTATGCGTGCGTGCGTGCGTGCGTGCGTGCGTGCGTGCGTGCGTGCGTGCGTGTGTGCGTGCGTGCGTGCGTGCGTGCGTGCGCGTGCGTGCGTGCGTGCGCGTGCGTGCGTACGTGCGTGTTTGTATGTGTGCGTGCGTGTTTTAGCAGTCACCAAGTAGGCACTTGTTCAGCGAATAATAAATTGCGAATACAAACTCTTCATGATTTAGCATGACGCTGTTACCATAGAAGATACCTTTCATGTTAAGACGTGTTATGACAGAATATGTCATGTTATCTTAAATCAACTTAGTCTTTGGTTGCCCGATGACACGAAATGTTTCTGTGAAAAGACAGTGTGTACCTGCTAATCCGGATGTAGATAGCAGAAAGAAACCAAAAATTATTTCAGTTTGTGCCAGTATCAGAAATATATTTTTGCAACGGCTGAAAAATGTGATTGATCATTTGATCAAATATATGTATTTACTAATCATATTTTCAATAACAGATGTGGGCTTATCACCCAATCTGTGAATCTTTACACTTATATAAATAATGTTTTAGCAAGCAATTAGGTAGACAGATGAAGATAAGTCAATCAAATTACTCCATATACGGAAGTATAGAGTTCACGTCTTCTCGTGAAGAAAAGGCAGATTAATATAACAGTTTGTGAATTTATCCATTATCCAATCTTAGAAAGATCGCAAAAAACAAACTAGACAATCGAGTCTGGTTAAGAAATATTGATAGTGTGCCTGCTCCGGTTACCAGAAAGTATTTTCGAAATGCCATTTAGGAAGCGCCTCTGTGGTCTAGCGGTAGCGTGTTGGACCAGAGATCACTACCGCCCGTGTTCGAATCTCGGTGTGGGCATATCTGAAGGTTGTTTCATCTTTGACTTCGCTTCATTACCTTTGGAGGTCACTCGGCCCATTTAGCCTACCATGTGAACAAAAGTGGCCGTAAAACACCAGTCATCATCATCATCATCGAAATGCCATTTATTACGCTACAAAATTATTATAGCGTCCCACCTTGCTCGAAACCGGGGTAATGCCCGAAAAATTATTATGATCTATAAACAGCAATAATAAAAGCATGAATCCAGAAAGCACTAAAAAAATACCTATCTTTACAAGAAAGGAGATACCATAAAACTGTAAATATCATTATTCAGGAGTAAAAAGAAAATGTTGTTCACGTTTAACGTGTATACCTAATAGTAAACAAGTTCTGAAATTGTCCCAGATTCGTGTTCTTTGGATATTTGAATATTTACTGTCTACAGATTTATAAGAGATGCTTTACTTTAATCAGCTAATCATCAGTTTTTTGTTGATATTTAGTCAGAAGAAATGCAATACAACTCCAACAGAAGCAATAAAAGTAGCAATTTATTATTTTAAACGAAAACCCTTAAATATATTTGAATTATCCAAAATATCACAGTTCATACGATCACATTGCCATATACACACGACCTTATTTCTTTCTTTTAAGAATCGTTCCAAAATTGCATAACCAATATTTCTGAAAATATATAAAACATCGTTTTTCTTCCTTTTGCCATGGTAGCAGTTTGTTGATTGGCAATGCAAGTTGTATAGTGGTATAGGTCTGTATATTACAAACTAGTTCATATGTTCATATGTAAACGTGTAAATGTTTCTACATTTTCCCAGTAATAGATAACACTTTACTTCAGTCGTGTACCTTTTAGTAGTTTGGCTTACCGTCCGAAAGACCCTGAGAATTTTAGTTGGTCATTGATGCCATTTTTCCAAACCGTGCAATAAATGAAACACGTTCATTCGATGTTTCTCTGGAACTTGCTTTTGCAGCACATTATTGCAATCCGTGTATTGACTGGAAATGGCTAGCTTTCTTGTTGGCGTGCTCGTCTATTCGCGACTTGCCAATCAGTCTCTGGTTAGCATTTGCAAAAGCATTTCTCCTCGAAAGCCCAATACTCCCTTTATCAACTTCTTATTTACGATGTCCAGATCCAATCGCTCACATAGGCTATATGGTTGACAAGCACTGATTCCGATGCAGTTAAAATCTGCCAGGCATAAAGCAGCACATTTCGTTGAGTGTTTATCGGGACAGCCGATTGTTTGGAGACGTGAAAACACTCCTAACCTGCTCCTTTTACTTAAGCCTTGAAAAGGAAAACAAATGAATAAGGTTCAACAGTCTACATCTCATCACGTAATATTGAAACTGTTTGCGCCATTGGGCTAATACAATGCGGGCATACGTATACGAACCGTCATCGGTGGTGCTCCAAACTGTGACGACAATTTCAACGTTGTTCGAGACCTGATTGTAATCGGCTGTTCCCCAGTTTTCAGGTATGCTAATCATGGTTCCCGTATCATTTGCTGGCACGAATATTCGAATACTGTCCGCCGAATAGCCAAATATAACACCGCCATAAGTACTCTCCGGATAGGCGTTCCGGTGTCCTTGACCAATAGCAGGAAATATGAATTCGGCGTTCGGGCCGTCTAGGGCTTTCACCTGGAAGATTTCGAACTGCTAAGCATCATTTTGTCTCATTGACAGGATGAGCAAACCCCCATTACGCAATGGTTAACAGAGGCTGGGGAGCTAACAGTCAGGCAATTATACATGATAATACCTAAAATACATATACATATTATGCACCTATAAGTAAGGTATTCTTGCTTAGTTTGCTAATTCCGTAATATTCCCTCTTATTGGCCTATTCACAACGAACCTGTACTTGAACGTAATTTGTGAGCGAATCCCATTGTCTGATGTTTACTTTTAGTGCAGACATATCCGGAATGCTATCGGGATCGAGTCCGTTCAACCGGAATCTGAATCGTTGTACGCGTTGCCCAAGCGATGTCCATCCTCGTACTCTGAATTCACCCTGATCACACCGATAACCATCATCGTCACGGGCGTAACCATCCCGAATACAAAGGACTCGATCGGAATAACCTGGATATTGAATGAAGTTTAATAATGATAAATGGCGCTCATGGGACACGCTGCAATAGAAAAACCCAAACAAACGATAGAACATCGACTCGTTACCCTTATTGGCGATCCACACTCGGATATTGTCATCGTTGTAAGCAAATAGCAGTCCACTCATCACAGGTTGGCCGGACGTTTTAAAAGGTAAACTCCCTGCACCTGTCAACATGTTAGATTATTGGTTCTGTTAATAAGGAGATGAGTCATGTTTTATCAAACTAACAGATCGTGAGTTGTCATGTTCAGAAAGACTAAACTATTAAAACTAATAACATTTATTGAACTTCCTGACAACTACTTGGCATTCTAATGCTATTAACATAATACATACAAAAGGTATGTTTTGAATATAAATATACGTATGTGTGTGTGCGTGTGTGTGTGTATGTTGTGCGTGCGTGTGTGCGTGCGTGTTGGGGTCGGCTATTAAATAATTGAAGCATACAGATATATGCTTTTACTGTATAGAGTTTTATATATATTACACAGATAAATAGAGCAGGTTGATACCTGTTCCTTCCGTATAAATAGTTTCGTCTGTATACACTGGATTGCATCTAATTTGCAGATGGACAAAAATGGCTTCCTTTCCCAAATCATGAGGAATTTCAACAAAATGTGGTGGATCTGAAATTGTATAGACTAGTTATATATATATATATATATATATATATATATATAATATAGCGGTATATCATCATAGTTATCTCTGTTTCCTTTGGCTTATATGCACCACCACGCACCTACACATATTATGCCTTTGATCTTTATTGATTGTACATCAAATAATAATTGACTGATTGCCAACTAGTCTGGATTAAATTACATTAATCACTAATATAAAGTTCGAAGTCCGGCTATCATATTTGCTAACAAAGTAGAGTTAAATAATAAAATACAACAAAAAAAACCATTAAATGATCTACAACCACACAACAAATTACTTTAATAGTAATTTATTAAAATGCCGATCTGAACAAAATGAAAGTACCTTGTCTATCACCTTTAGTTTATGACTATTAGCCGTTTATAAATTTACTAACTCTGTTTCAATGAGTCAGGTTATAAGTATCAGACTTATAAAGAAAACGTTTACATTAAATATGTTATTATAGAAATATACTTGTCTTTTAACTTATACAATGTATTTTAATAAATACCATTAAATGTGGTTAATTTCAGATGTACTTAATATCACTAGATGAAAGAATTGTTAGAGGATATATTTTAAATGGGGATATCATTATTGGAAATAAAAGAATGGATTTTTTTAACTTTCTACAGAATGCAATTTATTTTTCTAAATAGTAACTATAAGATATTTTGGACCTTTAGTTGAATTATGTCTTATATTAACTATGAATATACAAATTTGCAGTTATAATTTTGGAATCAGCTAATGATAAAGCATATAATACTTTACAAGGCAAGATTTTCTTTGCCAAATATATTTACTTAACTTGTTTGATATTTTGTCAATCTCGAAACATAATTCAATTAACGATACGAATTAGTGGTGTATTACCTGTATATGCCGTATAACCATAAAACATCAAAGAACAAATGGGCATATTCACCGAGAATATCGATCGCCTTTTGGTGATGGCATTGATTGTAATGTGTCATAATGTAATACATTTTGAGCAACTGACTTCGTTCATGTCAGAAAAGTTATTTAAATTCACGATCACGTATCAATACGTGGGTCAGAGTTAAATTTGCATTGTGTGATTTATTTTGAAACAATAAACCAGTGTGAGCATCTCTTCTGAAACGGTGAAAGAAGATTATGAGTTTACGGCATTCGAGCTGAAATCAAGAAAACATCATTTGATTACGACGATATCCGTGAGATAACTTCGTCAGACCTGAAGATAACGTTGTCTTCGAATAATATACGAATATTGAATGTTACAACATGGCATGTTTTGATACTGCTCGTAGAGTTCAACCGGGGGGCGTCATAATTAGGTATAGATGTGGGACATATAATCTCCTGCCAAAAAGATAAAATTATGAGTGAGATCCGGTGGCCTAGCGGTAAGTACCCGGCACTTGGTGCGAAGGGTCACAAGTTCGATCCCAGCAAGAGGTCGAAACGTTTCCAGAGATTAATTTCTCGGCTCACAACATCGTGGGTGGATGACTACATTAAATAGCGCTGCCGTCTCCACTGAATTATTAAAAATAAAGGGGGGCATTAAAGACCCCCTGAGGACGTAATACACTCTGGCAGTGACCATCCTCAGGATATTTGGGCTCCATCTTTCTGTACTGCTCCCCCGTGAATGGTGGGGGGGGAGGTCTCTCAACCACTACAACATAGAGACTGTGCTGAATTATCCTTGAAAATCAGCATGTGATAGTATCAAATCTATATTTAAAGAATACAAATGCAACAAATGTTGTGTCAGGTTAGACTAAGCTGCCTATAATGGCCTAATACAAGTTAAGTCAAATACAAACATTAGTAGAAATTTAAAACCCATTACTCCGTGTATTAAAAACAGATACACTTTCCTAACCAATTGTTGCCAGTATGTATTCCATTGAACAGAAATACACATTTGTTTTTCGCAACAACAACAAAATACATTCATACTGCGGCGGCAAAATCGAATAAAATATATGGATTATTATTTAGATCCAGATTTAGCCATTACTGCAACACAACCAACACATTCCAATGAATAAATAAGACTATATAGAAGCATATTTGGTCTTCTATATGTTCACTGTTATGTGACAAGACGACTTTATGTATCTATCTTCCTTAAAAATACATTCATCAATCGACCAGAAACCTTGATATCATACACATTCGGGGAACATTTCTGGAAACAGTTATTCACTGACGATATAAAATTCGATTATTACAGAGCTCATCTCCCGAAATCATTTTATATAATATCTTTCTTCGTATCGGTTTGCGCTTTTATAAATATTGACTTTATTTAGTAAGTCATTAGAACACTATGTTATTTGACATGTTTCGGAAGACCCATGCCAGACTAGTTATTATTGGATAATCACGGAAAACCGGTTTAAGTATACAGATTCTGAATTACTTGAGAGAAGGTTCTGTTTAAAATTAATACACCAACACCATATATTACACCATAATTGCAGCAGAATCTAGCATGCCATCAGCAATATTTTAAAACATATGGTGAACCTTCCTTTCTTCTTTTGGAGTATATATAGACAGCAATAATGTCCATGTTTAATGCTTTATGCAGATAAAACAAATCAAACTTTAAAATATTATGCAGTACTTACAATACATAAAAAGGACAAGATCCTAACGCATTTGGGTTATTATATCAAACGTATAAGGTATTATTTCTAATTTTGAGAGTTCTTTATTCGGTTAATAACAAACAGTATTACAATTAGCTTGTGTTTATTTCAAATTGATTTAGGAAGATTAGGGGTCTTTAAGTAAACTTTCTTTTACTTTGGTAAATAAATTCATTTTAGTTGACTTCCAGATGAAATTAAACTTCTGGGAAATGAATCGGTTGATAGAAAGAGCGATATTAGCATTACATAATGATCCTTATAGAGATTTTCCTTTAGTTCCTGCAATCAACGCGAAGGTTGCTTTATAAGGAACTCACACACTCATCCTAGAAATTTGACATCTTTGTTCACAAATTGGCAACAATATTCTTAATATGTGGTAATGTATTTGTAGCTAAATTATATTTATGCGATGCCAGCCAAAACTTGTTTTAAATATGTTTGTTTTAATTAAGTCAAATAACACGGTACATATTTTATATTATTTATATTGTTATTATTATTATTAGTAGTAGTAGTAGTAGTAGTAATAGTAGTAGTAGTAGTAGTAGTAATAGTAGTAGTAGTAATAGTAGTAGTAGTAATAGTAGTAGTAGTAGTAGTAGTAGTAGTAGTAGTAGTAGTAGTAGAAGTAGTAGTAGTAGTAGTAGTAATAGTAGTAGTAGTAGTAGTAGTAGTAGTATATGTTATTATAAAGTAAATGGCCTTTAGATTACAGCAACTGCTATTAGAAATACCAAAGACAAGGATTCTTTTTCAAAAAGTTGCAATAATCAGTTTTAGTTTTAACCAAAATTTGAACAGTCACCAATATTGATAGCTGATGCGACTGATATCTTCAACAAAACACTCTAAGCAATTGCTGTTTTAGTGTGTAGTTTGCCAAATAAAATAAACGCTACTAAATATCCTATGCGAAAACAAACTTAATTTAAAATGTTGTATTTAAATAGAGTAATTAATAAGTTCTGAGAACCTTAGAAACGCTTTAAATTCACTTCAGCCGTATACAATGGTTCTTAAATCCCAATTATATAAATTAGCCTATTTATAATATATATAAACCAATGTATTACTGTATAAAATGTGTTTGTGCTATATGAGCCAGAACATGTTTTAACTGTATTTTCAAAGAAAAGTACCCTAGATAAAATCAGAATAAAGCACTATATTAAATACAATTGGTAGTAGTAGTAGTAGTAGTAGTAGTAGAAGAAGTAGTAGAAGAAGTAGTAGAAGCAGTAGTAGTAGTAGTAGTAGTAGTAGTAATATTACATAAATGTAATAACTATTTTTGTTAATTAAGCATATATACAGTAAAGTGCTATCCTATGAAATAAACCGGATAGCTTTTATATTCCTATTGAACAACCTCAATTACCAGCCACAATCAGTTCAATATTTAAACAACCTGTAAGGCGGGATGGATCATGCCTTAGTTAATAAGATGATATAATTTTATTATCTTGCTCAGGTTTCTGATGATCTTTTGTTTATAGGAGATTTCTTTTTGTAAAAGGTAAACCGCACGACCTTGGTTTCACCGACTTATGGGTCACTTATGCCAATTATAATGTAAAACAGTTTTGTTTACATCGATTTATATCTTTATTGTATATTTCCCTAAATGCCTATGGATATGTATACATTTAGGGAAGTATCAGTTTGTACGGATATATAGCTCTTACAGCTCTTAGTCATTTTATATATATGTATATATATATATATATATATATATATATATATATATATATATATATATATATATATATATATGAGACTTTTTACTAGTTGATTTACCTAGATATAGCTTTATCTGGAGCTGGTCAGATGGCGATATCCTTTGTTATAAGACTACAACTTAATTAACCCAAATTGACGCTTCATGACAATTTATCGTATATTCGGTGGATACATGGAGATACATGATCTTAATTAAGTAATCATTTTCTAACTAATGACCATTCACTATCATTAATATAACAAAAGTGTTTATTACCGTCAGAATTGATGGATATCCAATCTGTATCCATATCAGGACTGGGAAAACTTGATGATTTCCAGACCATAACTTTGGCAAGAACTTCTTGTTCTATTTGATCTACTGTTGATGAATTCGTTCCCGACGTCCACGATGAGGAATCTGTATAACATAGATAACTGAACAATAGAGATTGTATATTTGCTTTATAGCAATAAGATTTCTTGCTATATCCTTACGGTATATGTTTATGTTAAGTATAACTAGTGACGACACTAAAATGATCAGTCACTCACTCAAAATGTGTACGCATATGTGTGTGCGTGCGTTTGTGCGTGTGTGTCATTCATTAATTAACTCAATCCATCAATGCCATTTCTAGATTATGTATGTTTTACATCCTTATCTATTTTCCTGATATCAATCCCCTTATCAATACCGATACAAAACGCTCTTCCTCCTTCGCCACGTCCGTTGCTTCTCGGGGCAAACAGATTCACGTGCGTAACGTTATACGCGTATATTATTCCACAGTAAAGCCATTCCAAATCATCATCCGCTTGTTGAGAGCTTCCCGCTTCAAACATCCAGTCTTTATAGGGTCCATTAAGTGGCTTCACCATTACTTTAACCTGAATGTGATATTAATACGAGACAATTATTCCGTATCAATTAATGGCTGCCGTAGGATTTATCTGTTGTCATCGTGTGGCCGTGGAGTAATCCATACGGGTCGTTGATGGCACAATTACAGCCAGCTGCCAATGGTAGTGATGCTAATGTGACACGGGGATTTATTTACTTTTAAGATTAACCATAAAAATAAATGTCGATCACTCACTGACCTTCAAAGGAACCTCTGCTAGTCCGTGATCAACCTCTCGGAAGAAATTGGAATTGCTTTGTGATTCCATTAACAGCCAGTTTGATTCGAAATCAGCGGGTTGTAACTCAACTGCCACCGCCCAACTTATGCCTAATAGCGAGAATGAAGAATGTATTGTAGATATTTTTAAAGTATCATTTGATCAGTTATTTTTTATGATTGTATTCTATATGAAAATCGCCCACTGCGTTGGTTCTAATAGCATTACCTGTGTTGTTAATACTGACGTTGTTTAAATTTTGTTGCATTCTATTTTGTTGACATTGTTTATATATTCCATTGAATATATATATATATATATATATATATATATATATATATATATATATATATATATATATATATATATATATATATATATATATATATACAGTATCGTTGTCCTAGCACTAATCAAGAATGACAACATTGGCTGCATTAGCATCAACAAGGTATGAACTAAATCGCCTTATTAAATAAACCGAAATAAATTAAAAATAAAGCATTTCTTACAAGTCCAAGACGTTGGTCAAGGTGAATAACGATTTTTGCATTATACGCCAATCGTAAAATATTATTAAGTATAAATTTCTCCACGTTCATCATATGAAATGTGTTAACCGCCTTCTACACAGATGCTTAGATAAAAAGAAGCGACAAAAAGTATAATATAATATATATATATATATATATATATATATCCAAAACCTGAACCCTACTTACCCAGAAGAATAATTGCAGAAGCATTAACCAAACATGAGCTCAGTGTAATCATCGTGTTTTGCCTCTACTTACATACATCCGTTTGCATCCCGCGAAAAAGTCTCTAGTCCCGTATTCATCCACGCCAATCGAGTTATAGGCTGGCAAAGACAGAATCGATAAAGCGGTTGCTGTACCTAGACGCTCTTATCAACAGCGGCACGACATGGAACGTTTTAGGTTCTTCCCGTTTGTACCCGATAATGGTTTGGAAGCGATGTCCGTGTCGGCAACGTTAATATGCTATAATTATATGTCGTCGGCGAATCGAAACCAGTTTCCATTGTAAAATCACGAATGGGTCCATTTGATCTACGACAAAGCCCGCCCCAAAACGTTATCATTGGGATCAATTCGCGCCAAACTCTGAACAAATATAGTCTCTTAAGATAGGTTCTGTTATCTATGCCTGCTAGGTTGAATTTGTTAAAGAAAGTTTTTTTCTCGTAATACTGTTTACGGATGTTCTCTCAAACTAAAGATCGCAGGGATAGAACCCGATTTTGTGCCATGTTTGGAAATAAATGTAATTATTAGTCTCAGTCAACTATATGCATAATCGCGTTAGTAGATTACAAATTACAAAACATGTTCGCAATCGCTTACATAATTACATAATCACACGAATAAGAAAATTATAGTTAATCTAATGTGTTTTGTTAAGCGTAAAAACATAAGAGGCAAAGGAGAGGTCTTCAAAATATATTTTTATATATATTCAGCATACTTGTGTATGATAAATGATCATACTCTGTTGATTGATTGCGCAAAGTCTAAGTAGGCACATAACAATAACACGAATCGGTCTGAATTAAGTGTGTTAATTCAACACGCCGATAAGAGAATGGTAACACGTCATCTGGCGATTGATATCTATGTTAATGGAAGCCGAGGGATACAAAACACCACACTGTTGTCGATCGTCTGCTCCAAAACACGTTCATCCTTAATTTAATGTTATGCTAAATAATTTAATGTTGTGCTAAAAACTGTCCTCAACAAGATCAAATAAAATACATGCTAGTAAATATCGGCTCACTTTATGACCATCAGCTTAAGTGAACTCTTTTTTTATTTCCGGCACAGTCGATAGGTTGGTGGGTGTTTTTTATTGTTGTTGTTGTCCAGTAACGATTCGCCATATTGCTCTCCGGAACCGGCGATTTGATATCGCCAAATCCGGATAGTTGACGTTCTGCGGCGGCTAGGATTCAAAAGAATCCCACTCCGGCCGAGTATCGATTCGCTTAATTGACGACACTTCATCCAGGCGCATTCTTTTGTTATTCGGCCTCATAAAAGACCTCTTCTGTGTGACGACTTCGAAATGACGTAGAGGCCGCTCAGTTTTGCCTCCGCGGCCCGATCGGGTCGCCTGGATAGGACGACCGGCGTGCGACCTTAACCAGACATATGCAGCTCTCACACGTTACTCGACGCAGTTAAACCGAATCGCAATGACACGCTCAGCCGGTGATTGACAACTCGGTTTCCGGGACCGAAGAAAATCTATGCGGTAATGCGGTAAAAAGCCCGTAGACGTCCTATCACGGCTAGACCGGTGTGCATTAGAACTGGCACTATGTAATGTCGATTGATGTCTGGGTTATAGTTTTTTTAATCTTGAGCTCTTACAACTCAGCAGTTAAAATCTTTTCTCGTTTCAGATCCATTTAACTCGGGATGTATGAAACCTTAAACATCCTCATATGTCATCGATAAAATAGAAATGTCTAGTTACGGAACTTCTTTCGTTGGAAAACTATATGACTATCGTGTATTCATTTTTTTAAATTATTTTTGTGGATAAACAAAATGTACTTGTTTATTTCGTTCTGTTCATTCACCCCATACTATAAATGCTAGCGCAGTTCGCCATCGATCTCAACCACCCGAGTTCTAATCTCGGCGCGGGTATGTCTGAAGGGTGTTTCATTTCGCACTTCAACTCGTTACCTTTAGACTACCTTGTGCCACAAAGTGGAAGTAACATATCAAACATCATTGTGATTATCTTCATCTCTCTGTACATCACAACAAATTGATTTGGATCTTGTCCCGAACGTCATGAAACTCCCCCATTTGTACGGTATAATATAGACTAACACTAACGCTGTTAACTCTGTACTATAAACGTCATGTTTTCCTTTCCAACGTGTATCAACGCCCTAAGGACAGTACCATTACGAGCTAACCGAGCTCTCCTTGGTGAAGAATTGGTACTTCTGCATTTCAAAACAGTCTGTAAAACTGAATGGGATTTTCTTTCATTTTTAAATCGAGATTTCCTCTCCGAGTTCATGTATCCAGTGTTACTGTACTTTGGAAAAACAGAAAGAACCCTTACAGTTTTGTGAGTGTGTGAGTGTTCGTGAGTGTTCGTCAGTGTTGCGGGGGGTGTGGGTTATAAGCGTCATATTGCTCTTGCGCGAGATAGTCAACGTATTTCAACAGCGTAATCATATTACATAACAACAACAAATCATTAGCATTAATACTAATAATGCTAAATATTATAGTTATTGTTGCTACATTTTGTATTATTATTATTATTACTACTACTATGGCGGCAACGATCAGGGGGGGTGTCGTTTATCAGGCCTGAAAATCTTGCTGTGTTCAGAAAATCCTAAATCATAGAGTTAGAAATTTTAATATTTGGCATTATTTCATATTTATCATATGTCTGTGTGCTTATTAACTGATAGTGAACTCCTTGGTGGTGTATCAGTAAACGTAACATGGCAGCCCAGAATTCACCGAAAACTTGATGCAATTGAACGATTACCATTTCGTCTTGGAAACTTGTAAATAGATTCCGCCTCTCGCCTTTTATTTCACAGATGATTACTGATTCTCACCTGAGGACGCTAATCGATCGTATATAGCAAATAAATGGCCGCATTGTCGACGAGGGAAATAGGCTGGTCTTTTTCCCAAAACCACTGCAAACATCAAGTTCCGGTAGTTTTCCACAATTTAAATTCAGCGAGGAGGATATGATTGGCAACTAATGGGCGTCATTTATTCAGATCGTTGGCGCGTTTCTATCCCAGAAAAAAAGAATTGACTTTTGCGTGCTGTCTCATGGTATGATACATTAAACTCGCAATCAATTAAAACATAAATAGTAATTGTACTTGTGGGATAACCATAAAGCGCCAGATGATTTTGGCAGCTCTGGAACATTAATTCAGAAAACGACCTTGTACTATCATATCAACGAGTGATACTATTCACATAGAAAGGTTGATGATGACGTTTGATGTTTCGCAGCCACCTTTGAGCATGTGCTTGGTTAAATGGACCGAACTACATGAAAAGGTAATTAGGTGAAGTCAAAGATGAAACATCCATCAGACATGCCGACGCCGAGATTTTAACTCAGATTTGCTATCAGTAGACGAAACGATACACATTACCTTTAGAAGGTGATAATTAAATCTAAACTTCCTAATAAGAAACCTGACCAATTCTACTTTAAACTGCTATCTGTTAGTAACCATCAGTGAGTGTCTATCTTTTCAGATGTACACAAACTTTATATACACTCTTATGACCTCATACCTGTATTGGACATAGGAGCTTCTTTTTTGTTGTTGCATTTAGATATAGACTCAGCGCGCGTGCGCGCGCAAACACACACACACACACACACACACAGAGACAGACATACAGACAGACAGACAGACAGACATAGAGAGGGGATGGAGACATCCAGACACACACAGACACACACATAGAGAGAGAGAGAGAGAGAGAGAGAGAGAGAAGACAGACAGACAGACAGACAAATAGAGAGAGAGAGAAGGAGAGAGAGAGAGAGAATAATAGTTAGATAGCTAAAAATATTGATATATATATATTGATAGATAGATAGGTAGATAGATAGATAGATAGATAGATAGATAGATAGATCGTACTCTTAACAGCACCAAAACAGATTATACTGACATTATATAATTAACATCGAAGGACAACCGTGTTACCTTCACTCCGTAAATATTGTAATTACGGGATTGTGTTTCATATTATATTGTATAAACATAAGTTTTATATCGAATACTGAAAATGAATGTCTCGTCATGTTTTGGGTGTTCTACTTCCAGTCTCCACGGCTGTAGGTGATTCGCATTTTGCTTTTGCTTGGCGGCTTACGGACTGGTGAGACATTACACATGTCTCAGCAAGAAAAGTGGCCTCTCTGGATTCAGTCCCCTGAAGAAACGTCCAGAGTTTGAATTCACGGTTCGAGATTCTCTGTGCCTGTGCCTTATTATACACAGCTAAATACACACACACACACACACACACACACACACACACACATTCATGCATACATACATATATACATAAATACATACATCCTTTTATATATATACATATGACCACAAACACACATACATACATCAGAAGAAAGAAAAGAAAAAATATAATATATATATATATATATATATATATATATATATATATATATATATATATATTGTACCTCCATAAGTGAAGAAAAATACTAAGAAACAATTTTACATAATAAAATATATAAAACAATATTAGCCATATGGTGAAATAGAAACTAATCAAATACATATCAATAGTAGCATATTATGAAAAAAATTCAATAGACCGATCCAGGCGAAATGCGTTGTATCGGTTACCAACTGCGGTCTCGAGTTAGAAGCAGCTATGGCACCCACTGTTAACATGGGATGGCAACTTTTCACTAACGATAAATACTGGAATCTTTCAGCAAATTATTTCATTCTACACGGAGACTGAAATAGTATTTCAGCTGAACGATTGTGTCTTTCCAAAGGATTTAACACAATACTTATCAGGATATTACTGAGCGCATCTATTTTTCCAGATGAATGACACAGCTAAGCCTTAGTTATCCCTGTCGATTTGTAGGGGATTTTTAGCATGGGCTTCAATGGATTAAATAAATGATTTTAAAATTAAACTTTAGCTAAATATAAATTTTAAATATGCAATGTAGTATTTATTCTTGTACCTGGGAACTAGTCATATATGTATTACGTGTACATTTTTAAATAATTTGTTTTATTACATTAGAGTATTAACACCCTTGTCATTTGCATGTAGTAAACATTGCACGAATTGCTGATTCAGAAAATTAAACAGTTCACTTTCACTATAAGATATCAGGCATAAATACCAATGTTACAGTAATAGGAATCCCTCTTTGAATTATAATCTATGTGATCATTGATTTTATCCATTCACATCGTCATGTCAGATGGCAAAGGTTCTACAAACAATAAGTATGAACTAGAAAGGCTGGACCATGACTGCCATGGAAATCGCACTGAACGTTACTTAGTTTATTGGCATATATCTATTGAATGAAGTTTATGCCATTCCTATTAAATGCAAAATTATTATCTGGAGATCACATACCCTTAATGGACTATAAATAAAATCCAAATAAAGCTGGTAAATAGCCATTATACAGCTTTACAGTAAGACATTTATCGGCCACTACACGTGTAAATCGCCAAGCAACACAGTGATTTTTAGACTTCTAACCCGAGGCCGCAGTGTGAAATTCAGCCGCATGGTAGTAGTAGGGGTAATTGAATCGGTGTATTGTTCACATTTATATATCAAGAATAAGTATATACACAATGTGATATATTACTCAAATGTACGTGTTGAAAGCTTGACTAGAGTATATTGATCACTTCACGTTTTAATACAATTATCATCATATAATAATGTACATAGGGAAGCTATAGTATCGTTGATTCAGGTATAATCATGTCTACCTATCAATCATGGTGCCTGATACTATATGATATAGGAAGATAATTGTTGTATGTACATTTTCCA
>JAODUP010001103.1:0-166519 GCA_025642065.1 Paralvinella palmiformis | reverse complement strand
ATGTTTAACTGATTCAAATGAAGCAGACAGGTTCTGAAGAACAGGCAATACTAACCCACCTTGATCATTTAACAGCATAATATCATTTAACCCGAGCCAAGGCTGTTTCAGTGCTCTGATCACTTTACTATGCAGACTGTAGTGATTTTGTTTGATGATTATTGAATAAATATTTGTTTAGTGTGCAAGAAATTGCTCTTTCTATAATTTTAGAATAAAGTCAATCTTTTAAACAGGTGTGTTATTGTTTAGAATATTTCACCCAAACTACCTTTCATAAAGTCTACATTCTTTAACTTCGGCTCTCGTCAAACCTGGAACGTACGGTAGAGAAGTGAATTTTCTAATTTATTATCATATTTAATCCACACGAGATATCGTATTTTTCCAAATATTGACTTAATAATTTGTTCTCGTATCACAGACGTGTATTTAGATGAGATATCACATTTATTGCTTTATTGAAAATAATCCTGTGCCAATGCACTTTTTATCTATAGCATAATGCACTCACAAAATGAATACACTTACATCGCTGGAAATTTAAGCAATACACCTAAGCTAGAAGTAACAATTGTTCAACCGAAGGATATTGGCTTATAATCAAAGAAGTCGTCAGCTGGCTCGATGGCCAAGTGGTAAGGCGTCGGTCTCGTAAACCGAAGATCCCGGGTTCAATCCCCGGTCGGGCCTAACTATAATATTTTATTTGTTGAATGGTATATTATTTTTGGCTACTTCAGTAATACATTGAATCGATATAATACTTTGGTAATTTGGAGTTAATAAAAATAATTAGTTTTTTTTAAACAATCAATATTACAGCTATTTAATTGCGATTTTATTCTTATGTGCGATTTCATTGCCTGCAGATATTCTAACAGTTTTGATTTATTATCTATCTACTCCATAGTAGTTAACAAACAATATAAAGGCATTTTTGAAAGTCATGTAATTAATGGCGTCACGATAATTACTCTTTCCATCAAACATAAAAATACACTTCTGAAATATAGTCATAAATTTTAACTGTGTATAGATCGAATGTTCATTATAAATCAGTGACAGTTGTCTCATGTTATCTCTTGTCTTATTAGTAATGTTAATGTAATACCAAAACAGTTGTGATATAACAAGATTAAATTTCATTTCAAATCTGATAATAGCTTCATATTGTATAATAGGACACTGCTATAAAGGGTAGGTAGTACTGCATTTGGCAGATCTACCGTTTTATATTCGAATTCCACTGTTCGTCTGTATCTAGTGAATGTTTTATTCTTTAATAATGGGCTTCACAGTTTGATGGTTTGGTTCCCTAGGGAGCATCACTTCAAAATCAAATTTTTGATTGGAAAATTAGCAGGAATGAAAATAACTATTAAATGTTAAAGAGTTAACTACTGCAGTTAACTTTAAAACCAGAAGTAGATTACAAAATTAAGTTATTTTGATGTTGATTAGATGTTTGTTAGACCAGTCGAAAGTGGTCGTTGCTCGACCATATCTCCCAAGGATAAACAATTCAACAACAAGAATCATAACAATAACACAGGCAACTGACAGTGACAGATTTATATAAGATATTACGCTGTAAACCAATCCAAAATCGAATATGTTAGCAATACAATGTTCCATTTTCTTCAAGGAACAGTAGAAATTAAACTCAATGTTTGGATCCAGTGATATAAGTCATCAGCAATAGGTCTTCATTATATAAGTTATATTTAACAACATATCACTATGCAATGATTACAAGACAACATGTAAATATTGTGAAAACCAGAGGGCCAAAACCTGAACTCTGTGGTACACCAGATACAAATAACTGAACATCAGATAAAGTACCATAAGCAGACATGCTCTGGAAGCTTTGTTCCAAATAGGATTGAAAATATTCAAATATTGCAACCGACAAGCCGAACATGTCTTTCAATCTAGAGAAAAGTACATAATGTTTAACTGATTCAAATGAAGCAGACAGGTTCTGAAGAACAGGCAATACTAACCCACCTTGATCATTTAACAGCATAATATCATTTAACCCGAGCCAAGGCTGTTTCAGTGCTCTGATCACTTTACTATGCAGACTGTAGTGATTTTGTTTGATGATTATTGAATAAATATTTGTTTAGTGTGCAAGAAATTGCTCTTTCTATAATTTTAGAATAAAGTCAATCTTTTAAACAGGTGTGTTATTGTTTAGAATATTTCACTCCAAACTACATTTCATAAAGTCTACATTCTTTAACTTCGGCTTTCGTCAAACCTGGAACGTACGGTAGAGAAGTGAATTTTCTAATTTATTATCATATTTAATCCACACGAGATATTTTTTAAATTTTTTTTTCCAAAATAAAGGGCCCAATAAATGTGATATCTCATCTAAATACACGTCTGTGATACGAGAACAAATTATTAAGTCAATATTTGGAAAAATACGATATCTCGTGTGGATTAAATATGATAATAAATTAGAAAATTCACTTCTCTACCGTACGTTCCAGGTTTGACGAGAGCCGAAGTTAAAGAATGTAGACTTTATGAAAGTAGTTTGGGTGAAATATTCTAAACAATAACACACCTGTTTAAAAGATTGACTTTATTCTAAAATTATAGAAAGACAATTTCTTGCACACTAAACAAATATTTATTCAATAATCATCAAACAAAATCACTACAGTCTACATAGCAAAGTGATCAGAGCACTGAAACAGCCTTGGCTCGGGTTAAATGATATTATGCTGTTAAATGATCAAGGTGGGTTAGTATTGCCTGTTCTTCAGAACCTGTCTGCTTCATTTGAATCAGTTAAACATTATGTACTTTTCTCTAGATTGAAAGACATGTTCGGCTTGTCGGGTGCAATATTTGAATATTTTCAATCCTATTTGGAACAAAGCTTCCAGAGCATGTCTGCTTATGGTACTTTATCTGATGTTCAGTTATTTTTATCTGGTGTACCACAGAGTTCAGGTTTTGGCCCTCTGGTTTTCACAATATTTACATGTTGTCTTGTAATCATTGCATAGTGGTGATATGTTGTTAAATATAACTTATATAATGAAGACCTATTGCTGATGACTTATATCACTGGATCCAAACATTGAGTTTAATTTCTACTGTTCCTTGAAGAAAATGGAACATTGTATTGCTAACATATTCGATTTTGGATTGGTTTACAGCGTAATATCTTATATAAATCTGTCACTGTCAGTTGCCTGTGTTATTGTTATGATTCTTGTTGTTGAATTGTTTATCCTTGGGAGATATGGTCGAGCAACGACCACTTTCGACTGGTCTAACAAACATCTAATCAACATCAAAATAACTTAATTTTGTAATCTACTTCTGGTTTTAAAGTTAACTGCAGTAGTTAACTCTTTAACATTTAATAGTTATTTTCATTCCTGCTAATTTTCCAATCAGAAATTTGATTTTGAAGTGATGCTCCCTAGGGAACCAAACCATCAAACTGTGAAGCCCATTATTAAAGAATAAAACATTCACTAGATACAGACGAACAGTGGAATTCGAATATAAAACGGTAGATCTGCCAAATGCAGTACTACCTACCCTTTATAGCAGTGTCCTATTATACAATATGAAGCTATTATCAGATTTGAAATGAAATTTAATCTTGTTATATCACAACTGTTTTGGTATTACATTAACATTACTAATAAGACAAGAGATAACATGAGACAACTGTCACTGATTTATAATGAACATTCGATCTATACACAGTTAAAATTTATGACTATATTTCAGAAGTGTATTTTTATGTTTGATGGAAAGAGTAATTATCGTGACGCCATTAATTACATGACTTTCAAAAATGCCTTTATATTGTTTGTTAACTACTATGGAGTAGATAGATAATAAATCAAAACTGTTAGAATATCTGCAGGCAATGAAATCGCACATAAGAATAAAATCGCAATTAAATAGCTGTAATATTGATTGTTTAAAAAAAACTAATTATTTTTATTAACTCCAAATTACCAAAGTATTATATCGATTCAATGTATTACTGAAGTAGCCAAAAATAATATACCATTCAACAAATAAAATATTATAGTTAGGCCCGACCGGGGATTGAACCCGGGATCTTCGGTTTACGAGACCGACGCCTTACCACTTGGCCATCGAGCCAGCTGACGACTTCTTTGATTATAAGCCAATATCCTTCTGTTGAACAATTGTTACTTCTAGCTTAGGTGTATTGCTTAAATTTCCAGCGATGTAAGTGTATTCATTTTGTGAGTGCATTATGCTATAGATAAAAAGTGCATTGGCACAGGATTATTTTCAATAAAGCAATAAATGTGATATCTCATCTAAATACACGTCTGTGATACGAGAACAAATTATTAAGTCAATATTTGGAAAAATACGATATCTCGTGTGGATTAAATATGATAATAAATTAGAAAATTCACTTCTCTACCGTACGTTCCAGGTTTGACGAGAGCCGAAGTTAAAGAATGTAGACTTTATGAAAGGTAGTTTGGGGTGAAATATTCTAAACAATAACACACCTGTTTAAAAGATTGACTTTATTCTAAAATTATAGAAAGAGCAATTTCTTGCACACTAAACAAATATTTATTCAATAATCATCAAACAAAATCACTACAGTCTGCATAGTAAAGTGATCAGAGCACTGAAACAGCCTTGGTTCGGGTTAAAATGATATTCTGTTCTTCAGAACCTGTCTGCTTCATTTGAATCAGTTAAACATTATGTACTTTTCTCTAGATTGAAAGACATGTTCGGCTTGTCGGTGCAATATTTGAATATTTTCAATCCTATTTGGAACAAAGCTTCCAGAGCATGTCTGCTTATGGTACTTTATCTGATGTTCAGTTATTTTTATCTGGTGTACCACAGAGTTCAGGTTTTGGCCCTCTGGTTTTCACAATATTTACATGTTGTCTTGTAATCATTGCATAGTGGTGATATGTTGTTAAATATAACTTATATAATGAAGACCTATTGCTGATGACTTATATCACTGGATCCAAACATTGAGTTTAATTTCTACTGTTCCTTGAAGAAAATGGAACATTGTATTGCTAACATATTCGATTTTGGATTGGTTTATAGCGTAATATCTTATATAAATCTGTCACTGTCAGTTGCCTGTGTTATTGTTATGATTCTTGTTGTTGAATTGTTTATCCTTGGGAGATATGGTCGAGCAACGACCACTTTCGACTGGTCTAACAAACATCTAATCAACATCAAAATAACTTAATTTTGTAATCTACTTCTGGTTTTAAAGTTAACTGCAGTAGTTAACTCTTTAACATTTAATAGTTATTTTCATTCCTGCTAATTTTCCAATCAGAAATTTGATTTTGAAGTGATGCTCCCTAGGGAACCAAACCATCAAACTGTGAAGCCCATTATTAAAGAATAAAACATTCACTAGATACAGACGAACAGTGGAATTCGAATATAAAACGGTAGATCTGCCAAATGCAGTACTACCTACCCTTTATAGCAGTGTCCTATTATACAATATGAAGCTATTATCAGATTTGAAATGAAATTTAATCTTGTTATATCACAACTGTTTTGGTATTACATTAACATTACTAATAAGACAAGAGATAACATGAGACAACTGTCACTGATTTATAATGAACATTCGATCTATACACAGTTAAAATTTATGACTATATTTCAGAAGTTTATTTTTATGTTTGATGGAAAGAGTAATTATCGTGACGCCATTAATTACATGACTTTCAAAAATGCCTTTATATTGTTTGTTAACTACTATGGAGTAGATAGATAATAAATCAAAACTGTTAGAATATCTGCAGGCAATGAAATCGCACATAAGAATAAAATCGCAATTAAATAGCTGTAATATTGATTGTTTAAAAAAAAACTAATTCTTTTTATTAACTCCAAATTACCAAAGTATTGTATCGATTCAATGTATTACTGAAGTAGCCAAAAACAATATACCATTCAACAAATAAAATATTATAGTTAGGCCCGACCGGGGATTGAACCCGGGATCTTCGGTTTACGAGACCGACGCCTTACCACTTGGCCATCGAGCCAGCTGACGACTTTTTGATTATAAGCCAATATCCTTCTGTTGAACAATTGTTACTTCTAGCTTAGGTGTATTGCTTAAATTTCCAGCGATGTAAGTGTATTCATTTTGTGAGTGCATTATGCTATAGATAAAAAGTGCATTGGCACAGGATTATTTTCAATAAAGCAATAAATGTGATATCTCATCTAAATACACGTCTGTGATACGAGAACAAATTATTAAGTCAATATTTGGAAAAATACGATATCTCGTGTGGATTAAATATGATAATAAATTAGAAAATTCACTTCTCTACCGTACGTTCCAGGTTTGACGAGAGCCGAAGTTAAAGAATGTAGACTTTATGAAAGGTAGTTTGGGGTGAAATATTCTAAACAATAACACACCTGTTTAAAAGATTGACTTTATTCTAAAATTATAGAAAGAGCAATTTCTTGCACACTAAACAAATATTTATTCAATAATCATCAAACAAAATCACTACAGTCTGCATAGTAAAGTGATCAGAGCACTGAAACAGCCTTGGTTTCGGGTTAAATGATATTATACTGTTAAATGAACCTGTCTGCTTCAATTGAATCAGTTAAACATTATGTACTTTTCTCTAGATTGAAAGACATGTTCGGCTTGTCGGGTGCAATATTTGAATATTTTCAATCCTATTTGGAACAAAGCTTCCAGAGCATGTCTGCTTATGGTACTTTATCTGATGTTCAGTTATTTTTATCTGGTGTACCACAGAGTTCAGGTTTTGGCCCTCTGGTTTTCACAATATTTACATGTTGTCTTGTAATCATTGCATAGTGGTGATATGTTGTTAAATATAACTTATATAATGAAGACCTATTGCTGATGACTTATATCACTGGATCCAAACATTGAGTTTAATTTCTACTGTTCCTTGAAGAAAATGGAACATTGTATTGCTAACATATTCGATTTTGGATTGGTTTACAGCGTAATATCTTATATAAATCTGTCACTGTCAGTTGCCTGTGTTATTGTTATGATTCTTGTTGTTGAATTGTTTATCCTTGGGAGATATGGTCGAGCAACGACCACTTTCGACTGGTCTAACAAACATCTAATCAACATCAAAATAACTTAATTTTGTAATCTACTTCTGGTTTTAAAGTTAACTGCAGTAGTTAACTCTTTAACATTTAATAGTTATTTTCATTCCTGCTAATTTTCCAATCAGAAATTTGATTTTGAAGTGATGCTCCCTAGGGAACCAAACCATCAAACTGTGAAGCCCATTATTAAAGAATAAAACATTCACTAGATACAGACGAACAGTGGAATTCGAATATAAAACGATAGATCTGCCAAATGCAGTACTACCTACCCTTTATAGCAGTGTCCTATTATACAATATGAAGCTATTATCAGATTTGAAATGAAATTTAATCTTGTTATATCACAACTGTTTTGGTATTACATTAACATTACTAATAAGACAAGAGATAACATGAGACAACTGTCACTGATTTATAATGAACATTCGATCTATACACAGTTAAAATTTATGACTATATTTCAGAAGTGTATTTTTATGTTTGATGGAAAGAGTAATTATCGTGACGCCATTAATTACATGACTTTCAAAAATGCCTTTATATTGTTTGTTAACTACTATGGAGTAGATAGATAATAAATCAAAACTGTTAGAATATCTGCAGGCAATGAAATCGCACATAAGAATAAAATCGCAATTAAATAGCTGTAATATTGATTGTTTAAAAAAAACTAATTATTTTTATTAACTCCAAATTACCAAAGTATTATATCGATTCAATGTATTACTGAAGTAGCCAAAAATAATATACCATTCAACAAATAAAATATTATAGTTAGGCCCGACCGGGGATTGAACCCGGGATCTTCGGTTTACGAGACCGACGCCTTACCACTTGGCCATCGAGCCAGCTGACGACTTCTTTGATTATAAGCCAATATCCTTCTGTTGAACAATTGTTACTTCTAGCTTAGGTGTATTGCTTAAATTTCCAGCGATGTAAGTGTATTCATTTTGTGAGTGCATTATGCTATAGATAAAAAGTGCATTGGCACAGGATTATTTTCAATAAAGCAATAAATGTGATATCTCATCTAAATACACGTCTGTGATACGAGAACAAATTATTAAGTCAATATTTGGAAAAATACGATATCTCGTGTGGATTAAATATGATAATAAATTAGAAAATTCACTTCTCTACCGTACGTTCCAGGTTTGACGAGAGCCGAAGTTAAAGAATGTAGACTTTATGAAAGGTAGTTTGGGGTGAAATATTCTAAACAATAACACACCTGTTTAAAAGATTGACTTTATTCTAAAATTATAGAAAGAGCAATTTCTTGCACACTAAACAAATATTTATTCAATAATCATCAAACAAAATCACTACAGTCTGCATAGTAAAGTGATCAGAGCACTGAAACAGCCTTGGTTTCGGGTTAAATGATATTATGCTGTTAAATGAACCTGTCTGCTTCATTTGAATCAGTTAAACATTATGTACTTTTCTCTAGATTGAAAGACATGTTCGGCTTGTCGGTTGCAATATTTGAATATTTTCAATCCTATTTGGAACAAAGCTTCCAGAGCATGTCTGCTTATGGTACTTTATCTGATGTTCAGTTATTTTTATCTGGTGTACCACAGAGTTCAGGTTTTGGCCCTCTGGTTTTCACAATATTTACATGTTGTCTTGTAATCATTGCATAGTGGTGATATGTTGTTAAATATAACTTATATAATGAAGACCTATTGCTGATGACTTATATCACTGGATCCAAACATTGAGTTTAATTTCTACTGTTCCTTGAAGAAAATGGAACATTGTATTGCTAACATATTCGATTTTGGATTGGTTTATAGCGTAATATCTTATATAAATCTGTCACTGTCAGTTGCCTGTGTTATTGTTATGATTCTTGTTGTTGAATTGTTTATCCTTGGGAGATATGGTCGAGCAACGACCACTTTCGACTGGTCTAACAAACATCTAATCAACATCAAAATAACTTAATTTTGTAATCTACTTCTGGTTTTAAAGTTAACTGCAGTAGTTAACTCTTTAACATTTAATAGTTATTTTCATTCCTGCTAATTTTCCAATCAGAAATTTGATTTTGAAGTGATGCTCCCTAGGGAACCAAACCATCAAACTGTGAAGCCCATTATTAAAGAATAAAACATTCACTAGATACAGACGAACAGTGGAATTCGAATACAAAACGGTAGATCTGCCAAATGCAGTACTACCTACCCTTTATAGCAGTGTCCTATTATACAATATGAAGCTATTATCAGATTTGAAATGAAATTTAATCTTGTTATATCACAACTGTTTTGGTATTACATTAACATTACTAATAAGACAAGAGATAACATGAGACAACTGTCACTGATTTATAATGAACATTCGATCTATACACAGTTAAAATTTATGACTATATTTCAGAAGTTTATTTTTATGTTTGATGGAAAGAGTAATTATCGTGACGCCATTAATTACATGACTTTCAAAAATGCCTTTATATTGTTTGTTAACTACTATGGAGTAGATAGATAATAAATCAAAAGTGTTAGAATATCTGCAGGCAATGAAATGACACATTAGAAGAAACTCCAACTAATTAGCTGTAATGATGATTGTTTTACAGAATATATTATCTTTATTAACTCGAAAAGGTATTGTCTCGATTCAGTGCATTACTGAAGTATCTTTAGACCTTACCACTTGGCCTCCGAGTCAACCCCCTATTTCTTAGTACAAGTCCTTTCTTTTATTCTTTATTTAAATTGATTTTTTATAATAACTTAGTAATTTTGCTTTGTTTCAATTAAATATTAACAAAACAATGCCTTTTATAATTATTTGGTTTAAATTATTTTAGTTTAGCTGTGTTTATGGAACATGTAAGCAGATTTCGAGCACAGATTCTCTTATATCGCAGGTTATTACCTACTTCACACCAAGGAACTGACTAGATGTTTATGTTGCGAAGAAGATTTGATGAGTTTGTATTCATGTCGATTTATTCCTTTCATTTTGTTGAGTTTTTAAATTATTCTTCGTATCTGACTTAGTGACGTCTCGCAACAGCGATATACTTACTTTGACAGAAACTTGGCTGGGTACTTCCATCGATGCCCAGGTATTTTCTGATTTGGTATCTCCTGTTTGTGATGTTCTGCACGTAGCAAGACCAGATAAACGCGCCGGCCGTGTGGCGTTGTTTTTTTTTCAGGGAGGGATTAATCTTGAATATAACCCAATCCACTAAGGACGATATACTAACGCAATTTGAACACATGGAATTGTCCGTGAAAGCTGGAAAGACCCAGATGAGATTGTGTATTATCTATCGACCACCTCCTTCTGGACAGAATCGCTTCAAAGCTACGATGTTTTTAGAAGAGTGGTCAAATTATCTTGACCGCCCAACAACCATACCTCAGGAGGTCATTATTACTGGAGATTTAAATTTCCATTTTGATGATCCTACAGTTATCAATATTCGTCGATTCACCTGGCAACTTGATCCTTATAGTCTTGTACAACGTGTTACTGGAGCGACTCATAGAGGTAACGAATCAGGTGACCATGTTGCCATTTAGGTTACACTGGATTGTGCGAAGCCACAGCATAATAAAAAGGAGATCACTTTTGGCAGGCATTGTGCTATTTATTTGCCAGATTTCATCGAGGACATCAAATCATCTACCACCTTATCATGTACAAGTGGCGCTGTAGATGACCTTGTGGAAGCATATAATTCGGGTGTTAGGTTTTTGATCAACAAACATGCCCATCTGCGGAGGAAAACTATTACCCTTAGGCCAAATGCTCCCTGGTATACTGAAGAACTTCGAGAATGAAAACGCAATCGTCGGAAATCTGAACGACTTTGGAGATCCATCATCAGCTATTCAAAGAAAGATGTCGTGAAGTAGGAAAGCTTCTCATGAGATCCAAGAGGACTTATTATTCAGACAAGATAGCAGAATGTGGGAAGAGTAATAAAGGTCTGTTCAGAATCACTAAGCATTTGATGGGACATAAAGGAGAAATCATTCTGCCAAGCTGTTAATATGATGAGCACTTGGCCAACAAGTTTATTGATTTCTTCATGAGGAAATTTACAGCCATTAGAGACAACATTGATAATCACAAAAATCCAATAAGCGACGCTGTCGTGATGAGCGCTGATATCAAATTTGGAGGACAGCCTCTGACAAAACTTGCGCCGGCCACTCAAGATGAGGTACATGATATTATCATTAAGTCTCCCTCAAAATCTTTTGAACTAGACCCACTACCTACATACCTGTTGAAAGAAGTGCTGGAATACCTACTACATTTTTTTCCAAATTTACATCTACTGATAAAAATTATTTTAAACCATACACAATATTGGATTAATTAGCTGTTGTGGTGTTTGCAGCTTTCGGACAATTTAATGTCGGTCTCATGGTATAAAAACATCTCGCATCACTGATATTAAAACTATCTTGTTTTAGTCCAAAATGTCGAAAAACAACAAATCTAATACTTATGTCATATGCTAGAGAAACAACTCTAAATATATACTCAAACGTTTAATGAAGCACAAATCTTTGTTTATTATTTAGGTGAGAAACTCCTTAACATAATGTTAGATATCAGTGGAAGTAAATAAACGATACGACTTAACTACATTATACCTAGCTATATAATATACGATAAAGATAAAGCAATATTACCTTTAAGACGATAAATATGGTTTCTCATTTTTATGTATGTCTGTGATGTGACAAAAAAACGTTATTACGTCAATGTTTCGAACAATATAATACCTCAAGTTACTCCAATATGAGAATAAATTACAAAATACACCTCTCTAGTGTATGTTCCAGGCTTGACGAGAACGAAAATTAAAAACATTTAGACCTTAAATTATCTAGTTTGGACTGAAATATTCTAAACAACTATACACTTGTTTAAATGTAATATTGTAATCTAAAATTATAAAAAAGGTCAGTTGCTTTCGGTCTACACAAATATTCATTCAATTATAATCTAAATTTATCATTAGAGTCTGCATATAAACTTAATTCAGAGAACTGTAGCAGCATTGGTTCGGGTGAAAATTTATATTAGGATGTCAATTGATCAAGGTAAGTTCGTATAATCTTTTATTTCTAACAGTTGACCAGAATATACTTTTCTTTAGGCTGAAATACATGTTACATCTGTTAGGGGTAATACTTGAATATTGTCAATCCTATTTGGGAGAAAACTACAAGAACATAGCATGTCTACCCATGTTATTTCATCTGATGTAAAAGTAAGAATAAAAGTCAGTTAATGTTATTGGATGTACCACAGGGTTCTGTTCTTGGTTCTCTGATTTTCACATTGTTTACATGTTGTCTTGGGAACAATGTACTGAAATATGGCGTTAATTATGACTTGTATGCTGATATCATGCAGTCATATATATCACTGGATTCCACCAATGAGTGAATATTCTGCTTTTTCTTCGCAAAGTAAGAACATTGTTTTGCTAACAGTTAAAGATAACATGACAATTGTTATCTATTAGGCTTAAAACTTAATATGCCGAGCTTTCTACTACCATCTTAAGAACATGCACTGCTTAAAAGCATTCTTGACACACACGAAGCACTTGTTACTATGATCCATGCCTTTGTTACAGCTCGACTTTTCTTTCTATTGTATCTACCTCTTATATGACATATCTGATTATACCATTAATCACCTTCATCGAAGCCAGAATAGTGTAGGTCGCATAGTGAGAAAATATCATTATATCATCCCAACTCTTCAAAAGCCACATTGGCTACCTGTTGAGTTTCTTGAAGACAAACCTGCTCGAGGTTGCTTTCACGGAAATAAAATGGTTATCAATAAAATGCTTTTTGTATTGTTTTATTTGGGTTATCACTGAACGGCTCGTGTCGATAAAGACGCCTTATTAAACTATAATAATAATAATAATAATAATAATAATAATAATAATAATAATAAATATGTTAATATTACTTTAATAATTCCTGTCACCCCTATCACTCACTAGGCTGTGCATCTTGTTTTAAAAAGAACACATACTAAATATGGGCCCAATCACCACTTGTTTCCGTGGTGTTTTCTCTTTAAACCAACTATGGTTGGTCAACAATATTAGGTCTAGCTAGGTACCTCACAAATCATATGCCTCAACGGGTCTATTTAGGCTCATATTTGGCTGAATTACGACTATCTTAAATATAGAACATGTACGTTGTCACCCACATATTGTAAACATCAACTATGGCACCATCCATTATCAAACGTGGCACTGGATAAATAACAGCACTTACCTGATGGTAAGCGAAAAACAAAATAATAGCCAATACTTAATAAAATTTAAACTCCTTGATTTTCTCAGATATCAATAACGGTTGTAGAAGTCTTAAGTGTATTAAACTATTCCAGCTTTAAAATAATTATTCAAACAATTTAAAAGGGTCGATCCGCTAGTGGAGTGTTGAGCTAAACTGAACTGAAATTTATTTCCACTCTCAAAGTACCCATGCATGCATATAATAGATATAATACAATAATTGAACATAACATTGTCAATGGAGATTGATATGGAGAATTACGGTGCATATCTCCAGTTTGTAGGTTCATTTCCAATTCATTCCTCTGTGTATTCGTGTTTTTCTTAGGAATGGCCTCTCGGCTGTTAATTATTAGTTCGATCGGCGGTGATGGCCAGAAAGGCACTTACTGACATCAATCAAAGGTAATCACAAACTTTATTACTGGTTGGCCTAAGAAGAAGAAAAGAACACTCCACTAAACTTCCTCACATTGCCTACCTATATTTATGTGGAAGGATGTATGGGTGTATTGTTGTTCATACACCGAACACTGATTATAAAACATGAAGAATAATACCAAATATTAACAAAAGAAACAGATTTGTTTAGTTAAGTTTTGCCATTTGGGCTCAAACTAGTCAAGATAGTTTTTAGATTACTGATTCGAGATAATATTGTTATATTATGAGAAGACAAGTATCATCACCAACTCTATCTTTACAAGTGTCAAAGTAGTTATCTTATTTACGTGTTAACTTACCATTGGACCACACGCACGTGTTGCTTACTGCGAACTGTGGTGTCAAATAGTACTTTTCTTATGTATTTCCACTTTTTAAGTAGCCTAAATACAACAACTTCCCTGTGGGTTTGACATATTTATCACATACAAAAAGCGGATTAAGTGATCACCACAGACTAATGAGTATTCCAGATATATGCATAGGTCTACATATATTTAGATTGATGTATGTATATATTTTATTTATGTATATATTTATGGTGGTATAGGTTTCAAATGATGTTATGAACCAGTGCCACTATATATGTATCATATAGGGCACACACCCACATGCTAGCACGCACACACACACATACACGCATCAATAATAGTGACCTATCCAATAATAAACCGCTAGAAAAGAAAACGTGTATCCTAATATAAAAAAGGCCTAATTATCCCGTAGCCATAATTGCAATCGTGTGCTAGTCAGATACATATTCTACAAAATATGCACACAATTTTCCCTGGAATTTTACCCTCCTGAGTCATCAAGTTGACAGAAATACAGTGTGTTGCAATATAGTAAATTTAGGAATAATGTAAATGTATTGCTTAATACGTTTGCTGTAACTTAATATAAACTGATGCATGATGTTCAGTTTGTGACCATTAATAGATCAATGTCTTGGGCGACGTATACATGTCAAGCTACTTATATATTTAGCAGGTGATTTATATGACAGTATATCTTTATTGAATCTATTTCGTGACAATGGCCGTAGTTAAGTTAACTCAATTGGTTACGTGAATCTGACTGTCTAAAATATTTAGTAAGTTTAGTTATACCTGTCATGGCTGGGCAATATCTTCTAGATATTCCAAAGCGAAATATATGTCTAGAAATATTAGATAATACATATGCTACTATTAGGAGCTCAGGCATAAATTTGGTTAAATCTATCTCAATTATTGGATAAGATAAGAAATATACTGTTATAATAAATATGAAAAACATTCCATGTGTGTTGTTTGAAATGTTGTGTGTACTATAAAATCCATAATAATAATAATAATAATAATAATAATAATAATAATAATAATAATATCCAACTCGATAGTTATCTTTAAGGAGCAGTCCACCTTCATTTCAAATTTTCAGAACTAATACAGCTATTTTCATAAACCATTTTGAAGCTTTTGAATGATGACGTCACTTGAACTTAGCAGTTTGACAGGAAGTCTGTAGAACCCGTATAAAGGCATATAAGCAAGTGCTAGCCATGCATAATTCCAAAACAAAACGCAATAATCTTCTTAAAATTACGCCATGAATGATACACAACCATATCATGTTGACTCAGTAGAACTATTACAAGATGAAGATTAATCAGATTGTTTCGGAAAAAAACCCGGAATCATCGAAGAAATGGCGAAGATAACCGGGAACACTAACTTGTGTCTTTATGAACTTTGTGTACTTCTGGCCCATGTGACGTCAGAGCACTTAACTTTTCTCCTTCCAGCCTTTGAATCTGGCATCCGGTGCAGCCGTAATAGTGGCCCACCAGTAATTTGGATTATTTCCTTATATCTATGATATCAAGCATATTTCCTGATTATTATTCTGGAATTTTTAGTTTCAGATCTAACCATTACATATTTAAGAATTATTATCTTAGGGTGAACTATCCCTTTAAGGCTCTTTACAGTACTATTAACCCTGATTTAGACCAGTTTTAATCCACTAGACACACACATCAACGCCAAAGGGAGTATGCAATACATTCTGCTATTAATTGCGCTACGCCTTACTCAGAAACACAGCCATCACGTCCTGTCAGTTTCTCATTTCTGGCTGAATGAACCAGTCGCCACATGACAGTGTTGCATCTCCGGAGCCTCGAACCAATGACTTTTCGGTTACGAGTACTATGGTATAACTAACTGCTCCTTCACGGCTCGATAATGTATGAACTAATATACATGTAACTCTTGGTGTAGTAAAAAGTGGCATGTTTTATTAAAGTATGTTATGGAGGTACGCTGGGTTAGGCGAACCGATAATAGTTATTACTTACATGTTCTGTTTGTCCCCAGTGGTACATAAGGCAATAACAACAATGCTCCTCCAGAGTGTCCTGTCCTTTGCTGCATCTGAGCAAATGTGGTCATACTGCCAGATGTCTGACTCAAGTCCACTAAGGACCTAATTGTACTAATTGTAATTGTTGTAGTAGTTTCCATAACGGGTTTGTTTTTGAGTAGCAGGTGATGGGTTTCCTTTGATCCCTCCTTTGAGAACTGCCCGGTTTGATTAAAGCGGTCATAGGCTTAAGCTCCCGCTGGTATAGCTTCCAGAGTCCTTGAGACACAGAAGTCCCCTCACCTTAAGCAAGATACCAGCACCGAGGGGTATATTCGGTTTTACCTCAGGTAAACTCCTTTACAGTAAAAATTATGAAATATAATTAATACAAATTTAATAAAATGACAGGTAACTAATACGACACCTTTTAGCCAATAAACAAATATTACTTTAACTGACAAATAAGAGACAGTAAAGCATTCCTTAAATAATATAATAAATTACACACAATATATATATATATATATATATATATATATATATTGCATTGTATGTCAATGTTATTATATATAATAATGTTTTACTGTATATATATATATATATATATATATATATATATATATATATATATATATATATATATATATATGGGGTCTCCTCTTATCCAGAATATTCAGAGACCTCGATTTGGATAAGACCTTTATTTGTCAATAATAATAAACTATCAATAATAATAATTGCTACAGTTAAAACATATTATCAAATCTCTTGTTTCCATCTTGTTAGTGACATTTAGTTTAGTCATATTTTTCAACAAGATTCCTAATTAGAAACGTAACCTATCGGCATAAATATTTCCAAATTCTACCCACATAAATATTTAATTTATTTATCATTTTGGTTATTTTATTTTCATGTTTAACGAACAGCTGGGCGTATCCTTGTAATGGCAGATTATTGGGCATAGGCCACGAATTTGCGATTGTTATTTTGCACTCCCGTCGTCTGTTGATATTTTTGAATAGAAGCTAAGTGAATATTGGACATTTTCTGATTGAGTTCATCAGGCATATCAGTTGATCGGATATAAAAAGAAATATCGCTATAAATGCCATGCGTCAGACATGTTGCAATGTGAACCAGACGATGACATGGTAAAGTGGCTGTCTTTAAAGAAATGTCCATATTCTATGACATCATAAATGGTGAATAATGAGGAGTTATTACAAAGATAAGTGTATCTATCTATCACATGTAGCCATACAAAGAAACAAATCTAATTCAGACCTGATGGAAGTTCGGGATATTTTAGGAACGGCTGGTTATCGTAAATAAGCATATTCTGGTCTAGAGGCCATTCTCCTGATATAGTGCTTCATCACATAAAAAAGGGTTTCCAGCCTGATCATTTCATTTCCGTTGGAAGTAACACCTACATCGTTTTCCCCTACTTTCTGTCGTCATATTGCCGTTGAAGGTATTGCTTTATATATTCATGATTGTGTAAACACCTGTGAATATTCATTTCTAGTAAATTACCCTTGAACAAATGGTATCTAGGCTAAATAATTTTGCAAGAGATCTTCGTATTTTATTCGTTCTCACTAACTGTCATTCTTTTATAAACCCTGATAGTAATTGTAGTTTAAATTATTTTCCTGTCGAAGATATCAATTCATTTAAGCTAAATAATATTACCGATGAATTATTACAAGCTATTATGCTTAACTTAAGTAGACTCTAACTCTGTCGCGTGGCCCCAGGTGTCTATTGTATATAATTTAGTAATGGTGGCACAATGAAAGGTTTACACCTGAGCTACACTCTATTATACAACACAAACGAGATGGCAGGATAAACTTATAATTCTTCATAGGATTAATCATGCTATTTGTCTGATTTCCACAGTATCGTCATTATCGCATTACATATTTAATGATATAGAACAACGTGTGTGCTTTTGTGTTGGTTACAACAATGTTGAGCTTTAATAGAAACTTGTATGATACTATTAGTTACAGATTATATTTTATAATTGTATGGAATACTGTCACGGACAGAAATAAAATAGAATGAAAAGATTTAGGTTATTCTGGATAGTATATTTGATCTATAATATTATGTACCAGAGTACAGAACTGTTTCTGATGGCTAATTTGTAGACCTGATGCAGTATATCGATTGTACATTGTTTGTACGATTTAATATAACTTATATCCAACGTATTTTAGTCAGCTAGCTGGCTTAATTTAGTAATTTGCCCTAATCCAATTTATGGTTGTTACTTAAAAACTAAATGATTTACTCTAATGAATATGTGCTGTCTCACCCTCGTACAATCGCATCACACAATAGACTGTAATATTCAGTTCTACACTTGTATGATTTTCAATATAAATTATTATTATTGATTTTGTTTATGTAATCAATTATATGTTTTCTTTTGAACTTTTTGTCTATTTTGAAATAAATTACATATATTTATTCTTTCAGCTAGATGTGTTTGTTTATATTTCGATAGTCACCACATATACACTAGATAAATTGAAGAGACATATAGATTAAGTTATAAATACTCTCATACGTGCATCTTTCCCTGTAGATTTTCAAAGCCTAAATTTGTAAGCCTTCAGTACAATCAAATCTATCATACATTATTTGGTACATTTATATTGCCATTATCAATATGTACATTGAAGACCAAATCATTTCTTAAACCTGAAAATATACATCTGAAACCAACCAGGCGACAATAAGGATCAGAAAGATGGATGCCGCTCGTAACATGGTTGATGTTTAGTTACTTTTAGCATAGAATCGATAGACCAACCTGCTTCTATCAAGTGTTTGTTCTCAAGGTTAAAAAGGGCAAATCTTCGTTTATGTCTATGCTATATAATAACGATGACTTCTCGATTTCCTGGTCCAGATAATGCGATAAAGTGAAGGAGCATCATTTGAGATGAACTAAATGATGAGATATTATATATTAACGGAAGAGAAAAGAGTAGCGATGCTTTTATGCAAACGTTTATATCTTGCCATATTGTTTGTCTTTGTAGATGTCTGAATTTTAGCTGTGTGGAATTTGGACTTCCAGCATAAAAGGGCTATTCCAGTTATAGCTATATGGGAGTCACGAATAATTGATGTAAATGCAACATAATGGACGTTACAACATAGGGGACACCTGTTATATTGAATGATATAAAGGTATTATGATCAGGTATTGTGCAGGGTAGAAAATATGATGTGACTAACTAACTCTAGATTGGATTTGAAGTATGAATTGGCTTCTATCTAGGATTCCGTGTAGACACAGCTAGATAGGTGATACAATAATTAGAGTGACTGATAGAACAATAAGAGAATAGAATACCCCTAACAAACACCCAGAAAAGAATGAGATTATTCCTGTATAAGCTAGAAATGTAAATTTGTTAAGATGATAATGGTGAGAGTGCAGGTATATTCTTTTATTCGGCCTCGGTGATGGCTTAGGTAAGTTACATAATTAGTTTACGTTATATGTAACACGGAGAGTAGAAGGTAAAGTATGCAGTTAAATGTGTAATTAAAGTTCACATGAATACTTCTACATTATTAAGAAGCTGGATAGGTAAAATGTACGACTTCTATATAATATTTGTATTTATATTTATATTTCACAAAGGATTTAAAACACGCAAATAGGTTTAATCAACCCTTGCCCAAGAATATTGTATTCGCACTCATTTGACATCCAATCGTTGTCTTTAAATGCAGAGAGATATCACCTCTGTTATAGTCCAGTAACCAGTGTCGGTGATACATCTTTCCGGGTGTTAGTATAGCGACATTGCAAACTGCCCATAAATATATTAAACATTTAAAAGAATGTTGAATATGTAAAAACACCAGGGGGAAGAAGAACTTATTATTCCGTGGTTAACAGATAAAAATGATTTTTTTCTCGTTTGCTATAAACAGTTTGGTGATTTGTTTACTTACATATTTTTTTCTCCGTATGATATGTTATTGTGTTAGTGTTTCAGCAGCTAACTAGCTCCATATCGTGTAATAAAGGATTTTGGATTCTTATTGTTTGTACATTGAGAAATGTGGGTTAAATAAGTGAGAAATGTACTTAATAACAGTTTCATAACTTCTTTGGTATGTCTTCCCATTCAGTTACTTTCACTGACCCTCGGGTCATAATGGGCTGTTTTGTGACCCGGCAAAAATATAACATTTTCTCCTAGATCACTGCGCAAGATGTAGCAATATTTTTAGAAATCTGGATGAAAGAGATTCTTCGTTCTTATAATTGGTGAGGTTTGCATGTCTTCCAATCCATCTTTCTGTCTTTCTGCCAACCTGGATTTATTGTGGTTCATACTTTTTTCAAGTGAAGTTCATGACATCTGTAGATGTTTCTTTTCTTCACCCGTCAAAAACGTGGTAATAATATATACTTTTCATTGTAGATGACATTTCAGTGGATCTTTGATGCAGTTTCTTATCTTAAGCGTTTGTTATTTAAGATTTGTGGACATTTTATGTGCATCTGTTTAATAACCAGCTAATGATATTATAGAGAGACATATTTCCAGACTGTGGAATAAGTTGCCTAATCAAATTAAACTCACAGTAAGTAAATAAATATATCGTAAGGTTCTTAAAACCCATTAATTTAAATTAATCTATTTATAATATATTTGTATAACATGTGGTTGTGCTATATGCGCTTAAAACATGTTTTAATTATGTTTTAAATGTAAACGCCTCAGAGCAATTCAAGTTGATTAAGGCGCTATATAAAATTGTATTATTATATATTATATATATTATTAAATAATGTCATTTATAGTGCCTTTAAAAGGGTTTTGACAATTCCGGCAATTTATTTACTAATATTATTATTACTGGTAGATGTAATAAAAGTAATTGTAGTATCAACAGGATTATGACTGGTTTTCCCTTTTTGTGTATTGGGAGGTGTAAATTAAAAACAATTGTATCATTAGAGATATCGAATCCTTGGCATATAAATGCTATATTAGAGTGAATTATTTAAATTAATAGTGCACCTGGTGAGCTTCTATATCATTCTCAAACGATTTTAGTTGACGCTATTTTACTTTATGTGGTAATAAGCATGAAGCACGATGACGTCAAAAACCGAAACAAACAAACCTTTGCATTGTGAGATAGCATTGAGCGATAATACCGTGATAATCCCGCCATTTTAACCGTAAACGTCAATGTTCCGGATCTGTTATAATCATGCCAAAAACTAACTTCTGCATACCTGATATATTTCGGCACTGTTGAAAAATTGTATTCCAAAACTGAAAATCAGATTATAACTATATGCTAATCGTCCGTCATTGCTACTTTATAAAATGATAGTAAAGTGTGGTATTGAACATTGTAAACCATAGTACAATAATTCTCACTGCACATAACAAAGACTGTTAAAATGTGGTGTTCGTATTAAATCACAATAAAATTATATTTAACGAAAAGAAGAAGAATAGAGTCCAGTATATTGGTAAATTTAATTTATTATTTATGGATATAATAATATGGTACATTGCACTCTATTTACCAATATTATTATCTATGATCTGATGGATAATAATATTGTTAAATTACCTTTATTTGCGCCTTTCACTGTTTCGGTCAATCCTTACATTGACACTAATTATAAAAATTTGACTCGCAGATTGTCATTTCGAATTAAAACTACCCAACGCTTTCTTAGCGTTTCATCCCGCGGCCAACACATGCCAACTTAAATGTTTATATCGCTTACTAGTGGCATGACAATACGGTACGCAGGAGTTAGTTTTTGGTATGATTATAACATATCCAGAACATTGACGTTTAAGGTTAAAATGGCGGGGTTATCACGGTATTATCGCTCAGCGGACCCGTATAAATACCACAATGCAAAGCGCGCCTGGTTTGTTTTGGTTTTTGACGTCATCATGCAATGGGTCTATTTAGTATGAGAAAGCGACGAGTAACATAGTTTATTATATCTGAACTTCCTTCATGCATGAATAAATAATTGGTCTCAACAGGTTAAAAGTAATGTCTTTTGAAAAAGATATGGATAGAAAGCATAAATTATCTTGATACAAATTATTTTAACGTCTATTATTTTGATATCCCATTTTTAATTCTTTTGGCTAATGGCCTTATTTTCTTGAAAACAAAGAAATGTCCAATTTATTATTACCCAATATGACATGTCTAATACTATCCTTATGTAAAGAAGCTACATAAGTTATAGTTTCATTCCAGAACCTTTCTTCTGAAACATATATCATTCATAACAATAGTTATTAAATGATGTAGGCTAAATCCATTTCCTAGTGTACCAAAATCAGGGTACATTGCATATTATCAAAAACATAATATGCACCTGCAATACAGGCTATTTCTCACTTAAAAGCTAATTATATGTACATAGGTCTTCGTGATAATGAGTTTTAACAGTTTGTTTGATAGCGTTTCTCTAATTAATTATTTACAAACTAGAAATAAACTGGTTTTAAAACACACAACCAAAATTAATTAAACATAAAAACTGTAGACATATAGTTCTAATAGATATCTTTCAAACACTGCACGGACTGAATCAAATTTCTAAAAGTACGGAGCGTGATAAAATTTAAATCCTCAAATAATAATTGATCAGACGATTGATGATTATTAGTGTTTTACGGCCACCTTTGTGCACATGGTAGCCTAAATGAGCCTAGTGACCTCCAAAGGTAATGAATCAAAGTCAAGGATGAAACACCCTTCAGATATGCTCTCACAAAGATTCGAACACGGATGGTAGTGCTCTCTGATCCAACAAGCTACCGTTAGACGATGGAGACCCCCGAAATAATCCCATTCAATACTTTGTTATCATATATATATATATATATATATATATATATATATATATATATATATATATATATATATATTAGTAATATTCAGTCATATTCAAACACAGATAGCCAAGCTTATCCTAATGCTTGTTTTGCTTCCCATTAATTATGTAGCTATTCAACAGTCAATTTTGGAAATCTAATTATCCTATTAAAATAAAAATATAATAACTGAAAGTAATTTCCATGATGGAGTACGGAATATGAAATCTATGTTGGTGTGAAGATCCTCGTTATGAAAAACAAATGTCAAGTCTGAGATCAATATATGGAAAATCGCCCTAACGTAATGTAAGTCCATAATTATGTGTCATTAGTACTTTCTCTTGTAATAGATAGCGTTCGGCTCACAGAAGACACAAAGTATATGAGACGAATCGAAAAATGTGAATTAAATGTTGACTCAAGAATAAAAGTGCAATTTTACGTAGTTATAAATTACCAGAGAACCAAAATACATAATAAATGAAGTTTTTACTATTGTAATCCTATAGTATAATCACTACCCATTCAGATAAATATAAAATCACATTTGAGTCTTTTCTCGATTACCTATTATGCTGATAACAATTTTTCTGTCAACAACTACACGTGGTCGTCAGTCACTAAATATCGCTAGCATAGAAATATAATAGACAAATAATCAACATAAACATTATATACATCACAATAGCAGAATCTCTTTCACACACACACACACACACACACACACACACACACACAAAACAAACACACACACACACACACACACACACACACAGATGCACACGCACGCACGAACAAGGATACCCCCTACACACAAAAACACACACACATTCAAAGCCGATTCTTACTTAACATTGAATAAAATGGTTATGTCTTCTATTTTGTTACTTACCTAAGCACAGTTATTTTACAAATACAGTTATTTTGTGTAGCATACCTAAATAAAAGTAACTGCGACATTTCATCATCTCACAAAAGCTATATTAATGAAAGACGTAAGTCAGCTAAAGCTTACTCTACCTTTTTCTATTGTGGGAATAGAATATCATTTCTTTTCTGTTATCGTTGACTTTGTCAATAAAAACGCCATTAGGTGTGCTTACTTTGAGATAATGACGTAAACAGGATTTCCCAAATTATCATCAGTCATGTTATACTCGATACTGTTTACAGTCAAACGTTAAGAAATGTTTTCTGAACAAAACGTCTTGTCCTTGAAATTACACCTCTCTGTTGAGTATTCGTCATGTCATCTAAGTGGAAGACCGGAAGTTTTTCCTCATTAAAGATTGTCATTTTGCACTACCGTAATGGCGTCCCCGGTAATTGGGAACTTGACCTTTCCCAATGGACTCTGAGAACCGCTACTTGGTCAGACGTCTACATAAAAATTACAATTCAGCGTTATGTGTCAATGTGTCATAAACAAAACTGACATATGACGTACAGCATGGCCAATAGGGAGTCTGGGCTGAAATCATATCTGACAGGAAAAGGAATGAAAATGTTTAAAGTTGTATTGGGATAAACGAGTCATGCAACAGCCAAAGCCACTATATATAATAAGGTATATAAAACCTTTAAGATATCAGATTAGAACCCGGAGTAAGCAGGTTTATGGCCAACTACGCTGCTAGTATTGCTATTGATATGCCCCTTTTTTCACCTTTCTATCAGGCTTTGGTATTTCTGCAAAGCACTGGTTATGTCTAACATTACTTTTCGTGAGATTGATCAAGATCTGCTGTCTGAGATAAAAGGTTTGAATCTCTAACCCTTCGCAAATATCATTAACAATGTTACACTAATAACCTCTAGCATTTCCCAAATATGTTGTCTTTTTCGGAATACGAATCTAAGTGATCTTACTGGCCCAGTCATAAATATAAAAGTAATCAATTATCTCTGATTACAATTAGCTCAGGAAGATGAATTGCCCGAATGAGCACTAAGTTAACTAATTAAAGTAATCACGGGTATATGAATACAACAAATGAACTTAACACATATGCACATGACATTGACATATATAAGATTGGATAATGTTAATTCAATAATTCAACTATTTAATCAATTTAGTATAACTATCTATTGACAGAGGATTAGTTGGAATAATAACATTTTCTTTCCAATAAAACTATTTTAAATCTCCATTATCATACAATACCATGGGTATGCTTTTTATAATCATGTATGGCCTTTTAGCCGAAGTTTCACACAAATGTTCCTTTATTGAAACTAATTAGGGTGATTTTGTTTGATTCTTTTTCAAAACTAAATCATCAATCTCCTCTCTGTACTAATTGTATGAACGTTAATAATTCGGCCAGGGATCACATTAAAAAGTACACCGCTTAAGTATTGTGTACTTTTAACATTAAATCAAACTAAGCGGTCGAGTTATATGTGTCATATGTCGGGTCGATCAATAACTTACTAAATGAATGAATTAATTTATTAATTAATCAATCAATCAATCAATCAATAATTCAATCAATAATTCAATAAATTAAACAACTGGTGAAATCTGCCTGTTTTGTTATAAACTCCACATACTAAGAGGTAACATCAACATAAATCACGTTGGTTGAAAAATCTTTTCCTTTCTTTAATGATCAATGTTTTTCTCATGAAACCTTCTTAGATTAGAAAGTTAGTATTAAACAAATGATAAATATTCTATTATATCACTAACATATCACTAATTTCATTTAATGAAAGATGCAGATGCCAACAATTGTAAAAGAAGAGTCTGTACATTCCAGAATCCTATAATGTCACTTCATTGTTCGCAGTGATCCAGAAGAGAATAGCATATCTTAACTGGGTGACAACATAGCGCCGAATGACAATCAATAAAAGAACTGACGATCTCTGATTTGGAATACATATGCAAATATGAATAAAATGCTAATAAATACATTTCTGGTTTATTTAATCGAAATTACCCAATAAAGCAATAATTATCAATACAAATATCTAGTTACCCCTAATAAAGCTAGGTGACTGCTGGATGACTTCAACGACAAGAAAATGTTACACTGATAAAATAAGTAAACAAACCAAAAATTGAACATTGTTTATCCTATCAAACGGCAACAGGCTTAAATATACTGTTATCACAATACTTGATATTATTGGTTATATTTTATTTATTATATCCGAAACAATATACGCATTAAAACGATGATAACATGCAACAAAATATGTTTTAAATGAGTATGAGTAATTATTTCCCTTCTTATCCCTACATAATCAAGGTTCTTTAATATGTCATACATCTTTCTTCGTGTCAGCTTTATTATGTCATATTACTAACAATTAGATGGATTAATAGATTAGTGAGTGGCTACTCGAAGATAACATAAACACAATTTATCTTTGTACTTTATGATAACAAATTGAAGGTCAAATTAATACATACATAATAATTTTGGATATATTTTGTTTGCTTATGATATGAGATAGCGACGTTCAATATCATTTATTAACTACAAATACAAATATTGTATACAATGCGTAAATTGCATATATCGAGCTTCTTAATAATCAGATATTATTCCTGTAAAGTTGAATTATATATTTAACCATATTCGCTACGTTTCTTAACAGAAAAATGGGTTACATAAGTAACAGCATCGGTAATGCATTCCTATATTTTCTTTATAGTTGCCATCGTACGCCGTAATTGAAACATTTGTATGTTGAGCTAATTTGTAATAAGGTGAAGGGTCTAATCTGGAAAGTGTGATTTATCACCATCATGACTGTAATCATCACAAGGAATTCCATCTAATTATGATACTTATCTAATGGGTCTCCAGTCAGCCATTTGTGCTAGGTTAAGCCATTGCCGAGGCTAAATGCAGTTCGTGCCCACTGTCTTATAATGATCATCATAACAAATTGATATTTCAAGGTTTCTTCTTTTGCTAAGCTTGTTTGGCATATACGGTTCTCTCTATCTACTGTCAGTCACTCTAGTGATTCAACATTGTATGGCATACCTAGCTGTGTCTATTTAAATTCCTTAAAATCCAGTCCATATTAATTTTCCAAGATAACCTTTTTATTACGTTATATTAATCAGTTAGTGTCTATATATATATATATATATATATATATATATATATATATATATATATATATATATATAGATTATAATATATAATATATATATATATAATATATATATATATATATATATATATATATATATATATATATATATATATGATATGATAGATAGATAGATAGATAGATAGTAATAGAAAGATAGATAGATAGATAGATAGCTATATAGCTATATAGATAGATAGATAGATAGATAGATAGATAGATATAGATAGATAGATAGATAGATAGATAAATAGATGGATATATAGTTAGTTAGATAGATAGATACACAGATAGAGTTCATTTCAGGTAAAACACCCATAGTGTGTACATTCATACATACTTAACATACAAATACTAGATTACAATAGAATATAGCAAACTAGATTACAGTAGCACAAACATTTGTCAATATAATATGAAGCATTCAATAGTTATGAGAAATATATAAAGAATTATCCCACTTCTGCCAAATGTAGTTATGTCACAACCATTTGTTGGTAAGTAAGGTTTAATTTCCAATTTTCACATATATATATATATATATATATATATATATATATATATATATATATATATATATATATATATATATAATCACATTTAAGCACAAGGCTTACATATGGATTTGAATGAATAACAAAAATAAACATTGAGAGGACCAATATACCATTAGTGGTATCTTACTATTGGCCCTATGATGGATGAGGGATGATTGCGGTGTTCGAGAGTGTCACAACTCTGAGAGGAAGGAGACGATACTAGCGTTAATCACAATTTAAAGATGCAATATAAATAAGAGCACAAGGGGGACGAGGAGAAAAGAGAAGCATCAGGACAAGAATCTACAAATTGAAATAATAAAACGATTTTGTCGTATAAACTTATGTCATTCTGTCTATCACCGAAAACCAATAAAAATGGAGGTAACTGGGTGGATAATAACCTGGGTTCAACGGTAACAATCGTTGCATCATGGGCTGTGTATTTCACCCTTTCTGGGTATGCGTCAAATACGTGTGTTTTAAGTTGATATTTAAAGTGACCCGGTGTTGTTTAGTATGTCAGTAGATTCATCCATTTATTCCATATTTTGGGAATGCTAATTAACGGTAGTCTACTAGTAAATATATTATAGCTTTTTGCTACATACAAATGGTCAGACTGTCTTGTCACATCGGGCGTTTGGCAGGTCACACCAATGCTTCCATGGTACAATAAGAAGTTTTGTGAGCGGCTGTGGATCAGGACCAGTTTGTGAGTTCATTTTGAAATACTTAAGGTCGGTAAAATGTTTGTTAAAAATACCCTTGCCTCTGCTAAATCTGAATATTAAAAGATCAAAGCATCCAAGAGAAATCAAAGGACTGTTTTCAGTGTTGTGAATAAAGTATTACATAAAAGGCCCATTGTTTTAAAAACTTCTGTCAAAACATATTAAAGGTACATAGTGGGTTCCATTCCAGCTCCTTATCACAGGGTAAGCCATTGGTAGAAGAGTCCTGCCTATCCATGATGGATACATTTGAGCCTTTTACAGAGACTGATATCAAACAGTTGCTGAAAAAGCCATCTAATGCTTTCTGTGCAGCTGACCCTATGCCTACATGGCTTGTGAAAGATTGTCTGGATGTTCTGATAAACCCAATTACAAATATAGTTAATAAATCATTATCTCTGCGTATTTTCCCAATATCCATGAAAGCTGCCTTTGTAAAACCATTAATAAAAAACCACATTATGGACTGTAATATTCTAAGCAATTACAGACCTGTTTCAAATTTTACATTTTTATCTAACGTTATAGAAAAGGCAGTTACTTTCCATCTAAACAAATATTTAATCAATAATAACCTTAATGAATCACTACAGGCTACCTATAAAAGTGGTCACAGCACTGAAACAGCCTTGGTTCGAGTGAAAAATGATATTATGATGTCAATTGATCAAGGTAAGCCATTAATACTTGTTCTTCTGGACCTGTCTGCTGCATTTGATACAGTTGGCCATAATGTACTTTTCTCTAGGTTAAAAGACATGTTTGGTCTGTCAGGTAGAGTACTTGAATGGTTTAGATCCTATCTGGAACAACGCTCCCAGAGAGTGTCTGTTCATGGTATTTTATCTGACATTAGGTTTTGTTATCTGGTTTACCACAGGGTTCAGTTCTTGGTCCTCTGGTTTTCACAATGTATATCCGTCCTCTTGGAATCAATGCGCAGTGATAAGGGGTTAAATATCACTTGTATGCTGATGACACACAGCTGTATATATCACTGAATCCTGACAATGAGAGAAATTTATCTTCTTCATTGAAGAATTTAGAACATTGTATTGCCGATATTCGGCTATGGATGACTCAAAATCTTCTAAAACTAAATGATAATAAAACAAATATATTATATTTGGCATCACCACATTGTGTTAAATCCCTAAAGACACCAGCATTACAGATGGGTGCATCTTCGATTACCCCTAATGGGTCAGTAAAAAATCTAGGTGTTATTTTTTAACAATGTATTAACATGCATAAACATGTCACATCATTATGCCGAGCTGCCTACTACCATCTTAAGAACATCCACTGTTTAAAAGCATTCTTGACACAAGAATCACTTGTAACTGTAGTCCATGCCTTTTTTACATCTCGTATAGACTATTGTAACTCCCTGTTATATGGCATATCTGATTATAACATTAATCGTCTTCAGCTAATTCAGCATAGTGCAGCTCGCATTGTAACAAATACTGAAACAAATATGATGATATCACCCCAATTCTTCAAAAACTACATTGTCTACCTGTTAGACAGCGTATCCATTTCAAACTTTGTTAACAACTTATAAATATATTAATGATATGGCGCCAGAATGCCTATGTGTGAACTGGTGTCCATTAGAAAATCATCCCGAAAACTCAGGTCATCCAGTCAGATAGTATTGCAGGTGCCAGTGTCTCGGCTCATGTCATGTGGTGATTATGGGTTTAATCTTGCAGCCTCCACTTTGTGGAATAGGTTGCCGGTGGACATAAGAAATATCTCGTATCTTGAACATTTTAAACCTGTTCTAAAAACACACCTGTTCAAGGTTGCTTTTACAGATAAATAATTATTATCTTTTAAATAACTTACAGGGTTCTTACAGACATATTATTTGGTATATTGTTAAATTACATATTATTTATACAGCGCTTTTTAATTGTTCCTGCTAGTACGGCCGCTTTATTAAATAGGCATTATTAACAGTATTAACATTAATGGGCAGTAACCCATTTAAGAACAACCCTTCCAAGTAATATTCAGTTTTAAGGTGTTTTTCGAAAGTTAAAAGGTCTATATTTATATCACCTATTCTGTTGTATTTTTTGGTTCACTGGTAAATATAGACATGATGTCGAACATAGTTGATTTGAAAAACGTCAATATCGGCATATGGTTCTGTATTTGGTCGATGCACAATACCAATAATTACATTTTTGATTCCGGAATAAGAACTTTCTATGAACAGTGATTAAAAAATGTGAGGTACAAAAGAGCCGATGTCCTCACGGATTTCATAATTTATATTTTCTCTAATAAAGAGGCGTACACCTCCTCTAGGACCATCATCATGACAACGTGATATTAGCTCATGGTATCCAGATAACCTCAGAAGGAATATCACCAGTGGTCCTGAAAACTTCGCTGAGACCAATTATATCGAAGTTAAACTTATCTGTAGGTCACATAATAATGATTATAATGCGTCCCAGTTGGAGGAAAGTCCTTTACAATTTAAGTGGAAGTAAGAAGTTATAGTTTCATGGAGTGAGTTGGTATCTATCATTAATTTGAATTCATTAGGGTCATAGTAATTACACGTTTGCGGCGAGTATTGGAACGGACAGTCATTATCGGTTATTACGTCTTCGGTATCCTGATATAGATATATTAAATCATACATTTTATCTGTCCCGATGTCATCAAGAGATACCTCATCCATCACGTGATAACCGAAGAGGGATAGATTCATCCCTCCTCTTCAACGCTTAAATATACACGAAACCAGCACACATAATGAATGATGAACAGATGAATGACGAGACAAACATATATATAACAATACAAAGTAAAGCAACAATATACAACAAACGTAAATATGTACACAGAGCGTAGTGAGAAAAGTACATAGTACATTAATGACGAATGGAGTGTTCATTTGAGGCTCTGCTTATGGATGTAGAATAAAGATCAAGCAAGTTTCACAAGAGTAACATGAAACAAGCAGGCATTGAGTGCATTATAAATATACAAGACTGATTGCAGTGAGACCAGATCGAAATCAGCCGACGACCAACGGGCAGTGAACCATGGCAGTGTACAAAAAGTAGCCCATATACAAAACAATGACCAGTATCACAACGACAGGCGAGCACGTGGGATTTAGCAAGCAGCTGACTAGTGGTGAATAATGAATGTAAAATAGTTCATATGGATAGAATAATTACATGAACAGAAATACGTTATCCAGACTATCTATTCGCACACGCAGTGTGAGTGATTATATATATATATATATATATATATATATATATATATATATATATATATATATATATATATATATATATATATATAAGTGAGATATAGTGTACATTACGGATACATAACTTTGACAGTGGTGTCAGGTCCTTGAGTATAAGAGGGATAAAGATATACTTGTTGAGGAAATTGAGGGTGAGTAATCATATTATTGTTTATACCATGGTAAAAACCATTAGGGAACATATTTATATAAAACACAATTTAGTTACCTAAATGCATGTAAGCTGAGTTACATGAGCTTGATGATAGAAAACATGAAATTAAAAATAACCATGAAGACCAGCACATATAAACTGAACATAGCACAATATTTGAGAACAGGATAGTAGAAATGAGCTGAATATGACATAACATCATGTGAGTACAAGTGAAGGTTGACAAACATGATATTACATGTGAACAGAGCATAATATAATTATTAATAAGTTGAAAGTATACATATCATGAAATACACCTGGTACTAAGGATAATATATTAGTAGCATGGCATCACATATGCACTGGGCACAGTGCAACATCATAAAACCAATTTGGCATTGAGGTTATAAAAATGAGATTATGACAGCACACATGAACTGAGCATTATAATAGAGCATCCTGATAACACATGATAACACACAGGAACTGGACATTATAATACAATATCGTGATAATACATGATAACACAGGAACTGAGCATAGTAATACAGCATCATGATAGCACACAGGAATTGAGCATAACACAGTGATAATATGAATGCAAATAAGAACTGAAATATAACTCAATATTAAGATAGCACTCATGAACTAAGCATAACTATTAATAATATCATAACAGTAAATGTGTATATAATCTGATCATGACTGGCACATGATTATACAGTGTTATATAATAGATTAAATTTAAAGATAGAGCGACCTATGTTTTGCAGGAGTAGCATACTAATTTAAATTGAGAGACATGTTGGCCAACATAAATTGTGATGACAGTGGAACAGTCGTCACTTTCACGTAGAAATCAAGGACGACCGCCATAATGATGGGATGATTTATTAACAATTGACACAAATGAAGAAATACATAAGCAAAGAAAGGAAGAAACCCCAAGATGATGAATCCAGGGGTTGATATAAAGTGGACACGGATGCCACATTGTGCAGAATGTCAGACCTGCATTTGGTGGTTGGAGAAAATATTACTTGTGTTCCACTGTCACAACTATGGCTGCGTGCTAGTTGCCTGTACTAACCAAACTGGCCACGAGACAAGTATAGTAACCCACTGTAGATGTGGGTTACAACAGTCCATATTCAAGCCATCAAATACAAGTTTATACACCGACAGCTGGTCAGCACCAATATAAATTAAGTATAACAAGTGGTAAGGTTAAATATGTTACACATAAATAAATTATGATAAAAGCATATAAATGTAAAATGAATCACGATGAATGAATTTATTTTGTAAACAATTAAGCTCTAACAGCCATCATAACTAATCCCATCACATTCTTTCCTTTCCACATAGAATTGTTTAAAATACTTGTGTTGTTCAGTGACATACCTGTCCCCAGAATGTATCAGTGGTAGCCTCAGAAAGATCACGTGTACCAGTGTTTATCAGATGGGTAGCTAAATCATGGTTTTGTGTGAATTTCGCTCGGATAGCAGGCATTATTTCAGATCTGCCAACATCAAACCTGGGTGTAGGATCAGTTCGGGTAGCGTTGCCAAGGCGCTTCTGGGTAGACGGATCAGATGTAGCTAAGATCCTTTGAGCTTGGGCTTCTTGTCCAAGACATTCACACCTTTTATGTTGGATAAATTGTTCTGAACAATATAATTTGTAGACGACAACAACCTTTGGCGAAATGTGAAATATCCCTTACAGATCCGTGCTTCATATGGATCGATTACGTTTATTGCAAACATCGAACTGGCGCTATCGCGTCTACCGTGGTCTAATAAATAAGAAAACACATTATTTTACGCTACTCTCAATGTGGATATACTTGACATGGAGTAGTCACACCATAGTTCAGAACAATAAATATTTAAACAATACGATTGAAGAAGATGGAGCTTCACTTTTTGCGTACAATATGCAAATTTACGTAGAATAGTATTTGAGCTTGCATATAAGCATCTCAACTGGCGACTGATATATCCGTTGTCATTACAATTGTTATTGAGAACAAAACAAATATATTTGATGGAATCTGTGTACACAAGGTTAGCGTTATTCAGGCTTAATGAGGAAATTGACAGTTTGTACCTTAGGAAGCATAGTCATGCACATAGATTTAACTGGGCGGTATACCCTATCATGTACAACACCATATTGTTGATATGCATCAATAGGTTTCAGTAGACCAGTGGCGGACGGGACAATAAACACATGTCTGCATACAAAAGTTATTTGCACACGTACTATCAAAGTATCAGCTAATAGTGTATGAAGATCGTCTATATACAAAGAGAATAATCTTGGAGATAAAATTCCGCCCTGTCGGACACCATTACTGGTTTTCAAATACACCGAAGTGACGTACGCCATTTTACAACAAGTTGTACCAAATGGATAATAATCTAACGACCAACAGAGGTACTCCACGTCTGGCAAGTTTTTCAAACAGTGTCCAATAATGAACTGTATCAAATGCACGAGAGGCATCAAGAAAACACGAAAATGATGAACGATAATGAGTTTAAAAGGTTTCATGATTAAATAACCTTAATCTCTTGTAAAGGACTTTGACATTCAAAAGAGAGGCATTAATCATCTTCACTGAGCCATCTACTCAATTCATTTTCTTCGGTTTCGTTTTTCTTTTTCGTTTCAGAATGCATTTTAACTCTCTATCTCCGACAACCTCGTGGCATAATAGGTCTGTGAGTATCTTATAGGGATTAGGTTTATCGCTTGACAGTTAATGTGTTATACATTAGATAGATAATCTAATACACAACTTCAAACGAAAAAAGCTTCGGCATAGAAAAATAGCACACTGGAAATATCCATAGTTAACAGTGGGCAGAGCTCTAAATAGGCCAGTGGTTTGATTGAATTGTCTTACTCAAACAGTTATCATATCTGGCTAGCATTATGATATTTTGATACATGAATATCTTCTCTCGTCGATCAGTGCTATTATTCAAGATTTATTTGCACAGTATGTGCGATAATATGACATTAACAAATATGGATCAAATGCCAAGTTTTGTTTACATAAGAAGCCAGTCTTCGTGTCTGGTGGTTACTATACACAGTGGTACTGCCGATTGGCTTTACGATTAGGTAAAATAGAACGCAAATGGAACGTCTTCACCAATCAGAGCCTTTGTAACATACCATTTCGCTCTATTATGTTCTAGCTGTGATTACCACAAAAAAAGACAGCCCATTGCAATTATTATTGGATATGTAATTATTTTGATGCGATGTGATTTCTTTCCGACACCGGTCAAGTCGGTGATAGGAATTATGTCCTCAGGCTTATAGATATAGATAGATATTTATTTCGAGATGGTACAGATAACAAATATACAATTATACAATTATTTTTACACAAGACAAAATTATTTGCATTTCGAACCATCTCATGGTCATACCTAAGAAATATAGTACATACATTTATAATATTTCAGCCAAGCAAAATGTGCATTTTACTTATAATTTAATTGACATAAAACACATTTGGATATAAATTAATCACCCCCCCCCCTCTCCCCAATACACTACCCACCCTGGAAACCACGCTGGGTAAATCACGTTTTAGACGACGTTCAAGATGTAGTCTTGTAATGACGCTTTACTTGGTTCTTAAATGCTTTTGACGAATTAGCTTCCTTCGGTTGTGCGCTTGACAAATAAAACAATTGTACATGAAGCACGATCTACGTAAATCAATATGATGAGCTCTACTATGTCTGGTGTTTTGGTGATGAAACTCATCATTTCGTGTAAAGTATTGCCTCAAAGGTAATGGCAAAATATCCGTATTATACTCATACATAAATACAGCCATTTGCAAATTGAATAGATCTTTCAATTTTAATACACTCAACGAAATAAATAACTGTAGTATTTGTTCATTATATTTGGCCTTAGCCACACTACTAATAGCACGCTTTTGCGTTATTTCGATTTTGTTGATATGGCGTTTATAGGTGGATCCCATAGAAGTAAGGGTGTACCTTGCTGTAGTACATGGTTTTGAGTATTGTGGTCGGCAAAATATTTGTTAATGAATCTATGGCATAAATTCCACTGGCCATTTTATTACTGCACATTTTAAATGTTAATCCCACTCTAGGTGCTGATCTATTATTAATCCTAAGAATTTGGTTGAATCTAGTTTGTTAATGTTGTCCCCATTTAGATATAATTTATGAATTTCAGTGTCAATCGTCTTGTTGTGCTTGCTGAATAGTATAAAGTTGTTTTGTGGTATTTGGAGATAGCTTATTTGCTCTAAACCAGTCTGCTAATATATTCAAATCATTATTTAAAGTGTCATCCAGGTATGCAAGATTGTTAGGGGAACAAAATACTGTGGTGTCATCAGCAAATATAATAGTTTTGCTACTCTTTATCGACATGGGTAAATCATTTGTATATATCATGAACAGTAACGGACCAAGAACTGATCCCTGTGGGACTCCACAAACAATTTACTGGGTTTGGGATCTACAATTGTTATATTCAACGTACTGCGTACGATTTTTCAAATAATTGCTGAACCACTCCAAGGCCACTCCTCTTACACCATAATTTGCAAGTTTGTTCAATAGTGTTTGGTGATTAATTGTGTCAAAGGCCTTGGAGAGGTCCAAATATACTGCTAGAGTACATTGATTATTTTCAAAAGAATTAACAATATTGTAACAAAGTTCCGTTAAGGCATTTATTGTGCTGTCTTTCGGATGAAATCCATATTGACTCTTGTACAGTATGTTATATTTTATATGGAAAGTATGCATACATTTTTTAAATGCATGGCGATAGTGATACCGGCCTATAATTATTAAAGTTATAGTTCTCTTTAGCCTTATAAATAGGCACTACCTTGGCTAGCTTGAGATGTGCTGGAACTTCGCCATTTTCTAAAGATGTATTTAATATCACAGTCAACGGAGTAGAAATTGGAAATTGTATTTGTTTCAGCAAACGTGTCCTAATGCCATCACGGCCAGTACTTTTTTGCTTTTTAACGAATTTATAAACTGTAAAACCTCATCGGAACTTGTGGGTACTAAATATAAAGTATTGGCATTTGGATTAGTTATCATATATCCTTTGAATGATTTAGTTCCCATTTGGGATTTTATCCGCTAATTGTTTGCCGATTTCAGTAAAATATTTACAGAAACTATTTGATATAACATCAGGATTATTTACATCATTATCATCAATAATAAATGTATCAGATATATTGTACTTTTATTCCTCGTTCTCCCAATTAGAATATTCACTACTCCCCCCGTTTTACGTATGTCATTTTTGTATCATTCTAGCAGGGTTCTATAATAGGTTTCTTTTGCTATTCGTTTAATTTTATGGATTGATTTCTGTATTTGATGAACTTTGCATGTGTTACTTCCTCAACGTCTGTGAGAGAACATTCAAACATTCAGGTACTATACGTTTGGTCATTTTAGCAATGTTACCGGAGATATGAAAATTTAGACAACCAGAGTGATTGATTTCTTTAAGTATGATGAGTATCTTCGGTGGTGCTAGCATATAGTCTAACTATAATTTGTTTAATGATTCTTTCCTTTTGTTCAGATTCCCACCGTTTCTAATGACATGAGCTGGTATGCAACAGCCGGTAAAAGTGCTTCGGATATTCAGGTTGTTTGTGAATGCGATTTCTTAACTGATGATGGCGTACAGTATTGAAGAAGGGGGAAGACATTTCTTTCAGAATTGAAATCCCCTCGTAAATTGTACGACTCTTGAAACCATCAGTGTCCTAACTAAATAATCAGTGTCACTTGAATATTCGGTAATTATGTAATCCTGACAACTCTGTGTGGTTAGCCTAGCCTCAGATAGGCAATGGTAAAAACCAACCGTGTGCTGGAAATATCCGGGTGTGAATGACATGCCTGTGCTATTTAAAAAATAAATTCTAAATTTATTGAAATTTTAATTTATCTACTGGAAATGTTGTATGTTTCTGATATTACCAGTCGCCGTGTTCAAATACTGATGCTCTGTTGCCTGTGATATGTGGGAAATAATAAAAAGATAATTTTCTCGATGAGATAAAGTACTCGGGTCAAGCTACAATCGTGTCTAGTGATGGGGCGCAAAATGCAGATACCTTCTCCACCAAATATATAGTAGTAATAAAAATTGTTGATTTAGAAAGAGTGTCAGTCACGCTGAGTGAAACTTCACACATAATTAATGGAGAAAGGTTGGTATTATAAGGTATTAGACTGTGGTTATTTGATGCACAAGTTAGCCTATATATTATTGTGATTTATATCTATATTGGTGTCAGTGCCAGGTTACAAAGGGAATATGCACCAAAGAGCATAATCCACTAGTTATGAGGTGCATTAAATCGCCATTGGCTGCGGAAAGAAAGATGGCACACCTAAATATATGGCTATATGGTCAAAACAGTGAACAGAATCCTAACCAAGGCTGGCGTGGAGTAAACTGGAAGTTTTCATATACGATTGCATGCTTGCAATTTTATGAGTGCAAGTAAGAATGCTTTACTTTATCATTTAACGTTTTCACTCTTATTTTTATTCTGGTATTACATGATTGGTGAACTCGTTTGTCCAGCAGAAGCGGAACTCCAAACATCTCGGTGCTAAGATCATGCACTAAAGGTCGGCTTCACCGGTGACATCAGGATCTACTTGTAATTTTAACCAGGTTTGTTCCACCTGTTTAAGATAATGTGGTCATTTCGAGCAAGACTTCGATCACTGATCCAAATTGAACTGGATAAGTTTATAGAACTTGCTGATGAAATTGGAATTTATTATGTTACGTACACATGTTATGATCGGATAACAACATAATGACTGCGTAAGAGTATAGTATTAATGTTTCCTTCATTCTCTTGAAAACTTCCTCATCTGTCCTACTTCAAGGTCCCCCCCCCAATGTTGTCACAAGACACAGCATTGCCGCTTCAATCCATAGCACCGTGAGTCTGGTAACGTGGTATTGAGACAGCTGTAACCTTCACATAGAAGCTTGCTAAGTAAGCATTCATTCTTTTTCAGAGTATTTAATTTCTGCGTATCGATAGCTAAATGATTTCCCCGTAATATTCCCACATATTTATTCCCATTGAAGGGTACGTTTCCTCACGGAATGTTAGTATTTCACCAATCATCTTTGTCATCAGCCTTTCAATCTCCTGCCACTCTCTTTACATATAAATGGTTTCTTAACGTTTATGCTCAGAATATCCTCACCAAGATAGTGGACATTAAAGTCCATATCACATCGACGTATGGATCCATTTTGAAGCTTAAATCTAGTAAGAAGCTGAATACAATGTTAATTGGCATACGATACATTGCGATTTAAGCGATCTCAGATTTTGTCAGTTTTGATCGAGGTCTGATTACTTTCGCTGATGATCAGTGCATGATTAGTGAGTTGACCGTCACCAGTCAGCACTTCTGAGTTGGCCATTAAATAGCAATCACGAGGGACATTTCATTATGGAAATCACTGATGACTATTAATTGTTTTTGTGTGGGAATGCAGGTGGGACAACACTCTCGGCGGCGTCTATAGGAAACAAGCAGGGAGAAATATTCATGTACGGCTTAGCAGCACAAGAATGGGCCGACTTTGTTGGCTTGGCAATTGGTCTGATGTCTGATATCTAGGAAAGACCACTCGGCGTGCCCTTGATAGACGCAGGCCGTACGCAAGAGATCTGGGATTCGGCTGTACTGCGGAACTGGTACATAGGTATATTTTAAAGTGCGAAAATTTAATCACGCGAGGAACATTATCACGATGCATGAAATAACTTCAACAAAATTTAGTTTTAAGACTCTCTTGTTCTATTCTTTTTCCAGGCGAGCTGATTTGGGTTGAGTATCTTCTGAACGATGACACACCCCACCTTACCATTTGTTACCGCATAGAGTCTGATCTGCTCGGGATGACAGGAACCAATTGGTCAAACAGATAAACTCCAGGAGGTCATCCGTTACTTTTTATTTTGTAAATATTGTTATTTATTCTTATTTTGAACTTAGTTTTCCAAATGGAACAATACTGCACGGTTTGCTTTTTCGGGACTCAGTTGGACACGACAACATCATCGGCTTTCAGCAGAATGTGTCTGGTTTGTACAAGAACAACATTAGTTATGCTACGCGCCATCAGGAACGATTTACCAAGGAAGATTTAGTTGTTCTATTTGTTTATCATAGGCACATCAAGTGCTAATTTATAGTGACCCAGCTAGTCATATGTGGGTGCACACATACCCACCATCAAATGTTCCTATTAATTAACGTATATCTACTATTTCGTAGAACCTTCCTTGACCACAGCAACTCATTAGCCTGATTGCTGAAGAGTGGTTGAAACTCGGTGGATTACGTTGTGCAAGAAGTTCATTTCTGCGTCAAGAAGGGAAAATTTGCCATTACTCGCTGAATGGCAATTGTAGGTGCATTCGGTAAAATCAGGCAGCTGGTACTTAATAATGTCAAAGTTATGGCTGCCAACACTCTAGCCATTGTTGAATTAAACCAAAATACACTTGTGCAATCGTAGGTAGTCTGCAAAAGTCTGCAAAAGATATTCAATGTGTATTTTATTTGTTTGTTTTTATATTGTTAACATCTCAATGACATACAATGAAACGGGTATTATTGTGTGTTTATTCATGGACAATAAGAGATCCAGGCAGGATGAGCGAGCCATCCTACTACAGGGTGTTGATCCGGCAGCTAGTCAGCCGGTTGCAGCAGGTTCACTTCCCCTAGCACAAGAAAAACCGGTGGCAATATTGAATGGCTCCAGTACTCAAAAACATCAGAATACAGTAGGTCAAGTGCATTTGATACACCAAGGTGACTCATTACTTAATATTCCGGTGGTACCCTGGTTCGTCTATTACTTGTCGGTTCAAGCTCAGTATGCACAACTACTGCACATCGCACCCGCTAAATCACATATATCCAGATCACGCCATGCCAAAGACCACTCAGTTGTACATCAATAAAAGAAAACAATAACAACAATATGAGGTCCCCCAAAATAATATTTTGTGCAGAAAGTACCGTTTTAAACAGTGCGCTAAATGTGGAAATCCCAGAATCAGTCAGACAGGTCATTGCCAATATAAGGGACACATATACTACTCATATTCACGTGAAGAAACTCTGAATAAAGATGAATGGCTCAGCCAAATTAAAACATAATTACCAGAAAATAAGTGGAATTGGTGTTCAACGTCATCAATCATCCTTTATTTGTTTTAAGCTTCAGGTGAGATACTTTTTGGAAATGTAAATTTGTCCAATTTAGTTTCTTGAACTATTCCTTCTAGCCTGTATTGATTCCACATAGTTAAACACTCATTATATTTTGAGTGTTTTCCCAGAGATCCATTAATGCTGGCCTTCTAAAACCATTGGTATCAACCATTTAAACTGTACCATTCTGCTGAATTACAGCCCTATTTAAAATTCTACTTCTTGGCCTTCAAGGGAGTGTATGTTTCTGGTGTTTCTTATCTGGTGTGTGCCGACTTTAGTTCTTGGCCATTTAATTTTCACAGTGATCAAAATACTACTTTTAATCACAAACTATCAAATAATTTGAATATATCTTATGAATATATCTTATTATAACTGGGAGATTTGTCACTGCTGGTCTGGCATTATAAATTAATATAAAATCTAAGTAGTAATTTTGTTTTCTTTTAGTGTTTTATTTCAAGTTATTTTAAATTTTGTGATGTCTATATTTGTAATACAATTTTTCATTCATTGTTTTTGTTCTGGCAGTCATTACTAAATTCTATGATTATTTTATCATTGATTACCATAATCATTTCTCCAGTTTGTGATTAAAAGTTCATTCATTTGCATCTATTATCTATTTTACAGTATTTTCTGTCCTAACAATAAATACAGCTATGTGGGTGATGAGTCATCATTCTTTGTCCGCTTTTGCACTTATTATCAAAAGCCTGTCTACTGGTTTGCCATTTTGAAATTATCATATTTCTGTGGTGTGGTGATCTCTCATTAATATTATTCTAAATTTGATGCTGTTTTCTACTTATCTCTTAAGAGCCATTACCCTTTTCTTCAATTAACCTATTTTTTAATGTTTTCTACCTCACTACTTTCTTGTTTCTACTTCAATGCTATTATAGCTTTGTCACATGTAGCACACCTTTAATTCAGTTAGAGTAGTTTATGTCATTACTATCTGTGATTATCGATAACCCACTGCAATTATGATGACCTCATACCTGATAACCAGTATTGGATTTTAACATGCCTGTCTACGTTCACTTAATGCTGCATACCTTATACATCTCTATACTATGGAATATATTAAACACAAAACGAAGTAAGTACAATAAATATATATATATATATATATATATATATATATATATATATAATATATATTGATGAATGATAATTAGTCTAGTTTGTTACAAAGGAATATATAGTACAATAATTACTACATATCGTGGAGTATATTACAGTACTGTCAATATGATAGGTAAAGACTTATATATATATATATATATATATATATATATATATATAGTGTGTGGTGTGTGTGGGTGCTCGTGTGTGGTGGTGTGTGTGTGTGTTTGTGTATAAGGATATGTGAACATTGTAAAGACAATACAACTTTCTTAGCAAACATATATATAAAATAAAGTGGCCTTTTTTGGTTGGCTTGTACGCATAATCTCCGCTTTTCTTCATTAAAGCGATGTATGTTCGATCCATAATAAACAGTTCAATTCAAACATAACATTGCCAGGTCAAATGTTAAAGATACGTGAAAATTGACGACATTAGATTATAGTTGGTGCAATGACACTAGGCTTCCTCAAAGTATCTTTCAGATCACACCAGAATACTTCTTGTCGTTGTTCGTCTTCCTCTGGCCATCTCAGACACTGGTCGGTATCCAAAAGGTTGACCAAGGTTTGCGGAAGTTTTTCCATATTTCCTAATCGAAGTAATACTACGATGACGACTTTCTCCTTTTTCGAAATCCGGGAATAAGCCGATTCATACTCGTACATTTTCCATTCGGCATCGACATAATCTTCGGTCAGTATAACAATCGTCTTTCTGCTTGATTCCACCGCAAACATAATGTCTTCAGCCTTGCTTCCCCCTGAATCAAAATCACGCGTTTCATAGCATAGTCTGACCTTCTCGCCGTCAGTCGCGTCATCTTCCAGTTCAGGAATAAGGCAGTTGACAACAAACCCCGTTCGCCCTCACCGACTACACGAAATGAAAGCATCGTATTTGGCCTGACTACGAAATTTATGTTCTTGTTCATTTTCCAATTTCTTGTAATGGTTCAAACGGAATTTGTACCATATCTGGTTGAAATGCCACCGATTTAAGTATGCTAAAAATATGCCTAAAGTAACAATTATTATTAAGATAGTGGTAACGCTGAAGCTAAAAGCCAACGTATTTACACATTTTCCCACATCAAACGGGACAAACGGCTCATCCGGACAGTAGTATGATTCTCTGGAGTCGACGATCGTTTTAGTCTTATTGAACCAAATCCAAAACTTTAGATTTTCACATGAACAGGAATACGGATTCCTTTCTCCAGCAAACGTCTGTAACTTATACAAATAACTAACGTTTATCGGGCTCATGTATGCTATCCCGTCGAAGCTGATATCTAAGTAGTCCAATCTCAAATCGTTTAATGCTGATGGAAGAACTATAGTCGTATTAATGTTTGAAAGCACCAGCTGCTTCAGGTATGAACTCCCCAGAAAGGCGTGTTCAGATAACGTAATTCCGATATTCCACATAAGTGAAAGGTAGTGCAGCTTAGGAAGGCGGCGGAATAGACCACAATCCGATGAAAGTTGACAGGATTCCATTGATAAATACGTCAGGTTAGGTAGGATCCTAAAAGCGTCGGCCGACACACTACGCGAGTCACTGAATCTATTATAGTCTAATATCAGCTTCTTTAGGGACGTCATGTTGTTAAATAAGCTCTGGTTTAAGTAACCGATTCCGGCGCTTGCTAAATTGAGCAATTCTAAGCTGATAAGTCCGGCGAAAGTATTCGGGTTGACACTCTCAGCATTAGAATAGGCCATACTTAGTCTCTTCAGGTTGGGCAGACCACAAAAGGCACAAGCTTCCAATATTGTTATTTTCATATATTCTAATTTCAGCTCATTTAAAGAGCCAAGTCCATCAAATCCGTACGATTTCATATGACGTAATTGGGATGAACGCGACATATTTAGAACCTTCAAGTTCTTCAACCCAGATCCGCTGAAATTGTATCCAATTATGTTAGTTTGGCTGATATCTAGATATATCAAAGACTTAAGACCATTAAAACTATTGGCCTTAATTTCTCTAAGATTGATGGATTGCAAATACAGTTCCCGCAAGTTGGCTAGGTTACGGAATGCTCCAGGATTAATAGTGGTAACGTTTGAATAGGAGAGTACTAACGTTTTTAATACATTGTGTTCGAAATTTGAAAACAGCCCTTCATCCAATTTGGTTATGTTACCGATGCTAAATAGACTGAGATATGTGAGATTCGTGTTATCCAAATCGGAGAGTATGTTTCCAAGAGAAGCGGAATCCAGACCGATTACAACGTTTAGTTTCAGTGTCCGAATATTGGTGAAGTTCCTGAAGGCGCCGCGTTCAACGCCAGCCATTTTACTGTATGACAGATCCAGAAATGTAACGGAAGAAACGGCGGCCTTTGAAAAGAACCCTTCACTTATTACTCCAAAATGCAGCTTAGAGATAACGAGTTTTTCCAGCTTCGTCAGGTAGCCAAATCCGGCAGGAAGCGGACCCAACGTGCACCCTTCGCCAATTGCGTACTTCAGGTATAACTCCTTCAAGCGAATCAGCCTAGACACGGCATTATTGGGCCACTTGGACAGGTAGTTAAAGTTTAGGTTAAGGTAGATTAATTGCGGAATGCCGTCGAACGCGTGGTCATCTATGTCGCCTATCCGGTTGTTCTTCAGATCGAGGTATCGGAGGTCGGTGAAGTTCTTGAAGTCGTCGTATTTAACCAATTCGATGTTGTTGTGGTCCAGTAACAGTGAAGTAACGTTAACAGTTGGTAAACCGGTCGGTATGTTCGCTATACTGAGTCGACTGCAGTCTATTTGACGTCCCCACGATATATGTGGATCGTTCCCTATATGACAGTTGATACTGGAATTAGAACGCCTGCTGTCACTGCTGAGTATCAAGTACAGTACCACAAATAAGAGTCGCACCTGAACAGACATGCTTAAAACCACTACATCCCTTATAGTTTGTTCACGGTTCGTGGCCGGCTTCTGCGTCGTTTTCTTTGTGTATATTAGATGACAACAACCACCGAAAAACTGTGTCGGCTGTGTGTTTGCGGGCGCGCGCGCGCGGGCGAGCAAGCGTGTCGCTCACCCACTCACACCACCTTGAGGCATATACTTGGTAGCACTGTAGTAACCCAGGTATAAGTACAAAATTAATTTGGGTCACCATTGGTATATTTAAAGGGGCCTGTTTATATATAGCTGTATGACTAATCACACAGGTATAAGTGCATAATAGACATATATATTACAAAGGTTTTCCACGATACAATATACAGATAGGTAACACCAGTAACCTTAAAGGTTGAGAACCCATGGCAATAATGTACATTATTTGACATACAAGACAAGATACACACAGATATTGAGTTAGGTGTTACCTAAAAGAGATAATTCGTTATATAATATGGACTTTTCCCCCTGGGACATTAGCCCATAAGGAATTTTCCACTACCCTTTAAAGAAATATAGAGATTTGGCCCTAACTCCAGAAAATATTAGTTAGAAGATTTAAGATATATATTTTTAAAGTACAAATTATTCATATACTTAAAACAATAAATAAATGATAGATTATTGACTTGTGTGTCAGTTTGAACAGATCAGTTTTTAAGAGTTTGAATATATTAACTTTTATTTTATATAGGGGCAAATGATCTACACCCATTTTATGAAAATAACACTATAGCTAAGTGTTCTGTGATAGTAGTTCTCAGCGGAGTGGGGGAGGGAGGGGGGTAACACCCTGTGATCAATCTTTCAGGATAACGGTAGGTGCTACTCGTAAATTATTTTGGAATTTTACTTTCTTTTAAATATTATGTATCATCACGTACTTCGTTAATAATACAAATGTTTTAAGTGAAGTTTTACACCTTGCCGACTTGTATGTGTTAGAGTGTTTTTTGTGAGTGTTTGTGAGTGGAGGTCGGAGTGTGCTAATTAAACTCCGAATCTCCGATGAAACGGGTGCAGCCCCCACGATAGCACCGTGAGTTGGTGGCAGCACATTGCACCGCCGATCTCTAGGTGTGCTTCGACGTCCACTCTTACCCGTCCATGTGCGGAGTTTCATCTTATCCTCCCATTTCACAAAGGACTTGACCAATGTTACATCAGAGCCATAACCGTTGTGGACTGGAGTAGGACTGGAGTACATTTGTTACGGTCAGATGGGGAAGAACAAAATCAAGAAGGTAGAGAAAAACAAAGAAAACAGAGAAAAAAAAACATGTTCAAAAATAAATAAAAATATTTATTCGCAGAACTTATTTGAAAAGGTTTATACAATTAATTAAATATTCAAAATTATTTTTACTTTTGTTTTCTTCTTAAGTTCGCTCACAAACAGTGATGCATTCATGGAATACACACACAAATTTACACAGAAATTAAGAAAAACATGAACATAATACTATCAGGCCTCATTCTAGCTTATAATATAACATTGATATTGCTCATTCCTTCAAATTGTATTTACTATCAAAATGTCATTGCCATTTATCTAACAAAGTAAATTAGTTAGTGAAGTAGTCTGTTTTGTTTATTTATGATGCTTGGCCTATATGTATCAGTGGCCACTTCCTATTTAAATATCACACAACTAACTCCATTTGAATCTTGCCAAACAGTTTCCAGCAGAATACTCTAAGCACTATACTATAGGAGTCATGCATATTCTCTCTCACAAAGTATTTGCAATATATTTTTGCTGTAAAATCTGCCTAAGCTCCAAGACACAGACACACACACATATATTTTTTATGAATGCCTACAAAATTAATCAATTTGAAAACAAAACTGTGAATAGAGAATAATAAAACAGGCTATACTATACATTCAAACGTATATCCTATTTATAATAAAAACTATGCTTCTTTATATATATATATATATATATATATATATATATATATAGTAGGTCCCGGCCATTAAGGCGAGACGTTGTGTTAACATTTTGACCCTTATTTTGGGGTTCGGCTTAATGGCCGGTGCTATTTCAGTGTCAACAAATACAGTCATCGGGAGAAAATCGTTTAGCGTGTTAGCAGCCGTCTAGATCTAGACTCTAATAGTAATATAGATCTAGATGCAAACGGCCATGAATCGTCATTTTTTATTTAAACTCATTCAGTCAAGGAGTGAAAATAGAAGTGAAACAAGTTGATGATAATTATACATGGCTTTATAATTAAAATCAATATTTATATGCAGAATTATCTGATTTTTGTAATTATGGATAAATATTGTTGGACTCAGTAGCATTTCACGAATTTCAATTCGAAGGCAGTGTCGGTAACAAGACAACTCGGACCCAAGACATTCCGTACCCAAGAGCGTCGTATCTCATTCGTTTTGCGGCAAAGACATTGTGGTTCCCTCATATACATATGTTGTCTGGGCATGTTTATACTAATAACCGGATAATCACTGATTAATTAATTTATATTCAATAGAGCGTTAATTAAATATACTAACTGACTGCATATTCCGGTAATTTATATTGCGACGATCGTCTCTGTTATTGCCGCGTTATACTATAATGACCAAAGCGTACCGTCGATGGTTCTGTCTAATTATTTCTAGATCTAAGTCATTGGCTTCATATCGACATATGGGTTACTTAAATGTTTAATCACGCCGTTAATTTAAGTTTGAGTTCCTACGTATGCGGAAACATTTTGTGTAGATCGTTATAATATGCGTTGATCTATTGACAGTATACAAAACACATTTCAACGAATTATGAAAACAAAACCTATTTCCTCCGTTCCAAGAAAAATTTTTAGGTCGGCTTAATGGACGGTACTACCATAAACAATGAAATTTTAAGCCTAAAACGATCTGAAATATTCAGGTAATATTTATTGCTAACACAGATTACCTGAAAATCTCAGGTAATATACTTATTACCTTATTATACAGATTAGCTGTAACATATCTAAATAAATGTGCACAATGTAAAGACAACTTTACAATTTTCTTAGAAAATAAATATAAAATACCCTTAAGTAAAATGGTGAACAATATAGATGCTGTGTATCTTGATTTTGCAAAAGCGTTCGACTCTGTACCACACAATAGTGACTCCTGATGAAAATAGAAGGCTATTGTATGTCAGGTAAAATATGGATGTGGTTAGAAGACTTTCCATTGTAGGGAAATTAGCTTAGAAAGTAGTTGTCAATGGTATAAAGTGACTGGTGGAACTAGTCCTGAGTGGAATCCCTCAACGGAGTCTGTTGGGACCATCACTTTTCACCTTCTTCATAAATGAAATGCGCCAAGTTGTCCACTCAAGTATATAGATGTTTGCTGATGACACATTAAGATATATTCCAAACAGTGAATAATCCAAATTTAGCTCATCTTTTACAAAATGACCTATACACTCTGTAAGACTGGAACAACAACTGAGAACTGAGATTTAATGATGAAAAATGAACTCATAGTCAAAATAAAGAATTCAGTTACCATATCCTCAAAAATATACATATTTTATCAATATAAATAGTTTAAAGTGATTTAGAGATCGACTCAGTTGAAAAGCATATTGCAACATGTTATTGGGATGACCCTTCAATTACTAAGGTTCCAATGTTTGCCTAATTATATTTACTGTATTACTAGCGACATGCTTGTGCAATATATTAATACTGTTTTGGCCATTCAGGAATTTCTAGTATGTTTAACAATTTTAATAGTATTCCTCTTTTAGAAGTATTGACTGTCACTTTAGTGTTTGATTACGGTTCAACCTCTGGATATACCATCCTGGGTATGAGTATTATATTCAATGGGATTTTTTAAATATGATATACAAGTGGTTTGGGAGAATGGTATGTATTATTAGTATATATATATATATATATATATATATATATATATATATATATATATATATATATATATTGAAGATTAGTGATGTGATATGTCATTGTGGGTACAATATAAATTATATGATTTCTTCAATATGACTACTGTATTGTTAGATTTAATATTGTTATTACATATTGTATTGTAATAATGAGATTACACTGTAATGGTGAACCAGTACTAACAAATAATAACATTTATCAGTATGATAAACATGTACATTATATTATACTAATTAAGTCTTTATTCACTTCAGGCTAAAATAAAATAAATTCTTGTCACATATTCAAAATAAACTACAACCTATATCACATTGTCTACTATTGCTGTCTGTGTGTGTGTCAAGATGGTGTTGTGATACTCACACACACACACACACACACACACACACACACACACACACACACACACACACACACACACACACACACACACACAAAATATATATATATATGATATATATATATATATATATATATAATATATATATATATATATATTTTTTACAGAAAAATATGCCTACATAATTTATCAAAACCAGCACACCTGAAATTATAATAAAGTATAGTTACCTTTGGAAAACAAATGTTGCTCAGTTACCATATTTCGCTTCAAATTTTAACATCCGAAAATTAATAGTCCTGGTGGGATGTTAATTTTGTATAATTATTGAACAAAAACTCATACAACCAAATACATATAGCATAAGACAGTTAAGAAAGCAGTCTTGCAAGTTATATGTGCAAAAGATCCTTTTTGAAGTTGCTGTAATATCCAGAAGCTAGAGACACATAATTGCTTATATTGTACCACACCTCTGATTTCCAATATATATATGTGTACATATGAATCATAATTGGTTGCTAAATTATTTAGACATGTATATTTTAAACACATAGCCTGAGAAAACATATAGGAAATATATATTTTATTAAAGGATGATGAATACCTAGCTTTAAATTAGAAACATAACAAAAGTAACCTTGGCAAGAATGATATTACAAAATAGCTTTATATTTGTTGATTGTGCCATTCTAATAAAGTAAGTTTCTTTAATTGGCTTAGTATGAAATGTATTTCACAAATAATGTTTGTATTTGTTTGTATTTGTTACACAGTTTATCTTTGTGTGTCTGTTTATTTAAGCATATTTATTAGGAGGATGTGTTTAGCATAAACATTGAGATTCTGGTAAACAAATGCACATCATATAAACACATCAGACAGGCATTAATTGTTTAACCCCTTTGTTAAGTTAAACACTCAGCACTATGCTCCCACATACTGGGATATATGGCTAAGAGGTCACACTGAAGAGAGATTATCATATCAACTCCATTTCTATAAAATTATATCATTATCATCATATCTGATGAGCCACACATTGATACTTTTAGCCTATGTAAAGGAATATTAGAGATCAATTTCAAGGCTAAGTAATCTGTTCCTTTTCACACAACCACATACCCTACTACCCACACCAGGTATGGACATGCACAATACAGAACAAATATTCTCAATTACCCATGGTGTATACCATATGTAGGCACCACTTATAGGGGCATTATCTACACAGCATGGATCATGATGTGTATCTATAGTTATTCAGTGGGCACCTATATATATATATATATATATATATATATATATATATATATATATAACATATATATATATATATATATATATATATATATATATATATATTAGTTATATGACTTGACGCAAAGATCGAAATCGTGATTTATAATCTAGCCTTTTATCATTGAGCTACCACGATAAAACATCCTACAAATATGGTGAACATTGGCAGCTCTAATATTAATAATAATAATGTATATTTAATAAACCGTCTGTTTCATTGAGTTACTGCTTCATTGAGTCACTGCTTTCGTCACTGCTCCGCCGAGTCACCGATTCTTCGAGTCACTCCTTCAGTCACTGCTTCATTGGGTCACTGCTTCGTTGAGTCAATGCTTTAGTCACTGCTTACACGAGTCCATCTCTACAGGCTTATATAGCAATTCTCAGACACCAGACCTAGCGTGATACTTGCGGCCAGGCATCAGTTTCTGATCGTATCAGTATTTAATGGATAACTCTAAAGAAGATTTGTTTATAACTAAATTAGTATTATCTTTTCATATTGGTGCATGCCTACTTATAGAAATCTAACCCTATCTCGTCTGGATTTCATGTCACCGTTTCATCGCTCATTAATTAATCCTAACAATCTGACTATCTTTCATGTTGTTGTTTTTCAATCAGTATCAAATTTATTAGTTACTTCTAAATAATATGATGTCTGTCGCTTGCTGTGTATGTTTCAGGGAAATGTGGGAATCCTATCTATCAACTGTTCACTGAATACTAATGCCTTGGCAATTATATCGAGGTTTACCGTGAACTGGTCAAATCGGTATACTTTACAAGTTTTGTTCCTTGAGGTGATTTGTCTGTGTTCAGTGTTACCAGTACACCAACTGATCCAGATAGCTCAGAGTCGGTAGGTTTTCAGATAATAAGACACATTCCGGAATTGGAATTGATGGGCAATTCCGGAATTATAATTCCTTTTTTGAAATGGAATTGATAATTTTGGAATTGGAATTGAAGTTTGTTACAAAAACAAGTTAAATCCACAAATTAAATTAAGATGTTCGTAATTGTCACCGTCACTGCAGCTGAAAGGGGATGCATAATGTTCGTCAACATTTGTAAGATCTGTCTCATATAGAGATTTTAAATTAAAGCAATTGTTTACGCTGACCTGGTCCATTGAAATGTTACTTCCATTAGTTAGTATCGCATATGTCCATCACACTCGCCCTGCATATGTACGGGACTGTCGCATAATGACATATATACAAATTTAAACACTTATTGGTCATGTATAAATGCAGAACAAACAAAGTATAAATATGAAGAAACAAATCTAATATTTATTGGACATTTTATTTTGTAAATCTTAATTGAGTCCACAATTGATGGTTTTCTATCGATGATATGCATTGATGTTCATTGCTAATAGACACAAAGGTATACTATCCAATTGAAAATCGTATACACTTTTTCGGAAACTATCACAATACTGATAACCATACATAGTCAAAATACCGAATAGAAACTCTCAATACCAATACCGAATGATACCTCTACGGGCTAGTAATACTAGGGTTCATTAGGTATCAAAATAATAACACATGCAGCTACTTGTTGTATATAAAATTATCTTTGATGTTAGTGCTTGGATCAAAGCTACATAAACAAATGCGCGGGAGAAAGGAATCTTTCCAAGTTAGGTCACTTTTTCCGCACCTTCAATCACCTGTATAATTAAGTATAGAGTGGTGCACACACCTATTAGGCCAACTAATGGAAACTTTGCGTATTGATGCCAATACTACAAGCATGATATAAATGGAGCATAAGGCGATGTTTTAATTAATAGCTGGCATGCGATATTGGTTGAATTGAAATATTCAAATGAGACAGTGTGTGCCAATTTTAAAAATACATATAAGTATAGCAATACTTAATAATAGCATAAACATATTTACACTTTTATGGATTAATGGCAACTTATTATGTGATATTCCAAAATTATATTCCATAAATTATGTTACAGTATGCAAACCTTTATACTGTCATAGTGGTGTCAAATAAATGTGAATTGTAGTAATAATCGAAATTAGCCTGAATATCATGTGGTAAAAAAACTTTGTGTATTTATTTGGTTTAAAAATACTACTGTAGATTCCAATATTAGATGATTGGTCCAAGTTACATAAAGGTTTAGAAATTGCACGAAACGAACATTTCAGGAACGTCGTTGGTTTCGGCTCAGCGCTTCATCTAGAAGCTCCGCCCATCGGACACCAAATCTTTTTCCTGCTCTATGATTCACAGATAACTTATATTTCCATGACCATGCATGTTCTACATCTTTATGCTGTTGCAAGCGATTTAATTTCTTATTCACAGGACCTCGGGGAACGACACGTCGCTGTCTTTCAGAACATTTCGTCTACTTAGTACCTCCATCTTTAGATCAGCTCTAGTAAAGCGACCTAGGATTGCCATTGGACTGTTACTACTGCTTAACCCGTGGGCGACGGTAATATTATCTTCAGGAGATAATTTCTTTGAGAGTTTAGTCTCAATGAATTTTGTTACCATCTTACCACAGTGTTCTGAATCCTCCTGTTTCAGACAAAATATACGGATGCTTTTCCTCTTGCTGTACTGGTCTGACTCCACATAATATTGTTTCAATTCGTTTAGTCTTTCGTTTGTTTACATCTGTCTATCATGTCCACAACTGTCTGCTAGTGCATATTTATGAGTGGTTCTTCGATCCATAATACTAAAATGTCTAGATTGACTAAACAATATTGTGTTTCACATGCGAACTAACGCCGTCTCGGTATTGCCCCCATTTTTAGTTGTGGATTTTCGTGATCCATTAATTTTCAATTTCTGTTAAACTTGAATAGAATCTGTAATTAATTAGAACATAAAAGTGACAGTTCACCCTCAGATAATAGTTCTTAAATATGTAATGCTGAGAACAGTAACCACACATTCCACAATAATAATAATGAAATATAACTGATATGGCTTTTTGTGGAAATAACCGTGGCTCAACAAAATGCCTGATTGTACTGGTGTCGCGTGTTCATAGGATTCTTCGCGTAAAAGAGGGGAAAATATGTCATTCTATCTATTCCCGAGCAATGTAGCTGATGCCCGTGTATGGTATTTGTATAAATTCAATTCTGCTTTATTCAGGAAAGGATTCCTCTTGTGTTCGAAGTATTTCAATCCGTCAGATTTCAAAACAGAAACAAAAGAAAGGTTGAGCCTCAATGACACCAGTTAGTGTTCCAGGTTCGCCTCGAGGTTTCTTTGATGATTCCGCTTTCTTCGAAACAATCGGAATTATATTCGTCTTGTAACGTTCCTTGTGGCTCAAGCTTATATGGTTATATGCCATTCATGGTGTAATTTCAACAATATTAATGCGGTTTTTTTTCTGGAATGATTCTTGGCTCACACATGTTTACCTGTTTGTGTCCGGGCTCTACAGACTTGCGGTCAAACTGCTGGGTTCATCTGACGTCAGCATTCAAGAGCTTCCGATTACCATTTAGCTCCAAAACGGTGGCGCCCACATGCCATTAAAAGTCGATTAATTAGCACTTAATGTGTGGGTGATCGTTTATACATTTTGACATAATTTATGATATTTGTAAGCATAGCTGTATATTTCCTGAAAGTTCCCGTTAAATTTTAGATTCTACTTTTTTAATGGTTTCGCGGACAACGAATCATAAAGGATTTCTGTAGTATGGATTAATTTAATATATTGACACACTGACGCTGTTTACATATTAGGCCGTAGAATCCAAGTCTTAAATAATTGTAGCAGACACAGCACGCTCTTAGGGTATTAAAATACTCCTGAACCAGGGAAAAAATCACTATTTGTGGCATTATCATAAGGTGGTTTGGTAGGGGTGTCTTATGGATCACCTTCACATAAATACATAATTAAGTTAATTGTCTTTTCCATGTCCATTTATGTCCAATTTATAATATGACATTCAAAGATAGCTTTAGTCTCCTTGTCAATAACAACAATAAAAGTCGTTATTATAACGATATAATTTGCATTAAGTTCGGTTTGAAATATTTAATATATCGTTTTAAAATAGCCTATGCTATAAGCTAAGAGTCAGCATTACTACAAATATGAATTGTTTAATAGGAATTAAACTACTTCTTTGGTTTATAATAATCGCGTACGGTAGCTCCCAGTTGGGCAGACTGATCTTTAAAGAAACTAATAATTGAGACGTAATGATTTTAAGTGCCGCTTTGAAGAAATATGCAACAGGAAAATACTCATAAATCGGGGTAGCTAGACAATTGACATAGAGGTCCTCACAACTGCCGTGATAGGACACTATGAGGTACCATGGTTGTAGGTAATTTGACTTTTAGAGTTTTGTTTCAGAGCCATTGGGTGACTGGCGAGGCTAATAAAGATGCCTCAGAATATAGTTTTGTCAAGGATTATCCAGCGGTTGAATTCACGAAAACATACATAAGAAAATGACGAAAAACTCTTTCAGCATATATCAGCTTTATTTGATTCGCAGACTTTTATATTTATTTATCTTTGACAATAATAATAATAATAATAATAATAATAATAATAATAATAATAATAATAATAATCATAATAGTGTAAAAATACTACTACTAAAGATAATGTTCGACGCTGTATTTGTACGTTAACAATGGTTCAGTAATAATGTTAAACAGGATCTTTACTTGTAGAAATACAGTGAGTTATTACATTATCAGACAGTTGTACCTGGCTACGACGGGTGTCTAATTGGACTTAATACTGCTAACAATTAAATTGTCCCACGACACATAGTGTAACAAATATTGAATCTTTCCTGAAGTCATTACATATACAAATGGACGGGAATAGGAACGCCTCTATGATGGAAATAACTGACCTAGTTCATAGCCAATCTCAAGCACAAAAATGACGTCTATTACTTAGTATGTCATATCAATAATTAAACAGCCCCTTTTCTGCACAAAACGTTCAAATAAATTCTGAGATTATCTTGCCTAGAGGTCAGGAAGAAAAGTTGAATTACGTGTGATCTAATCACAAAATATGGCATTTAGTGACAGCAACAACTCCAGTTAGTCAAATACAACGAGTTAGTTTTAGCCGCTTTATCAATTATAAAAACAATTGGGCAACCAATCTGTTTCAATCTCAGACTGATTGTGTGTAAAATGATTAGGATATTTAAAAGATGGGCAGATTATATAGATAACTAATAAAATATATACTCATTGCAAATATTCAGCGTTTATAATAATAATAATAATAATTAATGTTGTATTCGTTAGACTAAATTTTGAATACTATCGAGTCATCATAACCTGTTTGGTGTAAAATGATCAGAATGAAGATTTGTTATGATCTACCATTAATGTTAAAACGCTGGTAAATCTTCTTCGTGAATATCGTATACACTTAACATGGCTTTAAATCAAGCTATGACTCGACTTAAGGGTTCGAGTGCTGTTTTATATTATTAGCTTTGGTCTTGAGCGCTCAATCTTAGAACTAACATTTTCTACATGAAACATTTGTGGTCAACATTGATAAAAATAGAAATAATTAGCTCTAAGGCTTCTTATGTAGATTAAACTTACTAAGAACAACATATTAAATTAGGTAATCTTTTCCTTCTCAAAATCCTTGAATTAAGCATATCTCTCTCTCCTCTCTCTTCTCCGACTCTCTGATGGATTATGGATTTACCATTCACTATGTAAACGTGTTTTGTAAATTTGCTATATGACCAGCACTCGTTATACACTTAACATATATATATAATCATAGCTATACTACTTATTATGATGGTATTTATATATATTAGCTTTTCTATATCAATATAGTACATTTTTTACATGAATATCATTAAATTCAACATATTGATTATAATAATATGATATATAATATAGTATATATATATATATATAATATATATATATATATATATATATATATATTATGCCGTTACAGGAAGGAGTATATGCTTGGTATTTTACTATATAAAATGCATAACATAAAGTTTAACAAACTTGGCCCTGAAACACTGACTAGTTGAGTTGGAAAAATAGTTTGTGCTGTGGTTTATTAGTATGGTAGCAAATGGAGATTCGATTAAAATCTTTCAAAGACAGCATTCAAGACAGCTTAGTTTCAAAGCCTAAAGTCTAACACAAATTCGTGTTTTCTTCTTCAATCTGTGCTGAAGATTCCGTGTACGGCAATGAATGTTATCAGATCAGAGACAAAGATTTACACAAAGCAGAATATATAAGAAATAATATTTAAAGAATAGACACACGTGAACTGTATTACTTATTAGGCCTTGCTATTCATAGGATAATTAGCCAACACTTACCTAGCATCCATGTTCACTTCGTTCTTAACCCTCATCAGAACTGCCCTATTATATCAACATAAAATGGGCAAATTTTGGCTCAGTCAGTTTATTAAAGAACTGTAATGTAGATACATCAGAAACACATATTACAACCTCCTATACGTCTTTATTTGTGATTACCAATGTGTTAGATGTATGCTGTCATCAGCCCAGTATCGTAACATACAAATGATTATCAAAATGTCAAAAACAAAACTTAATTAACAAAATTAAGAATAATTCTAAATATATGACGTGAAACGATATCACTCGCTGGGACAGGTACAAATGAACTAAAACAAAATAATACATCGAATATGTTTACATGAGAGCCATATTTGTGGTACAATTGTAAATAATTTTAAAATTACTCTTCTTCGGCTTTGGTTAAATTCGACACGAACCTGTCGGATCAAAAATGATCCAAAGCAAGCTTATCTATTATATGCAGTATTCAACGAAATAACAACCATTCAACACTAGAAGGGTATGGTTTAGTAGTTTGAGACAGTGTCTGGTATACATTATGTGATCTGGGATATTATGCGTTTTTATCAATAGTCATAATAACATAAAATAACTGTAAATAGTTAAATTTAGATTTATATCAAACTGACACAATATTGCTAATAGATCCTCAATTTATTTTAATGCAAATAAATGTATGCAAAGGGTGATGAGGAATTACCTGTTTTTTTTCTCCATTTATTTTATAAATTTTCCGTCGGGATTCGTATATTTTGCAGACGAACCTGGATCTGGTCCACTGATAGTTCGTGACCGAGCATACCCAGAAACTTGCGCCGCCTTCCTCTACCATATGTTTCTTCAGGTCAGGATTCAGAGAAAGCCAGTTAAGATATCCTGCAATCCCTGCAACATCCAACATGTTGTAGATTAGAACCATAGGCCAGTATGTGAAATTTCTCTTGCAAGAAAATATAGTAATTCAATGATCCATGTTGTCAACCCCACTCTTCTTTACGTTTTAGTGATTAATTACATCAGGATTTTGGTATTCTTCTTCGGTCGTAGCATCGTGATTTATGGTGAATAATATCGGCACTGAGTTCCCTCTAGATTGCACATTTCATGTCAGTGTTAGAGTTCCAGCAAAACTAAAGACGTAGGATTTTCTGGTCTCTGACTACAAGTTTGCATCTCTGTTGGTATCTGTGTTTTGTTTTTCTGCAGTGTTCCAACTACGGTTATGTGTGTTCCAGCATTAATGTTGTGCTAGTAGCACGGAAATAAAGAAATTGTCACAGACTCTGTTCTCAACACTTCGAAGCCACAGACGGTCCAGTGGTGTTCTTTATCGCTGTAGTACCTAAGCCAACATGACAGGCATCACCAGGTTGTTTCCCTTAGTATACTTCACCTTTCATGTCTGGGCATAATAATTCCACTGGATTGTAGGCTAATGCCTTACTTAGCAAGTTTACTGTGTATATATTGGCAAAGAAGACATATTCCACGGAATGGCACGAGTTGCTTATCCACAGTCATACCAGTACAAGATGTGAGGTTTGTGGCCAGTGTGACATACATTTTTAGATGCTGTCAATTTGTAAAAAAACTTGTTTATTATACAGGTAGATGCTAGCATTTCTCAGAAATTGCTGATTAGAAACTGTGTTGATATCATTTCCCAAACATTTGTAACCTTTTGGGAAATGATGTTAATCAGACTTTCAAGTTCGCCGAAAAGTAGATTTCAGCAAACCTGTTGGTTTCTAAATTGTTCCATATATAATACATATATTTAACACTTCCATTTGCCAAACTAACTATTCAATTGCATTGAATTGCATAGTGTACATATTCAGGTCAGTTCTTACCCGGGCAGGATATGTCATGTTGTTCGTTACATGCTAACCCATTTTATATAATTGTGTGTGTGTGTGTGTGTGTGTCTCTCTCTCTCTCTCTCTCTCTCTCTCTCTCTGTGTGTGTGTGTGTGTGTGTGTGTGCTTATTAGGCTAACCATAGATTGACAATAAACATGGCTGATTTAGTTGTATACCAAACATATACAAAGTTACAACTAAATATATACAACACTGGTAATAATTGAGTCACAAATGCTGATGAGGGTTAAAGCGAATGACAAACTAGCTTAAAGATTTGCCTGTAGACAAAATTGAATACCGAGAGCACTCATAAAGAAACAACTACTCACTCTTTGCGTTACTGTGTTCTCGTTAACAATTTATAAATGCTAGAAAGTTATCTTGTTTTATTGAAATATATGTTCCACGTTTGTGCACAAGGTAGAATAAATCGATCGAGGGGCATCCAAGGGTAATGAGACGAAATGAAAGATGAGATGAAACACTCTTCTGACACAGCCCGGCCTGGGTTTCAACCCAAGTGCCACAGATCTGTGGCCAACCACGCTACCAGTTAGGCCATGGATACCATAAGAACGCGTTATTAATTATAAAGCAAATTACTGAGTAATGTGGATAGAAGATAAAGGATCAAATAACTGATCTATGATTATGTCACCGAAGTATAAGCTCCGAGTTGTTTGTGAAGTTAATAACCTTTGTGGGATTACGAAAATATAAATATGGATGTTTTTATAAACAAATCTATTGTTAGTAATACTGTTATACAACTCCGTATACAGACGCTCAATCAGATAGGCATGACGAATGTCTGAAATACATGAAAATGTTTTGGAATATACCTAAATATACATACATTCATGCATACTTACAACTTACATACCTCTAGGTATGTGTATGTGCATGTTTGTATTCGTGTGTGTGTGTGTGTGTGTGTGTGTGTGTGTGTATGCGTGTGTATTTGTGTGTTTGAGCTTGAGCGCATCATATCATACTATGTTTCCTATCTTGAACATTAAATAACATAACAAAATATATAAACGGCTTCCGAATAGTGCCTCTAAGTCTCAGTTTATATTGTGCTTTAGTATATACATAATGTATTGCACTGACTTGACGGTTTGTAAATTAGTGTTATTAATTATTAAAGACGGTCAGATTTAAGTAACCAATTGTGATTCCTTTATGATAGGCAACTTTCATAAGTTAAATAGATTCAATGCTGGTAGGCTGTCATAGATAAACCCTCCTAAACTATTTAAGTAGCCTACTATCTAAACCTGGCTCATGCCATACATACGTTAACTAGGCACAAATGGAACGATATGTTTGATAAACTATTAAGTTACAATAAAAACATATTAAGCAACAAATTTAATACTTTACTATCATAATAGCAAATGTAGTAATGCATTATCAGCTGCAAACAGCCAATCGTTTTTACCTTGATTACTCCTCAAATGTACTGCACTGTAGAGAGTTGTATTCCTTTCCACTTGGCCTTTCTATACGTTATGATACTTTTGACTATATATATATATATATATATATATATATATATATATATATATATATATATATATATATATATATATATATATAACGGTCAAAGTTCAAGGTTGTATTTGTAAATTTGCAAATAATTGTTTACTGCTTGCTTAGTGGCAACGGTGGATAAGATACATGTAATTGTACGAGATATGCCGTGATTCTGATATGGATCAATCATAGAGCTTACAATTCATTATACATTCGCTTGAAATTTGTATTGTTGTTTGTATTTAGTACATTAATTGTCTTAAATAAACTTCATATGATATATTTGAAGTTTTGAAAATACAAGAGTCCGCTGCTGACAACCTATTTACCTTATTTTCAACACAAACTACATCATCAGTTAGATAGCAACAATTTAAATATGTTTCTTTCATATAAAACGCAATCTAATCTAGACTAAAGTGTGACTCATAATGCGGATAATGTAAGATTATTTAAAGATACAATCTGGAGCTAAAGAATCGTGTCATTTTGCAGAAAGTATTCGTCGGAATTAGAAGAAGAATACGTTTTAAAAGCACTGGAAATCATATGTGAATTTTATTAATCTATTACATATTCCATATTTGGTTGATATACATATCGAAGCTTCATTACACATCATGAACTCTGGTGGCTAAAACAACTAGGGGATCGCTTTTTCGTGATATTCTGTATTGATTTAAGTAGAACAATCAGCAAATAATCCTTCATCCAGTTTCTGTTGTTTTGTTATCATTCTTTCCAACTACAACTGTCTGAAACTATATGACATTAAAAATAAGTATATTATAGCATTAAAATAAACGAAAATTCGTGTTTTCTAATCTAATGCGTGCCGCAGATTATAGCATTAAAATATACTGCGATTTAAGAACGGATAATACAAATCTGTTTGAAGATTCTTTCATCGGATATAATAGAAAAGCATGTTACATTAAGCTCGTTTTGTTTATATGGGTCATTGACTTAAAAGAAAACTAGACCGAACACAGCGACCGATTTGATGGTAAACAGGTCCCAACTTCTGGTCGTGGAAAAAAGGAACGCAAATTGAAAACTCGGGTTTATGAACGTGGTGAATTATCATTGTGTCGTTGGTTACATAAGCCGTGGGATTAAAGTATTACAACATTAATATATTTGCATCGGTAAGTATTAGGAATACATTTAAAATAACTGTTAAAGCGGTTTTTTGTGTGGGAAATTAAGCTTAACTATTATTATATTTACGCTATTTGGCAACCCCCTCTGTCTCTGGCGTTTGTTCCCAACTAAACTAGAACTAGGGACTTACATAAAACGACACGTACATATATCATGGCATTTAATAAGACAGGAATAATACAGATTGTCTGCCCCTACAAAATTATAATGCACACATCGCAATAAATGTCCGTATTCATAGACTCAAAACTCGAAGCGCAGCCGCTTCAACGCTGCTTTTTCCACTACCGGAAGTCAGCGCTGTATAGAAGTCATAATATTTCACATTTCATCTGTAATATACATCTAGGCAATTAGGAGATCAATACATGTAACTATAAATTATTTTATTCATATATATTGATTTGAAATAAAAGATAATTATTGGCCATAATAAGTTATGTAACATTTCGCTTGTGAATTGTTTCACATATTATGTTTATCTATTGGTATGATTATTAGACAACTCTCAATAACTGCATAATGACTAAAGCTACAAAATTACCCGCACAGAGGCGCAATAATCGTATCACTAACTATAAAATAGATGATGATATTTGTCTGTCCCATGTTATACAAACTACATCTCGCCTCACTTATCCATAACATACCGTGATTCACATGAGGCCAATACGACAACATCTAGAAAAGAGGTAAATGTATTATAAATTCTTATGTCAGAGAAACAATTGATTATGCTTCTTTTGATGATATTTATTATTATCATTTATCACATATGGAAAATAAAGTAATTACAAAGTTTGCGAAGAAAATCTCTTAATATCCAGACAAAAACATGTCAGTTTGAAACGTTTTCTTGATGGATTGTTCCGGGAGAATGGCCATTATGACAAAGTAGGCTTATTAGCCCTGACCGGCCATACCTTAATATTTGCCACTTAAGGATAGAATACAAAGTTTAAAAAATATATATGTTCGGTCAGTTTCATCTGAAATAACAACCCTGACCGATAGATATACTTATCGTTGTAGTTACTCCTTTGGCAGCATTTGTATTGTCGTAGAAATTGCATAACTTTTTAATGTCTACTTTTAAAGTTATTTAATGAAAATTGTAGGTCACAAAAGGAAATTCGAATAAACCGACCAAAGATACCAATAATGACTAAGATTAACAATAATAACTTTAAACGGAAATTCGTTTTTTTCTCATCTAACGTGTGCCGCAGATTGCATACAACTCAACGACAAAGAATTATACAAATACAAATATACGATAAACAATATTAAAGGAATTAAGACGTAATAATTAAGAATTTAGACCTGAACGCTGGTGCATACTAATCTTTGAAAGGCATAAATAAAACGAACAATAGCAACGTAAGGTTTGTGATTACTTTCTCTTTAGATGAAAGAGAAACTAATTCACATATTTGCCCGAAGACAAGTTTATATACCGAGAGACATAAAATGAAGTAATCCTGTAATTTCAATTTAATTATTACTGATATTTTTAAAGACGTCGATTTTGTTTAAATAATAATTTTCATCAAAGCTAATATTATGTGCTTCTAAACATCTAAACCCAAGTGTGTTGTTGTTGTAATGAGAATGCCGACTTACCTATAATTAATCATTATGCAAACTCTGTAATACGGGTGCGTGTCTATCAGAACGAATTACATTGACTGCTAGTGAGGTGTATATTTATTAAACTAGTGAAATTATACTAGTGATGTGTAAACTGAAAACTGGTAATACATCATAGTTAACATTAATTCTCAGTCCACTCAATGGTATAATTTTACAACTTTATCTAATGACAACTGTGTATAAAGCAGGGTAGACTATTCTCTGCGAAATAGGTTTTTCGGTGAATGATTGGGTAGTTTCTTGGCCTCATAAATGGTTATATCTGGCCTGGCCGAGTAGTCATTCCCCCCAAGAAGTGGAGCGGAAAGGATTACAAAGGCGTCATTGTTTAAGTAATTTGCAAATGTTCATATAAGACGCATCATTAAGATAACATATTTGGGATGCACGACTTCCACCCTTTGTTACTTGTTATCGCGCAAGTAAATGCCATATTAATGTCACTAGTATTAGTGCTATTATTAATATCAGTATCATGATTACCTTGACAGCCTGTCCTGTTTTTGATTAGTTCGTGGTGGAATCGAAATCTATGATCTCTAATTATTTGTCATTAGATAATCTAACACCAAATATGTGGGGAGTTGTATATTTCACATCCTTTTATGGAAAGCTGTTTTCGTTTTAATTCAGGCATAACTCATTTTGGTCATGACAGCTATAAGAATGCTAAATCACTTATGTTGTTTCATGTCATGCAAACTCAGGGTACTCCTTTTGCTCAAAATAAAACATTCTACTTTTTATTACTGATCCTACTATAATCTGTGTCCTACCTCTTATATAAACAATGAAATACTGTGGTCGCGTATTTTAATGACCCATTTTGATGACACGTTATAACGAGACATAGATTTCCCTTGTAATGATAGACACTATTCTATGAAACCCATAAAATAATAAAACAAATCAATTCCTATCATTAGAAGGTTATACGTTTAGTGTTACAGTTGACTATTGACCTAAATAACGGCACTGTAATACAATATCTGATCATACGTTCTGGAGACCATAAAGGATGTCACGTGTTATACATCATCGTCAATTTGGTAATTTTGTCTGAGTTCATGTCCGATCCAAATAAAGACAAACCGCTTACTTATAGATTATTATACCTTATATGACGGGGGATATCAACATGTTCCTTCCCAATGACCTTGTATTCTATTCTGCTCTCCGTATACTCATTCTATGATCACATATTCAATTAAAACTTTGTTAATGAACTAATTTAAGTAAATAATAAAATAGAAACTCTGGTCTATATATGACAGTAAGTACACGTAAGAGGGATAATTTGTATTATTAGCTTGTAATTTACCATTGTTAATGAGCCTAAACGTGATGTGCCATGATGAACTATAAATTACTATTAAATATGTAAGTGTCAGCTTTTATTAACTAACTGTGATTCCTTTATTATAGGCAACTGTCCCAAACAAAATATACTCAATGCTGACTGACATTCTTGGAAAACTACATTTGGTTCCATATAAATTAATAAGCAATATATTTAGTATTTTTCTACCTTACTGGCAAATGTGGTTTATATATAATCTGACCTTCATATAAACGTGAATATTGAATTAATAAGAACAAAATACTAGCTATTAATATTCTTATTATGATCACCTGACATTATTCTCTATTTTGTTTGACATGACAGTACCAATAATGGCTTAAGATTTAAAATGCTTCTTCTTGAAAAATGCAGTTGTTTCTATGAAGTACATCATTTATAAAACAATATATATAATGTTCTATTCAATCTACACATTTGTTAATACATATTTTTGAGTTAAAGAATCGTGTCAGTTGGTGAAACATTTCGTCATATTTGTTAAAATCAACATTCTGAATGCACTAGAGATAACCATCCAACGGTTCATAATATACGACCCATTAACATATAAAACTCTTATTGCTATTTATCATTAAGGTGAAAATGAACAATATTTGTATTGTCACATTACATTAATTTACTCAAATCTTAGTTTTTCTATTCAGCTAACGTATTATTATTATTATTATTATTATTATTATTATTATTATTATTGTTATTATTATTATTATTATTATTATTATTATTATTATTCTACAGTCAGATATTATAAGTAAATATATTATAAGACGTGATTCCATTTTACATAACGACAATATATACTATAAAGAGAAACAAATGGCACATTTTTTGCAATAAATGTGTTGTCTCATTCCTAAATACGTCTGTGATTTGACAAACGGATACTACATTACGTCAATGCTTCGAAAATACGATTTATCACGTTCACTCAATATGGTGGTATGTAATATAGGTTCATTCGTGTTGTGAGTGTTTGATGTTACATAAAATAAAACATTGACAAAATGTTTTATCAAACTTGCAAGGAATGACACTTATAACAACTCTTATCAATAAAAGGTGTTTAGTGGGATCTGACAGCTGTGATTAATGTATGTCTGTTGCAATTTGAGAAAATATTGTTTTGTTTTACGTAAGCAGTTACACACAGGACGATGTTTAAAATATACTATTATTAGCTCCATGACGTTTCATATAATAAGTTATTGCTTAAATATTACGAGAAATGTTCCCCAAAACACATTTGGCACAATGGGATATATAGATTGCTCGTCTTCAAACGTCATTTATTCTTATCAATGCTACTTCTGTAATACACAATATGTTTACGAAACTCGTTCATCTCTTCACATAAGAGCTAATGGCCACCGATTCACACATGAAAAAATATCGACTTTCTTCTTTATATTCGCATTTAAAAGTGCACACAGACGACTACTCTCTTCCCGACTAGAGTTGTCCATCTCTAGGTGATTATATTTTAATACCGATTTCACAAAAACGCAGCACAAGTTCTGATTGGCATGACCGAATAAATAGATTAAAGGAGAAGCCTTTTGGATTGATACACTGGGATCATTAGAACTGTCAGGGTTAAACAAAACAATAAACGTTCGGATGATAGAGTAGAATCAACCAAAAAGGTTTTTCTGTGTCTGATATATTATTTCAAAAAATATATACGTGTTTATTTAAGTTATTCAATCTATGGTCCATGGTACAACAATTGATTACACAAATATAAATGTTGTACTGAGAACTATTTCAAACCTTACTTTAGTAATGACGGGGTCAGTTCTGTGATATCCCAACGTTTCGTTTGAAGGCTTTCTAGAGTTGAAATTAGCTTTTGTTGTTAATAACAATTAAGGACAACCTTTTTTTAATAAAACGTCTTCCGATACTGATAATGATCGGAATTATATACAGCTCAAAATAGGTATACAAATCATAATCCTGAAATTACTGTCACCTTAGCATAACATGCATGACAAAATATAATAAATCGGAGATCTACATTTCTTTAATTGATGTAGACTTTAACGGTTCAGTTATCAAGACCTCTCTAGTTGCCAATGCTTCAATACGAGATAAATATTTTAATTGAATTAATTTGTTACATTTCTTTACTATGGCTTTCATCTATTCCAGGAGACATTAACAACTACCAAGTGCCAAATCCAGCACGTCAAATCATAGGATGTTCGTGATGGACAACTATTTAGTTGATTTTGACATTAGATATATTACCTGTTTAGAAATGTGTGACATGAACTGAAATGTTACTAAACTAGTTAATCTCCATCTGTATGGAGTAGTTTAGTGCAGATAGTTAACAGGATACATAATAGATCCGGTTACTTTATACGTCACTTCTTAAAGGTACTCTCATCGTCGTTGCCAATTAGCAACATGAATCATATTAAAATAATGAATTAGCTTCTATTTTTAATGTTTCAGAAGATAGGGAACTGAACAGTGCATATAAATGAGGACAGTGTCGATGGAACTAAATAAATGTTTATTATGTATTTCTGTTACCACAGATGGACTTAATCAGATACTAAAATTTGCTCAAACTAAGTGTTGTAGAAAACGAAACTTTATTGCAGAATCAGAAAGATTAATTTAACTTTTACTTATATTTTCGTTATTAATTTGTAACATTCAAATTATTGTAAATTTCTGCCATAGTAAAGCTATTTGTGTTCGTCTTTTAAACCATTTAGTCAGAACAGAAAGTATCATGGTCAAAATAGAGATAATTATATGTGTATACTGTTTGCAAACTTGGCGAAAAACTCACTATAATATCCGTGCCTTTCAGTCTGTCAAGGTACGTGTCTGCCTATCGGCCTTTCTATATAACTATCTATGTGTACATTTACAGGTGGCATAGCGGCAACTGAAAATGTACTACTTACAAAAATCAGATCCGTTGCTGGACGAGGCACCTAAATGTAGAATATCAAATTATGTACCCATTTGCTGTGCTTAGATCAGAGTACACTATTTGCTAGAATATCTAAATAAGGTACTCAACAAGATATATTCTGTTACTTTCACTTAATTCATGAATGTTTCCTCAAAACACACACTTATATACAGCTAACTTGGAATCGCAAATTTTACTTTCTAGTTGTCCAAATCTTTGTATTGTGAAAAGACCTGATGATGAATTATTCAATCAAGTCTTTGCTTCTTATCTTATATACCAATCGTATGGATAATAACGATTTTACCATTATTTATTAATAACAGATTAAAATACTCTTGATTGTCATAGTATAGATTGAACACAATTGCAACTCTAACAATAATGACCGAAATGGCAGTTTTTTACATGGCTGTCAACTTCAAATAACGGAGATGCATATGGTCTGTAATTTACAGCTTCCCCATGGGTACTAATTCTGAGGAAATTTAGAATTTTGAATAGATGGCACATTCGGTGGAGAAAACCTTGCCAGTTGCCTGGCTGGATGAAAAACTCCTCCTACTTTACTGCCACGGCCGAGGCGCGAACCTGCGACCTCCTGTATAGAATGACAATAGCCATAGGTAAATAGTCTCACGCTCTACCCATCAGGCCAAGTGAATCAAGCCCATGACCAGATTCTGCATTACTAGTCTCAACTTAGGCATACTGGTCTCTACATAAAACTTATCTGCTGATATGGAAGATCAATTATTGAATATTACATTTAAGCGTCAATCTCTATCTAAATCATGGCACACACACCGATTTAAACACCCGCTGGCGCACGCGCACACACACATGCACACACACATTGACGCACAGACACACTCACGCACACACACTCACCCATAAACACATACATACAGGGAGAGAGAGAGAGAGAGAGAGAGAGAGAGAGAGAGATGGGGGGGGGGAGAAATTTACCAGTAATGTTATATCCGATTAATTTAAAGCCCAATTTATAGAAATGGATTATAGGCGGAAAGTCTTGACCTTGAAATGACAGCTATTTGTGGAATATCCATTATGGTGTAGCAGTGGGAAAATGGAACTTTTTCTACTTAATAAGAATGACAATTTGCACTACAGTAATGACACCAATGGTAAGTCGGAATTGACAGTTTCCAGTGGAAGCCCTGAGTACTGCTTTATAATAAATCTTATACAGAAAACTTACATATCAGGGCCATGTGTCAATGCGTCATAAAGCTTACTGTCACTTGGCTTACCTCATGGCCGTATTGAGGTCTGAACTAAAATAATAGCAATTTGTGTTCGTTATACATTAAGCATCAATCTAATATAAGATTTAATAAATCTTGAAATATTCTATATATATATATATATATATATATATTATATATATATATATATATATATATATATATATATATATATATATATATATATATATATATATATATATATATATATATATATATATATATATATATATATAATTATTAGTTGAAGCATGTTACTGTATTCGTTTTGTAATATTTTGGCACACATTAGAATATTTTAATCATTTAGATATATCAATACATTTGGAATTAATGTTGATTGATTTTGTCCTGCATGCACGATGCCTTATAATTATTAAACAACTACTCTAGATATATTCGTGATACCAATTACAAACTCTCGCAAAGACTAATACACGACATTCATTGAGAAGACTATCTCATGCATTCTATTAATGTGATGTATGTGCATAAGAGCCAAAATGTTCTGATCAGCCAAAATACATACATAATTATCATTATCGCTGGATCTTTCAGTGATCTATGAAAACCTGTTCCTGTAAAACTACTAGCAATCAGTTTGTACTGTAATAATTTGAACTATTACAGATCCCTTTTTGTCTTAATATATAATATATTTATTCAACATAACAGAAAGGGTACTTGGGATTAGTCTAAACAAGTACTTGTTCAATAATAACCTTAATGAATAATTACAGAATCACTACAAAAATGACCAGGCTGTTGAAACAGCATTGGTTCAAGTGAACAATAACTGATTCAAGGTAAGCCAGTATTACTTATCCTTCTGGAGCTATCTGCTGCCTTTGATATAGTTTACCATAATTCACCGCCTCTATGACCTAGTGGGAAAGATCGTGGGACTTTCTCACTCATGGTCATGCTGTGGAATTCCGGTCGTGATAGTAGGAGGGGGTTATCTTCCAACCAGGCAACTGGTAAGAATTTCTCAGCTGAATATGCCATCCATTATAAATTCAAAATTTATTTAGAATTAATCCCCGTGGTGAAGCAGTAGATTACAGACCATATGTGTCTCCCTCATTTGAGGTAGCTAAGCCACGTAAAATAACTGCCATTTAATCCATTATTACCATTGTCTTAAACAACTATTTGACTTTTCTCCTTACAACTAACATACACACATATAAAAATTAAAACAAATCTGTCAGATGCATCATATCTTGAGCAATACAAATGTGTATTCAAAGTATTACCTGTTTCATAATAATTAGAGGTCCTTCTCCTGTATTATATGTTGCAGATTATTAATGATCTGCAACATCTCCTGTTATAATGCTATGCTAAAGTGTCTGTAAGTGCGAATAAATCATACATGAACATTTAAAATGCTGATATAAATCGGAAAACTGCGTGACCAACAAAGAAACAAAAGAACGTTAATGATATGAGTTGTCTGAAGAATTATAATATGAATAAGTGACTCGAACGCTTGATTTCATAACCACCTCCCCCCCCGTATATACTGATCTCTTAAAAAGTACAATACATTTAATTGGGTATTTATCTGTAGATAAAGACGATCAATTCAGACACTTTACAAATAAAATATTTATACAGTATGAATTTAATGATTAATCCTGATGTCAATATTTATTCTTCCGAATACGTCATAAATATTGCCAAAAATATGTCAGATTAAATTTGATTCAATACAGTATACCCAGAGAAGGAGTAATAAACGATAAATATTTATCACTTTTTAAAATTCATATTTTAGTAACGTCATTGCGTTCAAATATGTGAGAAAATAACCTGTCATTTAAGTTTGATAAGTTAACAAGATGATGTCAGTCAGAAATCTATCTTGTCCTTTTTACCGGCTGGTTCGGTCCAATATGTTATCTCAGGTTTAAACAAAATCATTATTTGGTAATACATTGATAATTACAATAACATTTATAATAGCTAGCAAATGTAGCAACTCATATATGTTAGACTGTTCGTTGTTCGGGGCTGACTAATCTTTTAATAGTTTTTTATAACTTGTAATGACTACAACTAAAGATATACGATACAGAGTATGAGAGCGTAAAGTACATGCACCTAAATTTACTAAATTGTTTACTGAGTAGTCATCTGATATAATTCACCAGCCTCTAGTTAAAATAATAAGCATTTGTAATATATTTATTTGTATTCGAAATGTTTTAAAAAATTGATTAGATGATATGAATCAATAGTCTTTTTTTCAAGTTATACACGCATATAATTGAATATCATGGCCAGTAGATAAAATAAGATGGTACCATGTATGCAGGGTACATATTCATGAGAGTAAATACTTTAGCATAGTAACTAACTTCATAGGATATTACCGAACAACTTACAAATGAACAATATCATAGTTAGATTACTAATAGTTTTGGATGTAAGTTAGATTATACAATAGAAGGTTGATTTCTAAGTGCTAGAAACAAAATATTACTACATTATCATGTATAATCAAAACTTTAAATATAGCATTATATAGGATCAGATCTCTAAATTAAACAGTTCTCTTCTCCAATAGTACACAGGAAATACAACCTTTTTGCCTTCCATGAAATTCCATGAAAAAATTCGGGGATAGATTTTCTTCCTGCGAGTCTATCTTGAGATAGGTTACGAAGTATTTTCTGGAGTTCTGTGTAAATCTTTCTTGTTTTTCTTTTTGGTCTATACCACGTTCATCTTGAATGAGTACATCGGTGATGCGAGTACATTCTGCCTGTAGGATTTCAATGAGTTTCCATATGGTCGGGTGAGTTTGGCCAACAAGGGTGTGAAATCGGTTATTCCAGCCTTCGCATATGTTGTTGGTTCGAGGTTAGTTATTCATGGTTACTTCATTCATGTTCCATCGATTAGGTAGGAATGTTGATGGAGTGCGCCTGAAATTGAGTATGAGTCCATAATGGTGACACCGGGGACGAAAACTACGTTACGTCAAAATATTCTCGCAGAAGTTCGGCTTCTTCTGAAGCTGTGTCTTTCATGTAAATCATACCATCAGTGTCTTCATCAACTGGAAGAAATGCAAGGGTATCTATCTGACCACAAAACAAACGAAAATCACCTTTGGTTTCATACATATTAGCGAGTCCCAAGGCTCGGATTTTGCACTATATGGATTGTGTTAAATAATGGAAGCAGAATTGTACATGAACATGTTCACCAAATACATATACAATAGCAAGTTCAACACTATGCTCAAAGTCTACAATACTCACAGATGGGTCACATTCAGCAACGTGGTTGTGATGCTCTTGCAGAATATAAAATTCAAAGTCACTGGTTGTTTGTAAAATCGCTTTACAAGAACCTACAAATCATCTGACAGATCACCATTTCATCCCATTCTTGGATCTGCTTGCAAATTTGACTGTATACATAAAGCCATCTAGACATAGATTTTTACCGCCCCTTTTAGTGTTAATGATTTCCATGGCTGAGCAGCAAGGTTATGAAATTATAGTGAGTTAGCTTGATTTGTATACAGTAGCAGCTGACCACCGTACTAGCAATTAGCTTATAGCTTATGACTGGGTCTTTTCATGTTTTATTTGTAAGCATGTATGCACTACAAATGATCAATAAAATTATCAAATGTTATGCTTTGATATGGATTCTTATTTAACTGACGTTTATTTCTGCATAGCTTGTCAAAATTATATATATTATATAGTGGTATATTTTAATGTATGTCTCTTCAATACTATTTTCCATGTTACTACATTCATCTCCTAACTGAACGTTTTATTAATCAAATAACAAATAAACCAATTGGCCAAAACATCCTATCTAAATTATAGCTGGCCAAAACGCTTTAGGCCAAGCATCCTAGACCGAAACATTCAGGCCAAAACGTCCGAAACGTCAAAACGTCATAGATTCATAATAATACTTATGATCGCACAACAAATTTAGAATCACACATAAACACACACACACACACGCGCATGCACACGCACGCACGCACGCATGCATGCACGCACGCACACACACACATTCATACATACACACAAACACCCACCCACACACTCACACCTATATACATACATACATACATACATACATATACAGTAACAGACTAACACACATACCAACACACTAACATACACACAAATACAAAAACATACAAACACAAATAAGTAACACGGGTTTGGATTCGATAATATAATACCGAGAAGCGTATTGCCCTACCACTTATACCAATAAAATGCCGTCCAGACCAAACTGGACTGATTAAAGATGATTATAAGGTGGCATTGATCCTCTCAGGATAAAAGTGTTATTTCAGTTATTTCCATAATTTGTTTCTCATACAAGGTATCCATATCTATCGTCATTATAATTGGATTCGGTATTAAGTGTCTCATTTGTGCCTATCCGTGAGAGATGGAGATGCTTATCCTTGTAATAACTCATCACTATGTAGAATTTATCAAGTCGTTCCACAATTCTGTACTGTTAATTTTATGATGGAGCAAAGTATCTATGTTCTTCCATTTTCTAGCAGATTAATTATTCAAAGGAACATCTTAACAGCGAAGGGAAATTGTATTTCACTCAATCAAAGATAACAAAGATGAAAACTATATGTTTAGGCATCTTGTTTTCTCAAGAAGTGTGAGCTGGAGATTGTATATGTGTGAAAATCAATCTTAAGAGTTAAGGAATAAAACAAAGCATAATATACGACAGAGTGCATAACAAACTAAAAATAACTGACTTCTAGTGCAGCCCAAGCTTTAAGAGGGACCAGAGAATGGAATAAAAAACCTAATGACGTAGGATTTTACTGCTAAAAGCGAAACCGAAACTATTTTCCTGTAGACAAAATGGGGTATCAAGATACTACACAAATGAAGTGAGACAGTAATTAATTTTTTTTCAATTGAATCAATTTATTTCAGAATATACAATTCCATATAGATGTGATACAGTGAAGTAGATAATATGCATAAAAAATTAAAAATAAATAAACAAATAAATATTATAAATTAATTATCTTTGTCCATCTAACACAAGAGGCAGAATAGTAGTAAAATCAAATTAGAAACAATAGACTTTACTAGCAAATTGGTAATAGCCCCTAAGCGTGTTTTAAAACAAACTATAAACGGTTTTGAGAACCGGCACAAATAATTATCAATATTATTATTGAAATAAATTTAAGACATACTCTTGCGCATCATAATACCAACTAAATTTCTATATATATTATTGACAACAAATGACAGTCATACCATTGCAAAGGAATTATCTAAATAATTGTACTTTAATACTCGTTGGGTATGTTTTGAAACAAGTTTACGTGTTTCTAGCAATTTGCTAGTACAATGTATTATTTCTAGTTTGTCTTATTATCATTCTAGCTGTACTGCTAGATGGACTAACATGCTAAATGTATAATTTGTTTGTGTGTGTGTGTGTGTGTGTGTGTGTGTGTGTGTGTGTGTGTGTGTGTGTGTGTGTGTGTGTGTGTGTTTCCGCGTGTGTTATGAGTTTGTGCGTGAGTGTGCGTGTATAGTTACTGTTTCTGAGTTAATAGCCTGCCATGAGATAAAAACAGTTTTTAATTTTCGTATTTCTACCATAACGCTCTCCACCAATATCATGTAGCAATAACAAAGACACTAGAGAAACGTCATGGCGTCTATAAACATAAGTCTGATGATTATATTTGAGTGTTAAATGAAACGAAATATTATCTCTCATCACTATTCTTAAAACTATGATAATTAGTTTCAGGGCATAATGATAACATCCTTATTCGTAATTATAACATCATTTATGCTCGGGAAATAATATATAACAGAAGACTGGCCACTTCTTTGATTATGTAATGGACCAATTCACGTGTAAATATAATACTAAGGCTTTATATACAACACAAGGGTGTTATTATCGATCGTGGAAAGTTTGTTTTCTGTCTTGCTTCTAAGAAACACCCTCTAACCATCATTCTTTTAGCTTGAGGTCGGGAACTAGAATTAACCTGATGCGTATAAAATCATATTTTCAGAGGCAACTAAAAAAACAAACATTACATGAGTATCGTGTGTAAGATCTCATTAAGCCTTATTTCACCAATCGACCTTTTATTTGGTAATATATTTATGCTGAGTTTGCTCAGTTGCATCAACAGACACATGAATAGATTAAAATAATATCAGACCTATTTAAGTAATTACAATAACAGTGCAGACTTCAGAAGATAAGCACAAGGGTTAAGTTAAATACTAACTTCAGTTACATTTTCATATAGCCTACTCTTTAGATAACCCTGATATTATCATTATGATCAATCTTATTTGCTTACTGTAGTAATTCACTTTTATAAATAAAATCTTTTTGTCAATATTCTAAATCAAATAACTTATATTTTTGAGTGATAATCAGATATTGGTAGCGTCAGACTGCCTCCACTTTCTATGATATCCTTACTGTAAGTCATTTGATAGTCTTTGAATGAAATAAACTGTTAGTATAGACTCTCAAAACGCAAGTACCAATATTACTTACATGATAGATGTTATTAGTGATGTATGTATTCACTCTCATATGATATTCTAGTTATGTGTTTATGGAATGATGCATCCATCAGTAGTTTTCATAAAGCAAGTTGTAACTATCGAGAAGTGAAATATCGCATAATCTTCGGTAGAGGCATTATTTTCGAAGCATTCATCAGTTATATGGATATAGTTAAATCGCCCTGTATTATCCTGAAAGGTAGAAATTACACATGCTGACATTAAGCTGCATAATATTTGACATTTCCAATATTGGTGATATCGTTTTATCCGAATTATATTGATAATACATTAAATCACGTTCGATTGATGTGTTTCATAACGGAAAAAGAAATATATCAAACTTCGAAGAAAGATATTCAATACATGGCCATGTATGAAATGAAAATAAAACCTATATTATGCTACCGTCACTGAAAGATGTCATGAAATATAACGTCATTTCTAAACAGACATAGACACAATATGTAGCTATCATTATAATTACATAGATCGACTCACAGACGGACGAATACTAATCTTATAAACCATAGATGGTACTGAGTAATCATATAGAATAACACAGATCATAATTGTTGCCCCAAATATGTTAGAAAACTAGACTACATTCGCTAAACAAAACAGCGGTGTCTTCAGATATTAGTTAACCTAATTATTACGTGTCATAGGCGATCGTACATTGGTAGTCAATAATATATATATATATATATATATATATATATATATATATTCTCTAATAATAACTCGTTCGATTATATAAGGCCAGGTTTCCATAATGTTATATACAGCAACGTATTATTCCTACTTATTATTCGACACTTAATTGCTTCAGAATTCGCTAAAAGTATCTATTGCTTAACAATAAGAAATTGTTAACAACTAAAATAAACAGAAGTCGATCACTGCCTATGAAAAATAATTATGATATCTGCAGGATATATAGATATTAGATATTAAGCATATCTTAGCACATAATTATTTTGTTTTAAATCATTCAGTAATAATATTATAAATGAGAGGATTATTCAGTAGATTTAGATTTTCTTTTTATACAGAATGTTATCATAATTATAATTAAGGGGCGCCATGTGTTGTTGTAAACCAGAAAGCTGTAATTTGTTTCAAAACATAATTTTTAACATTATCCTTGGCAAATTCTTGTTATTAATTTTAGAGTAAAACATTTATTCTGAAGAATTTTACAGCATTCTTCATTTCAAGTATCTGGATATGTATTTGCATGTGTCAATTCGTGGATTTTGTCTTAATACTATTCTACAAAGTTTTGCCAGTTTGTGTAATATAACCTATTTGTCAGAAGTTATTGATATGTTGTTCTCGCAGTTGTGAAGGTGTCGACAATTTGGAAGACTATTTATTTGTGTTTTGTTTTTAAATAAGAATAATTCACAAGAATTGTAATTGACATTTTGTAAGTAGAATATATCGTTTTTACTATCTAATTAGCTTTTAACTCAAGTTATCCCTTCTATCTTCATAGAAAATTAAGTGTACTGCATAACAATAATTTGTTTGAATTTGAATTTGTTTTGTATGGTTTAAACTCACCTGTCGAGTGCAGTCTATTTTTTTACCAACATTTAGGTTATTCAAAATTTGAGGTCAACATGCCTATTGACTTGTTACAATCATAGACAGGAAAGAGAAACGTACTAAACCCTTTTGTCAACTATTTATTGGAGTATGCTGTTAGGTAAAGGGAAAAAAGTGATTATCATATATTTGACTACAATTGACTTAATACAACGGAAACACCTTGTAATTGTTATCACATCTGATAAGTTAAGGTGTTATATACTTATGTAACACCATTATTAACGATAATTGAAAACATTATTTGATATATCTATTATTAATATATAGTGGTTTTAATATTGTCAGAATCATTTATTTCTACAAATGCCAATGGATAAGTTGGACAGTTGTATAAAATAGAGCCAAATCGTTATCACATATGACGGCATTGATCAAATGTATGATGATTTAAGTTCCATCTTAACACTAATTCCAGATCACTAGATATTAGAATAGTAATGTATGATATACAAAAGTTAATAAGACATCGTTGAAAGGACTTTATTTTCTGTATGTTATATCTGCATGAATGTAACCAATAAATATATCGCGGTAATATATTCGTGAGCACACTCGCGGGCGCGCGCGCGCACACACACATACATACACATAAACACACATATAAACACACATACACACACATACACACACATATAAAACTAATAATATTTCCGAAACTGCTGGATTATTGGCAGCAATATTATGACAAAATATTCATATATGATTATTGCGGCAGTAATATCCTTCAGAAAGTTATGGCTTATTTCGAACAACTCATAATCAAAACAGTAATTCCATCTACTTCAATCATTTTTGTATGATTTATGTTCTATTGCCAACTCCCCCGATGTTTCCATCTACAAGTGGCACCAGTAATATTTAACCCTGATTACAAGTTTACTATTTTATAACTCAGACACTTAGCTGTATTATACTATTCATTAATAGGTTTTCAAAAAATAAATCTTAAATACTCATGAAATAATAGTGGCTCACAAAGAACTCCTACTTTTGTGAAATGTATATTCTGAAATAACAGTATAAAGGGTTTTTAGTCATCTTCGTTTATTGAGATGTAATGAGAGTGAAGTCGTATCTTAGTTATTATTTAGGATTTTTATATAATTAAAAAAAAACATTCCATCCTTGAATAGGATAGAATTTGTCGGTCGTTTTGTGAAATTAAAAACTGTCGGAAATAAACTTATTTCTTCAAGAATATTTTCAGAACCGCTTAAAAGTCGCATAACAATAGATAACTTATTGTTAGCTTATTTATATTGATATGCTACAAAAAGTGGCAGTGTGAAGTCTACTATCATCTGCGGTTGTCATATACACAGGAATATAGATTGATGGTTCATAGCAAAACAGGGATCGATATATCTGTAGATAAATCATGATGTCGGTTGTCCTAAAAATGCATATCAGTGGATTTAATATTATATAAAACCACTTATATTAAATATTTAAAAAAAAACATTATCCACTTTATACTAAATATTTAAAAAACAACATTATCCATATTAAAACTAGCCAAGCTTTCTTCGATGTACTAGATCCTTGTTATAATTGATATATATATACAATGTTCCTCTGAATAGCTGTTAAAGAAATATTGTTAATCTATACTGATGTTTCACCTGCTGCATAATAACATACACGAAGATAATGATTTGAGGCTTAGATAATGGAAACAAAATACATTCAGTACAGCTTATTCTGTGGCTTTGGATATTGTGTCCTGTTTTATGGTGTCGTGATAAAATGGCTCTGAGCTGTAGCGATAATGGATACAGTTTTATATAATATAGTTACATTCGTGTTAGAGAAGATCAACTAAACTGTGTTACCTGCCAGTGGACGTGACAGACGACAGCTAGGTAATTCGTCAGTCTGTAGACAAGCATATAACGTGATACATGTATTGTTCTGAATACCCTTTGGGATACTGGTATACTAATACTATTAACAACGCTATTTTTCATTAAACATATTATCATATAATGATTCAATAATCAGGAGATATATGACGATTCTAAATACTAGATTCGTCGTAATATTCACTTTAGACTGATAAATATTTATATAAATGTTGATGGATGATGAGATTCTGCTGTCATTCTACTATACCGGAAATATCTGTTTTTCTTAATAATCATCGACGTAACAGAATCATTGAATTAGAATGATTCACTTCTAACTAGTATGACGATAACAATGGACATATATAATAGCATTATATTTTAGGTTTGCATGGAGAACAACTGATGCGATAGGATTTTGGCAGGAAGTAACAGGGTACCCATCTTCAGTAGTGATAGGTATTTACTAATATACCACGCATTCACAGACTATTTTTGAATATTTTAGTGTCCTACTTTAACACAACCAAGCATACGTAAATTATACAAATACCAGTTGTTTTCAACATAAAGTAGGTCATGGAGTGCAGACACATCTTTATGGCGTATAAACAAGCTGTTGGAATAACAGTGTGAATATAATGTTAAAGGGGGAAATATATTATTGATATTCTATTTATTACTTTACCATTGTTGTGAGCGACAATATAACTAAATAATGCCCAATGCATAGAGACTAACACAGAATGTGAACATCAGTGGGCAACAATTATCGGTACGAAACCAAATTATTTCAAGTTATCTTAAAACCAAAAATTGCATATTGCAATTCAAATTTGTGCACCTCATCTTAATAAACACATCGGAATAAGCCAAGTTTGGGAATTTCTGCACCAATGATACAAATTCATAACATGAAGCTGTTTCTCTTTAACCCCAGCCTGTTAATTATAACGTACATTTCATGTGATATCTATTTATGCACCCAGTAATTTCACGCACCGATATGTTTCATAGCCTTTCCCACAATTATACTATGAATGGTGCAAAGTTGCTGCGTATAGTACAGTCTCGAGCTGAAGCTCCTTTTCTCCTGAGAACATTTCCTCACTTTACGTCTTTGATCTATAATAAAACCTGGAGCTGTCATCGTGATTTAAGTTGATTTCCTTGCGGTCTTGGGTAAGGCGGGGTCATGTCTATTTCCCAATTTCTGGAGCCTCATTTGGCTTGATCTATATTTTCTCGTTGTTCCTTCTCAGTTCAACAAGTTGTCTAAACGCATTCGATAATGACCGTTAAAGTATTGTTTTCGGACATCTGTTTCGATTTGAAAAGGTCAATTTCACCAACATCGATCAGATTTCTTGGCTACGGACAGGTGTGAATGTACTTCCGCTGCCATATCCAGTTGTTCCTAGATCATCTTCAGGTGCATTCATTAGCTTCATCCTGCTTTTTTTTCGGAACCAGCGCAGTTTTGCTTCTTTCTTCTCCAGCTGTTTTTTTCTTCTGACGGGATGTATTTCCGACGACCTGTTTCACGTTCTTGTCTAATTGTCATTGTCTTCTACTTTTTGTCTTAATCTGGAAGTTTTTAATATTTCAGTGATAAAGTATGTTCTGGTAAGATAAAACGTTCCTTAGCATTAAGCATGCAACTAATTATGTGTCTATATGTGGTTATTATTGGCTATATAAAGTATATGTTCATAGTGCCGGTTCTAAAAACGATTTATTTATGGGTTTTTTTTTAAATTCAATACCTCCGATGAATGTTTATTTAATGAGCTTTTCTCAGGAATTCAGAAATACATTTTGTTTGAAAACAGCTCTTTTTCTGAACAATAAATGTTGTACTTCTTTCTCATATAAATTAAATAGCTATACTTATTCAGGGGGGCAAACAAAGAAGTGTGATCCATCACATGCAAAATAACACTTGGAAATCAGAAATACTTTACTGTTTACTCTCACAGCACAACCCCACAAAGAAGACACCAAGATGAAAACATCAAAATGTACAAAGACCAACACGTTTACTCAGTCGAATTAAATTAGCATATAGTGTGAACTACACTTACATTATCCGGGTCTTTATTATCATAACCAGTAGATAGTTTTCATCATTGTCACTGACAGGATCCTCTTCATTACTTTAACAGTGATATAATTTTCGTATCAGCTTTCTTTCAGAATGCTGCTAGAAAATATGACTGATCAGGAAATCCCTCCAGGATTGCATAAAGCATGACTTAATGTCCTTGGTAATACACATCGTGCATCATTCATGTTGGTAAGCTTGGAACTTCCACTTAACATACATACAAACGTTTCAGTAACATTCTTTAAATGGTTAATTTCGGTTGCATTTCATTTGTTTTGTGCAAAGATATCTGCGTACTAATGATAATTCGTCACCATTTCTAAAGGCTTTAAGTTTGGTTTTGTTTATGATGGAGCTGTTACGTCTGTACCAGTGAATGGATATAAAGCTGGCAGACCTGTTATTAATAATGGATTGTTAATGTAGGGTCGTGTGATATTACTACATAACCCACAGTCTATGCAGACCTTCGGTTTTTCAGCTGCATGATGCACATGATAGAAAGGACACCAAGTACAAACACCGCAAACTCGATAAGTCCCTAAGTTCCACCAGATATGTTTTTCAGTGGTCCAATATAGTAAAATATTTTATGACGATGTGGAAAAGTCCAAACGCGACTAATATTCTATCATATTTGGTGATGAGTATGTGTCTCATAACTGGAGAGCTAGCTTATCAATGGCTCAGTCATAGTGAACTACAATCTGTGATTGATCACATTGTTATGCCACACGCTGGGATATTTTGAGAGTTTCTTCGACGTCTAATCTTGTTTGTGGTATGTTTCTTTTATCCACGTGCTTCACTTTCTGCAATGTCTTTGTGTCTTCAGTGATCCAAGAGCTTCACCCCCTCCACATAGGTGTAGGTCTCATGGGAACAGTCATCATTCACAAATTGGCCTGGCATTATTTCAGTGTTCTAGGTATGGATTTGGGTACTTCCTGTATTAATAATTGAAGTGTGTAATATTGGAGTTCTTTCTATATGACTCAAGACGTATTATTTTATTTTGTTTTAAATGTTCTTTTTTGTTTCTGCTTTGGTAGCCGTGCCTTATTATCAATACTTGTGTCGTGTATAGTGAGAATGATAGGTGTTTCATTCTGATAACACATTCCTACATATATTGTAGGGTGTTTTGTCATGATATGGTTTCAGTGTTCTTATCATAAGTGTCCGAATATAAGTGATGTATTGAAACCTGAAGACCGTTGTGTGTCATCTTGGGTTAAATGATTCTTCTCGGTCATCGTTACCTCAAGATGAGCTTCCAGTGAATCTATTAACTTATAACTCACACAATGGCAGAATCTGTTGAGGGGTATATTATTTTCCTACTTCTTGTCAAGCATTTTAGAGCTCGGCTGAAGCTGAGATGAGTGTCTTGCTGGTGGATGAGCCAGTGACGTCATCTGATACGTCAGCTTTGCTAATCCCAAATATCAGTTTGTGGAGATATCAAGCTGTTTCTTGGATGTGATGTTAACCAAAGTCCGCTTTACGAATGTCATCTTCTTCACTGTGGGAAATGTGTTACGTTTTACTATGCTAACCTTCTTGGTCTGTTGTGTTTTACTCACATTAGTAAGAACAGTTTTCATTATCTTCAAGGCCAGTAGACGATCTGGTTAGGTGGACTGTTTTATATTTAGCAAATGCAAACCGTGTATGTAGTGAGCTGTGAGTTTCGGCTCCTATGCATTCAACTAAAGTGGCTATAATATGATGTTTAAGTTTTGAAAAGGCATCTTCATGGAGCTTAGTTTTTAAAGTCTCGTCTCCTAGAGGGTCTTCCTTCATGAGTTAAGATATTTACATGTATGGTGATGTGTTACTTCCTTAGCACCTCAACTATGATATGTTGGCAGCTGTTCTGATTTTGTCTGGCCTCTACGGTCTCCAATCTTACTAGAGATTCACCGATTTTAAAAGTAGAAAGGAGCTGATGGCCTCTATAGGAACTTATTTGTGTATTGATTCTCTGACAGCTGGCTTTGTGCTTACTATACACGTGTTGTAGATATTACACTCATCACGAAGCGGGATATCAATATATTTTGATGATTTATGAAGCTTTGCTCTGATTCTTTATGGTATCTTTATTGCTCCAAATTCAGACTTTCCGGGTAAGTGCAATAAACATACATTATATATAGAACTCATGCTGGTGCAGACATAGTGTGGCCTCTTATATCATTGACTACTGCAAACATAAAAAAAAAACATGCTTACCGACATTCATATTTTATGACAAATATATGTGGATAACATACATTGTTAAATACGTTGTAACTATGGGAGGTCATTCTTCCTTGGAAATGAGAAGTTTCCTCTAATTCTCAAATTTGATTTTCAGGCTGTGATTCGCAATATTTAAAACGGTAAATATCATTTATCTTTGAGATAAGTTAGATCAAAAACTCGAATCATTTCCTATTTGTTTAGTATTATGCAATTCATTTATTACCGGTTTAATTACTTCTGAGATTAAATAAATTTTCAAACAAATTATGTGTTAATTCAAATGAATAGGTGAATATATATTGGGCTGTAGATTGTCTAAGTCAGTACCGTAACCAAATTACAATTTTCGCATAGAGTGTAGAAATTGGAATTGCTGTTACATCCTTGTTTGTAGATATCCCTAAAAATAAATTATATCGAAGTCTAAAGAAAATAATCATGTACAGAATCATTGGACTCTTTGTCGATAAAAATTGTTACTTACATAAAATTCCGACTGTGACACCACCAGCAATTCAAAATTGGCATTTCTATAATACAGGTTTCATGGCTATAAACACAATTTGGGTGTCTAATATTTATTCTAAACAAATAGTATTATTTATAATTTGAATATATTTCGACTAAACTGAACTCAAAGCATCAATCAGAATAAACTATCAGCAGCTGTCCCTATAAGGTGAAGCTAAATTAAAGCTTTTTTGCCAATACTAATTGACTTCAAATGTAATAATATTCATTGTTGTTATATTATTTAATGTTCATAACATCCTGAGTTACTAGAGTTATTACTAGTCTAATTTTGTTCAATCGCTGGAATAGGAGAATTACGAAAGCTCTAATGCATGATTAATAAGCATAAATATTCTAAAATATGTTGCTGTCATTCAAAACTGATTGATATATTGAGCTCACTTAAAGAGTAATCTAATCTACTTAAATTGAGCTGGCTGAAAGACATGCAATATAATAGACAATAGTATAGATAATATGACAAAATACTGCACAATAAGGGAAGCATAACATGCCGAGTGTATATTAAGTTAAGTTGATTTTTCCTTGAAATAAAGTGAAGAATAAAAGTGTAATATGTGTATCTATCACACTGAACAATGCATTCTTTGTTGTCTCCTATCAAGTACATTGGCATAAAGCATATTCATCGCTATACAAAAGTAAATAAGTTCCCTATATATTAGTTAACTATTTCATTATAGGATAATAACAGATTTAAAATCAAATGCTTGAATAGGGCGCTATATAAATATCACATATTATATATATATATATATATATATATATATATATATATATATATATATATATATATATATATAGTGTGTGTGATCGAAGAATGCGATATGGATTTGATCATACTCTTATTATCCAATATAAAATGATTATGAAGCTATTAAGTCGTTAAACCAATGACACACAGACGCACGCACCAACGCACATACAAGTGCAGACACACTGACCCAAAATATTTTAATACCTAAAATAAAAGCCCTTTCTCACTGTTAACAGTTCAAAATAACTTTAATGCCAGATGAATGCTAGAAAAAAATATATATCTCCTTTACAAACATAAACCTTTAAGACATTATAGATATAAGGCGAGCAGCTAAGAGCAGGAGCGATATAACACATTGAATCCGGAAGAGTGATTTATCCAATAAGGAAGTGTGTTAGTGTATTCGGGACACTTATGCTGAGCCATTCCACACATTTCAGCTCATATTTTCGCGACGATGTATACATAACGTGACTTCGTTACTAATTCACGGAACATGCTCCTAGGTTATGATACAATAGTTTTACATAATTTAACTGGACTGTGGTAAATCTGATGGGCTTTGTGTATGTAAGAATGGCAATTCAGCAATGGCAAATCTCTATTAGCATATTAGTTTAGACGGTTCTGTTGGTTTATCTGATACACAATTATAACAACGAACACATTTTGAAACAGCAACTGTTTGAATAAATCCATGTACAACAGGTTCTAAAACAAGAATATCAGAAGTCCAGATAATATAAAAGTGATCTACGTCGTAACGCCAATGATACGTTTATTCATACCGCTAATATTGCTACAAATGGAGTAATTTTAAAGTAACAGTGTTCACCAGATATTCATATTAAAGAATGAGATCGATGCACCTATTTCATATTTGAAGAAAAATAATTGATCAAACTTCCAAGAAATACTAAGACTGTAAAAAAATGTGGTAAGAAAAGGAAAACTTATTGGAACTGGTGAAAAATCAAACAAAAATGTTGTTTGTAAAATGAATAAGGTTTAGGAGAATATATATTTTCAACAACTAATTTATCTAGTTAGCTTTAGAAATCTTATGCTGAAACACCAAAATAAGAGGTCATATATGTTCTGCCTTCGACAGTAGAACATATTTAGTCATAGTTAATAATCACTGAATAACAAATGTTAGAATCTGAAAAGGTCACGACAAACAACAGTAATGTGTGATATAACCTGATCAGGTGACAACCTACTTGTTATTTGAGATGGCAATGTCAGGAATGGTAGTAAATGTTTGACTTTTATAGATATACCGGAAAGATAAATGACATTGAAGCGGACACGCAAGAGGACTTTAGAAAATACACAACCATTCATGAAGGGCAACATAATATGTACTTTGTGCTAACATTACTTAAAAGAGTAGCGAAATATAACTTCATTCCTGTACATATATAGTCTCAAAGGCAGCCAACTATCAGCCTTACAGAACAACTGATTTTAAATGACTAATCAGAAGGCATAAAACAGCTGACTGTACATTAAAGGTAGAGATAGATAACAGAGTTGTTCAGTCATTCTTTATAGCGGATTCTGATTTACGTTATATAGTTATAGGTTAATGTCCAGAGAAATGCGTCATATCTTAAATACGATATACATAGCAATGGAATATCGATGATAATTTAGATAAGCTAATGCACGCATAATGTTTTGGTGTAAGGTTGATTTAATAGGCTGTTAGATTACATTAGTCAGTCAAATGTGAACATACAACATTCACCAGCGTCAAGTATAAATGATAGGTTATGTAGCCAAATGATAATAGCTTTCGCTTTACATATTTAGCCAATACACACAATTATCACAGGCCATTTGTAATAATAATATGTTAGTTAATAGACTTTTAGTAATATATAACAGAAGGTTACGTTTCTAGTTTAGCCCTCTTCATGAATATTGTTAATTAAAATCACAATGGCTAACAGGCTCACTCCAAATATCATAAATATTATTTTCTTGTAGGCAAATAATACTTTTTGTCTAGGCTTTAGGTTGAATTAAATTAAACATAGCTGGACAGGAAGTGCACAATAATCGATATGATGATGATCTATTAAACACTAGGAAAATTGCTAAGTGAAATTTACAAGAGTGGATCAAACACTAGAACACTAGAAAGTTGAGTAAGTAACTGAATTATTTAATATTTGGTTGGGTTTTAGTTGTTGCTATTCTTTATTTGTATTGTCGTAACATCGGTCGTGCTCGTGCTTGCTGTCATTCAGTGTGTATGTATGTATGTATGTGTAAATGTGTCTGTTTATGTATGTGTGTGTATGTGTGTGTATGTTTGGGTATATGTATGTATATATGTATGTATAAATGTATGTATGTGTGTGTGTGTGTGTATAAATGTATGTATGAGTGTATGTATGTGTGTATATGTGTATGTATGTGTGTATATGTGTGTATATATGTGTACGTGTATGTGTGTGTGTGTGTTTGTGTATGTGTATGTATGTGTGTGCATATGTATGTATATATGTATGTATGTATGTTTGTGTGTATGCATGTGTGTATGTATGTGTGTATGTATGTGTGTATGTGTGTGTGTATGTATGTGTGTGTGTGTATGTGTGTATGTATGTGTGTGTGTATGTGTGTGTTTTAGGGTACATAGTAAGAGGCAACATGCACAGAGCATCAACATATCTAAACATCCTTCGAAACCTACCTCCATAAATCTAAATACAACTATACATACACCTAAAAATAAAATTGCCCATACCTCCACATATTGATAGATGTGTGCGTATACCTAAGCATGTGTCTGGTCTACTCATCAGCCTGTGGGAACCAGCTAATTCGCTTTTTGTACGCGACAAATATTTCACGCCCACAGGAAAGCGGCTACATGCAGGCTACGTACAAAAAGCGGAAGCACGTAAAAACATACCATTTGATACCACAGCTCGCAACAAACACGTGTGTGTGTGATTCAATGGTAATTTGCTACATACATATCATAAACTATTTTGACACCACAGTTTACATTCAACAGTATTTTTTCTGTGGTCCAAAAGAAACCTGTATATAAAACATTTCGACACCTCAGATGTTAACCTCAGATTTATACTGGGTTCGAATAACTGAATAAAGTCCGACTGGTCTGGCGTCGAAGTTCTTCTCTAACCTAAGTGAAAATTCAAGCCTTTTATATACCCTCAGTGTGTTAACAAACATTACAGTTTGTTCATAACAAAGAGAACGTACACTAACTCAGTATGGACTCACTGAAGTGATTTAATTAAAATATAAATAAAGTAGCAATACCGCACAATGGATTATTACTGAACTAGAACGAAATATCATCTCAAACCTGAGTAAATACTATGATTTACTCGAACCTAACAGCTAACCCTCATACGTTTCCGTTCCTCACTAAGGGAACGTTCATTCACGCTTAATTTAGCATGTGTATGTATGAATGTGTGTGCGTGTATGTGTATGTTTATGTGTGTGTATTGATGTATGTTTGTATGAATGTGTTTGTTTGTTTGTTTATGTGTGTGTGTGTGTGTGCGTGCGTGCGCGCGCGCGTGTGTGTCTGTGTCTGTGTGTGTGTGCCTAATTCGACAGAATCTTAAGTCTACCTTAATTCATTGGGATTGTATACTCTAATCTCGGTCTGCATTAATTATTAATTATATTTCCCGGATTACAGGTATATTATTACGTAAATCAGATGCTAAGATGCCTCATCCTACAAGGGTTTGAAAATAGATAAAAGAACGAAAATAAAAAGTTTTCTACTTAATCCCATTTTTGTGCAATACTTTTCTGAAATACCAAGAGAAGCTTTTTTTCTTTCAATCGTCAGGCTGGAGTAATTAATAAGTTTGTTAATAGGTTCTAGTATGGTGTATTTGACTTCGACATTATTGCATGTTGCAGAAATGTCGTCTGTGGTGGTCGTTTGTACAAGAATTTCTGCACGACTTATTTTTATAATATACGCCATTATTGCAAGTCACACATTTATAATTAAATCATGATGTCAGCTCTATTGGTAATATATATAACTGGAATATATGTCATGTCTACACGTATAAAAAACGGTAATCCACTTATTCTCAATGTTGTCTACAACTATCATACATGCATTACCAATGAAGTAATTTTCTGCTATGTGTAATAATTGTGATATTTTAAACAATGCTAAATCTCCTCTGATTGACTGTTAAAGGAAATATTACTTACCTTTGCTGATGTTCGACGTTCTGTAAAATTCAGGTACACAATGGTTAATTTCAACTCATTGGAAGCAGATTAATTTCAGTACAGCCTGAGGGGTTTTACTTTTTACTGGTGTGTTCTTTCATCTGTGTTCTATCATGATAAAACGTGTTTTATTGAATACGTATTAGGCACACATTAATAAACGATAGATGGGTTCTGACAATGCATAACTTCTTATTCATTATTCCAAAGATATACATACATACATACATACATACAAACATACATACATACATACATACATACATACACACGTGCATGTGTGTATGTGTGCGTGCTCGTGTTTATGTAATGATTCCATTTGTTCTAGTATGTTAGGCACCTACACAAATGAATGTCACTTAAAGAAAGATAGGAAATGGAAGTTTAAAATAGAGATATTAAATGACAACTTAGCTTAGTGTCAGTTAATGAACAAGTTGAATAATTTCCGTATATGTGATACAATTATAACTAAAGTCAACCAAATAATTATTGTTTCCACTTTAATTATGAATAAAAAAACATTTATGCTAGTGATTATCATACATTGCTATGGATGACGAGTAAATACAAATTAACTGAATTTAATTGCGCGGGAAATATCTTTAAGTGTACATTGTCTGAATAATTGCCACAAAAGGCAACGTGATGGAGAAGAGCTACTTGTTCCTGATAAAAACCAGCATTTGTAAAGCACAAATTAATTTAGATTGATGGTTAAACCTTTCAAATCTGTGGTTTTTACAGTTGCCATTTATAGCCATATAATTCGAAATATTTCATGAATCACTGTATGTCAGGCTTAGTCTATATTTGGTATAATTCGAACTATATAGCATACAGACAGGCCATCATCAGCTGCTTGGAGTGGTCTTTCTGGTGCTTACCGGCACTTTGCTCCCATCAATAACATTTGTATTGTTGGATATATGATGATGTCACTCACCTGTGTATGACAACACAACAACACCAATGAACTCAGCGACTCAAGAAGACAAATATCTGAGTGGTATACGTTTGTAATATGTTATATGGTACGATAGACTGACAATCAGTGTGATAGAATGTTTGTGGCATAACGCACATTATGAGTAGGGAAAGGGACAACATGACAGTGTTATTGGTTACTTTTGGGATTTATGTGCATACTTACATACGTATGCACACTGCATAAAAAGTAAGTTATTCCTCTTAAACCAATTAATTGTCTATTTCTCACATTAATATAATTATATAATATATATATTATAATTATATATATATATATATATATATATATATATATATATATATATATATATATATATATATATATATATATATATTCGCGATAACATTCTTTGCGCTTTTTACAAGAAATCTAATTACAACTCTAAACACGTTGCTAAACCCCGATATTGTTGATACAAAATCAAATTAACATTCATAATGCCTAATTCGATGTCATGTTATTCTTGAAAAATGACAAAAAAAGTTTAAATTTTCAGAATTATTGACAAACGAAAATGGCACTATTAATATGTGTTAGCATTAGCACTTTCCACAAGGGGGCCTAAATAAAAGAATTTTGTTATTGTTAATTGCTTGCTTGATCGCCTTATCCATTTACAGTCATTTTCTAACAAACTATGTTTGACGTCAACGGATCAAATCTATTTGGTATTCTCCGATATAGATAATAGTAGTTGTTTATAATGGCTGGAAAAGACAAAATTGTTACGCTTCACTGAATCATTGAACTTACCAACAAGGGAGAATCTGATTGTTCAATTACAAGATCAAGGTATGTTGAACTATTTGACTCTGCACCGTATTGGTGATTTGAAGTTAGAAAACGTCTGTAGAAAGTCAATGTTTACCAGAATCCATTACCACATGCTAATGCCGCTTGTTGACGATGAACTGCCAAGTGTAAGAGGGAGGGATGGGGAGAGAGAGACATACAGACATATAGGCAGGCAGAGAGGCTGGCACGCAGGCACAAAGACAGACATACATACAGACAGACAGACAGAGTAAGAAAGAGAGCAAGAGTCCCTTAAAAACAAAACTGATGGGCATAGACCAAGAAATCATCAATATTATGATGTACCTATGGCATGAATTAAAACAAAAATTACTGATAAAGCTAGAAAGAACAATATCTATGAAGAAATAGATAGTTTAAAGAATGAAAGCTTAAGTACAAGAATATCTATCAAGTGCATTATCAAAAATAATATTTAGATAAAAAGATAAGTCGCACATCATAATAGGTGTGACCATTAGAATAAAGTGGGTTATTTGCAAGATAATAAACGTCCTGATGAAATTGACAAGGTTAATAATCCACCTAAGGCCTGTATTCTGTACTAGTTGAGAATTTTCTTCAGCCAATTTATGTCGCCTTCTCAGTAAAGAAAATTCTTAATCTTAAGAATTTTCGTAAAATAACATTTTAAATATTTCTTAAAGTTACGAAAAGTGTTACGGAATCGGAATAGGTCCGGTTTATTTCTGGACAACTTTGGAACACGTACCCTATTTTAGCGAAGATTTCATTGGAATATAATGTTTTGGACGAAGTCAAACCCACTAGACGGATATAACAATAGAGACGTACGTACGTAAGTCATTTACAAATGATGCATTTACTAAACAATTGTCAAACAGTTATATATAATATTCATATTGGCATTTCATAAAAAGAAATATTTTTCCCATATGATTTTTCTGACATATAGCTTAAACTAATTATTTTGAGAATATAACGAAAAATGTAATGTACTTAGAATCTACCATAACATTTAAATTAATATGTAGATCAAAGTGGGCACAAACACAAAATCAATGCATACCCATATACCAACGCTGTCTGGACCATAGTTGACCTTATCAGGGTTTCGTGATGCTTCTAATTCTTACAGAATTATGACCAAACGACAGCTATTTAAATAGAAAACAAATTATGTTTTATTATTACATATATAATGCAGGAATATTTGGAAACAAAGCATATCTATTAATACATATAATACATATTATGATAATAATCCTAATGCCTCCGACAATAGCAGAAATAGTAAAATATTCGCTTAGCCCAAATGGCACGACCAGTTTCGGTTGCAAAAAACTTTTACAATTGCACGTGTATAAAGTATTTATTTTGCCCACAATAGGTATACCAAACTTCCCTAGCTAGTGTTTTAGTTCAAACAAGAATCTACAAACTGTTAGCCTTGGTAGTCTTTGTCTAGAACGAGGCGTTGTTACTGTAATCAAAACAACTGTTATGATTTGAGCAATTGAAAATAAACCAATTTTCAAATTTTCCTTTCATAGCTATCAAAATGCCAAAACACACATATTAATATAAATTAAGTGTGTACTGAGATATGTAATATATATTAAGTGTGTGTATATATTAAGTGTGGTGGATAGATTAAGTGATTTAATATTTGCTGAAATCATGATGCACTTAATCTATATGATCAATTCTGAATGTTTTCGTGTTGATTAGATCTTCTTGTCTGTAACTAAGTGAAGAGTGTGCGGAATATGTTTCCAATTGAAGAGGTTCTAAATAATACGCTTTATATTGAACAGATTCGCAAAGTATTTATTAATTACGTAACACTAAATAAATAAACATTTATTTGCGAAACGAATGCAATATATGTTAAATATTTCAGATACTAGGTTAGTATCCCGAAATAACTGTAGGTGGCTCTATTGTAAATTCCTCTTTTCCCGGAGAACTATTCCGTCCTTTCTTCTTAAGCACCTCATTCGTCTTAAACCATTATCATAATAGGCCATGTTTCATTCATTCACAATATAATCAAATTTCAGATACTGGATACTGATAGAACACCTTTGCAGTTATGTTTCGTTTTATGCCATTTCGAAAAGAACATTGTTGAATAAACAGGAACAGGTTAATACGCTACCTGAAAATAGAAAACAAATATCTATTCTGCCATTAACCCTAAACATAAATGTGTGAATTGGCCGAACAGGATAAATGGATAGTTAAAAGGTGAAGAAGAGTATTGATAATTAAAAAATGTTCATCCTAGAAAAAGCTAATATTCCTTTGTTCGAATACAAATATAAAGATTTACACCAAACCATTTTATATGACTTGTACAGGTTATTTAGAGAAGAGAGAAAGGTATCTGGTCTAATATGTCTAGACATATAATATTAATACTAATAGAAAGACGTATATCCAAAAATATAGCATAAAGATGTGCTGAGAGTTGAAGCAAGATTTTGAAGATAACACCTTTCTTATACATCCGAAGAGTTTATTATTTATTAGATAATAGGAAATATTACGCTTACTAATGAATGGCTTTTTGAATATTAGGGTTAATCTATGCGTTTTTCCTTTTTACTTTCAGGTCCACCACTGAGAAAATTATGATGGAGACCGTGATGGCAAATCTTTGTCTGACAGTAATTAAAATAATTGATTGCCAAAGGGAAAGAACTATTAATGTATTGATCTTGTCAGTTTTCTGCGTGATTCAGAGGTATTCCTTAGAAAATACTAAATTATTATGCCTTAAATGTTTGGGGGACGCTATTGTGAAATAATCCAGAGTCAGGTAAATATCTGGTGATGTCTAGAGAATATAAGGCAACATGCACGTTAATAAAAAATGATCTCACTTCCCTTCCTCCACAATCATGTCCTTAATTTCTAAATGAAATAAACAGCTAATTAAGAATAACAAAGTAAAAGTACCACAATTGACTATTTAATAAACATTATTATTAATTTTTAGACATTTCCATATGATGTGTACCTATTACGTATTGAGGGCATGACCCACCAATGAATAACGAGACACTTATGCTAAGCGATGCCATAAACCTCCACCCACATATTCATGGCAATATTCACATAACGTGACATATTTGCTAAATTACGGTGCATCCACTTATTTGAATTAGTCTATTTATGATATGTATTTATGCATAAAATGTATTTGTGCTATATGGGATTAGAACATGGTTTAAGTATGTTTCAAATGTAAATTATCTTAGAGCTATTCAAGTTGAATAAGGCTCTATCTAAAATACTAATTATTATTATTATTATTATTATTAGTAGTAGTAGTAGTAGTAGTAGTAGTAGTAGTAGCAGGAGTAGTAGTAGTAGTAGTAGCAGGAGTAGTTGTAGTTGTAGTAGTAGTAGTAGTAGTAGTAGTATTTCACACTCTGTCCTGGTAAACAACAGATGTGTTTGGGAAAGTATCCAAACATATTAGAATCAGTAGTCCACCTGATGTAATAATAATTAAATTAAACTAGTAATAGTAAAATAATTAATATCGCAAAATAATACTAGCTTTAAAGGAGTTTCTAAAACAATATTCGAAGTTTTGAAGTACTTAATTAAAGTTGATTCAGATATTCATGATATAAATAAATAAATAGTTGAATGTTAAAATAAATACTTATGGTATATAACAAAATGATGGCAATACATATATAGATTATTGTTTATTTTCTTAGTATATTGACGAATGAACGTATAACTTAGTTGGTGATAGTGGTGAGAAAACAGACCAGTTAGGTGTTTTGTAAGTGTATGACGTTTGGGGTGATTAGATTCTGAGGTCCAGTAGTGAAGCAATAAAATAAACCCTCATGTGACTTGTGTGTCACACAGCATACAATATACATTATTTATTGGCTATAACTGAATGATAAGGGCTCTAAGGTTAAACTGATCCATCTATTACCCAACATGCTGCACAGTCGTGGCGAACTAATATGTAGCGTAACGTAACCTGCAATGTGCCAGCCTTCCTCTTATCTGAACAGATTATGTCAAGAAAGAGGGCATCTGGGTTACTATTATTGAAATGCCTGGATGAAAAATGATATCCAAGCGGATATGCAAAAGACTTTAGTAAATCCACGATCAGGCTTAAAATGCAGTATATTATCTACACTATGATAGCACCATCCAAAGGTGTAGTGAAAAACTACTTCGTTCTTGACGAGATATAGACTGCGGTCTAAAACCAGCATTCTAAAATAACTATTTTAGTGACCAAACAGAAGAAATGAACACCGCTTGATGTATTTAAAATTAAATAAAAGAATTAGGATACAATAATTGCTTACATCGGAGTGGGATTCGCTTATTTATTTATATTTTTTTTATGCGTAGAGAAATGCGACATGCCATTAAACGGAAGAACATCGTACTGGAACGTTAATTATAATTCAAATAAGTTAATTTAATAAACAGTTTGCGTAAGTTTGCTTAACAAGGCTTTTAGATTACGCTAGCTAGTCAGAGATGAATATACATGTTTATATAGTTCTTCAACAGGGTCAATACATTAATTCTCGGTTATGTATTCATTTACAATCCTTGCCCATGGAGTGGTGTTTGCATTGGAAAATGTGTTATCCCTGATAGATGTTACAGTGTCTGTGTTTAAATAAGCTGTTTTAGGTCCTTTCAAATGTTATTTTGATATAGCTAGGGTTATAGTGTCATGGCTATATATACATGTTCTATGACGAAGGAAATACTTTGTATTCGAAATATACACACATGCACGCAAGCACAAACCCACAAATTACACTGCACTACACACACACGTGCGCGCGCACACACGCACGCGCACACACACATGTGCACAAACATGCGCGCGCATACACGCAATCACTTACATTCAAAATCGCACACCTCCGATATAGACACGTACGTCACTTCCTCTTATTATTAATTCTAAGATGTAATGATTGTATGTTAGGTGGCCTCTTGAATATTGTTTATTATAGTCATATTGGTCAATAAAGTTCCCTTCTTACAGCCATAATATAACTTGATGACTCAGATATTAGGTTCAGTTAATATATTGGTGACCCATCAAATATCGGACAAAGGTCAAAAGCAATATCCTTATGAGATGATACGGAAGAACATTAGTAAACAAGAAACTTTATTTGACGATATACACAATAATGTTACCAGTTATACATTCATAATATATACTGCTATGTAAATACCGCCGACAAGCAATAAGCTATAAGATCAAATGAAAAACATATATATGACAGTGGAAAGTGGCTCTATGATAAGTGGCGCGGTTGCCTAAAGGATTATATATTTAGTTGTCTATGCTCCAGGTGTTATGATCCACCTGTTAAATTAGTGTAAATTAGTTCCAATATATAATACAATGAATTTGCTTCACTTACGACGTAGTCATTAAGCGCTTATAATAACATATTTTAGAGATCTATTGAAACTTTTTTAACCTGAACTGTGTTATTCTTTCTGGGATTTTTTCCACATTTCTGGTGTAAAGCTGTTTTTCTGTATTGGCTAGTAAGGGTCTCTTGTTTCGCGCCAGTGGGTAATACTATTAACAGTGAATATTTTTATCAAAGGCTGTGGCAATGTGGCATCAAGGAATAAATGCATTAGTTTCGAAAGTTGAAAATTAAATATGTCCTTTAGTTTGAGAATTTGTAGATTTATAAATAAGGGTTCTGAATCGGCATTATAACTCATTTTCAAGATGGCTCTAATTGCCCTTATATGCCATAGTTATAATCTACCCTGGTGCAATAATTTAATTATTTTTGTCCATTATTACTACTTTATCACCTTTCTAATTACTATATCTTTATTTTTACGTATGTTGTTTAGCGTAAATTTGTCTTCAATTGTTAAATTAGTTTTTTCCCTTAGGACATTTAGTTCATCTACTTCCTTTGTAAAGTTATTAATGCATTCTATTAAATCGGGATCAGTTCCCTTGTCCGGTGAAACCCAGTTTGACTTAGATATAACATTTTCAGTTTCCTGTCGAAATCTCTAGTTACTTCCAAAATCTGAATACCTGACTTAAAAAATCTAACCAGTGGTGGACCAGTGAATTTGCCGTGTCTTATCTCCGTATAATTCCCATTACACTATTCGAATAAATTTTGAATTTCTGAGTACCCAGCTTGGGTATGACCGTAGCCCATTCACAATGATCCATAAATCGATAATTTAGAATAATTTATTTCAGTAAGGAAAATATTACTCGAATCATATCAAATCACATGGTTTTTACATTTCGAATCAATGTTTTCTGAGGGTCCGAGCTACGATCATTTAATCCCAGTGCTAACATAATATTTGTAGGGCACGTACCTCCAACAACAAAAACTTTATCCTTCAGCCTGTCAGTAACATGCTGAAATATGGCACCAGGGAAGCTTTCTAGCTTCACATTCTGGTTCGGCGTAGCAGTGATACTGGACACATTCTCCTTTTCCTATGATCAATATATCCTTGATGGTCTTTGGCCAGGGCCCGTGTGGTTGTAGGTTGTCGTGCCTGCTTCCAGATTTTTCCCCTAAAAATGGCCAACTGTTCCCACTTTAAACGGAGAAGTTCCCTCACCAGAAATATCCTTATCCGATCCCAATTTTCTGAATAAGGGATTTCCCGGGCTAAATTATCGGTTTATGCCGCTGTTCAGATGTACGGAGAAGAGAATTATGTGGAAATTCGAGCAGGATATCTGGCCTCTCTTGTATAAATAGAAACTCATAGAAATGTACACACATATAATATATCTATAATAATAAATGGAGTGTTCAAAACTTGCATCATATAGTTAAGTTTAGTTTATAAGGAAGTATTTGAATATAGTATAGGGATAAATTGCCAGTAACCAGCATGTATTAAAATTAATTCTTAAGTGTTTTTATGTAAGTAAGTGTAAGGAAATCATAAAAGCATCCATTCATTCATTCATTCGCCTACTAAAACAAGTTCTAAATTAACATTGCCTTCCGCAATTTTGCTACACACAAATCATACACAAATAACATACTTGTACTTGTCGATTAACTGACGTCATTCTGAATTAACATAATAGCACAAACGAAAACTTTAAGTCATCAACAACGGTCAGTCGAACCAAGCCTGGCATGTTATATTAGGTGTGGCTTTATGATACACAATTAAATATACATAAAATAATACTTTAATAAAACCTAGCCTTCTTCTCTCTCTTATCGATGTATATTATACATTTGAATTAAAAAAGAACCTGCTAGTGGACATTGACTATTAGTCTGCCATAATAGTTATTTGAACCATTTCAGATTAATTGTACAGCTAGTTGAAGGTGTACAAACATTGAACCAACTTGGAAATATTCCTTTCTTCGTGTGCTTTTGTTTACATTGAGGCTGATTCAAGCACTCACATTGGAGAGTGTGTTATAGACAGCAAGTAGCTGCATGTGGTACTGTATTATATTGCATTGTATTGATCTTATTTGGTTCATTTTTGTTTCCATTCACTTTATGTTCTTGACAGATATAAACATGAATAAAGTATATATTAGTGAAGGCATGTACTCAGTGAGCATGACAGGCAGATAATGGGTTTTGCAGCAATTATAATGGCTAATCAATTTGAAATAAATGAAATATTGAAAAACCCAGCCTGGATCTGAAAATTATTATACGTGATAACATCTGTCCTTCTGATGATGATATTTTTCAAGCAGATGATTCAATAATCTGTTCAAGGATGGACTCAAACTATTATGAACGTGATCAATATATATCCTTAGAAGGGTCACATCCATTGCAGGATAAATATAGTGATATACATATGAATATTCGGAGCCTGCCTGACCAAATTATTAAACTTAAACCTTTTCTTGCAAGGTTAGAGGAAAGCAAAATAAAATTCACATTATTGTGCGAAACATTGAATGACACCACTTTTGATCTGTACAACATTGCGGGATACAACCTTGTGTGTAAAAACAGGAAACACATCAAAGCTGGTGGTGTCGGCATGTATGTGAGTGATAGATACGAATATGTTTTTAAGATTTATCTTTATTTGAGGAACATATATTTGAATCATTATTTCTTAAAATAACAAATGTTAGAAATAAAATCCTTATTGGTGAGGTGTATCGGGTTCCAAATCCAAGCTGCTGTCATTAATCTAGTGCCAAATATGATTAATTGTTAATCAAGACTAATGATGAGAATGTCATCGTGACTGATCAGAACCTAAACTATCTAAATATTGAAACATATTAAACGACTGACCTGCTCTACGCATTTTTGTCAGTTAGAATGGTTCCTATTATCTTACGACCAACAAGGATAACACATACACTGGCTACGTTGATAGATAATTTATATGTAAGAATCAACAAACTTGATGAAACTTTGTCTGGTATATTATCTGTTGATTTGTCAGATCATTTGGCAATATTTATTTATATGGGCAGTAACACAAAAAGAAACCGAAGCCACTCACTTTAAAATGTCGGAAACTAGATGAAAATGCGTTTAAGAACATTAAAACACTTTCACTAATTGTCACTGATTGGTCATGTCTTAATAATATCGGCATTGAAGAATCATATGAAAAGTTTGTTGATATTATACACCAATACATTGATATATATGCACCATAAAAACTGTTCATATCCCACCAAAGACACGGCGAGTGCTTCAATCAGTTATTGGGAAAAATGAGTGATAAATCAGGGGTGTCTGATTGATTTTATGTAAACAAAACAAAAGTAACTAACCCAAAATATTTTAGGGAAGGCTTTTGTTCCTATGTTATGAATGTTTTGCGTGATTTACCATCTCAAATTCCCGATCAGAAGAAACCATATACCACTTACCTGATACATAGAAACACAAATTTCATTTTCTCCAGACCTATCACAAATTATCACAAATATGAAAGTAAAGAAGATTTCAGGGTGTGACAATATATGATGCATGTTTTTGAAGAAAGTGAAAGGTGAAATATCCCTACCAGTTAACATGCTTGTCAATAAGTAACTTGAAAGTGGAATAGCTCCAAAATCTATCAAAGTTGCTAAAGTATTGCCTATCTATAAATCAAAAGTAAAAATCAATTCTGTAACTATAGGCCTATATCGTTATTACCGGCTTTGTCAAAAGTACTAGAAACGTTTGTCCATAAAAGACTTGATGTACTTTATAAGGATCAGTATGGCTTTAAAAACCGTCACTCAACAGCCAAGCAGTGACTGATTTTGTAATTGATAACGTCAAAGCCAGAGAAAATAATCAACACATACTTGCAACATATTTAGACTTCTCAAAGGCCTTGGATACGATAGATCATAAAATATTAATTAATAAATTGGAATATTATGGGGTGCGGGGACAATCACTGGACTGTTTCAAAAGTTATTTATCTGATCGAACTCAGTATGTATCTTCTGATAAGCAGTATATCACATGCGGGGTACCATAGGGATCCGTTTTGGGCTCCCTACATTTCATTGTTTAAACAAATGACTGGCCACTTTCTCTTACATATACTAAAGCCGTATTGTTTGCTGATGATACCACACTGTATGCATCTTCAGGACAACTTGACGAACATTATCACAAAATTAATAATTATTTAGATTGCTTATGTGACTGGATCAGTGCTAATAAATTGTCACTTTATATTGCCAAAACCAATTATATGTTTGTCCCGGATGGGAATGCTCGTGCTAACTATGGCTTTAGTGTTTGTATTGGTACTGATAAGATTCAACGGAAAGATGGTGTCACGTTTTGGGGAATTCATATTGAAAACAAACTAATATGGAAGGAGCACATTAAGCATGTCAATTAAAAATATCTAAGGCACTTTATATCATGCACACTGTAAAACAAATTATATCTTGCCACCATTTGAATATATTGTACAGTACCTTAGTTCAACCTTTTATACTATACGATATAACTTTATGAAGATCTACTTATCAATCTTGTTTAAAAAAAACTATAGTGCTCTAAAAAAGGTTGTACGGCTTATAAACAAAAAATAGTACAATGCTCATACAGCCAAACTTGTCAAGACATGTAACATATTGACGTTAAAGTCAAGTACGGTTTATAAACAGCCAAATGCATGTTTGAATATATACACAAAACAATAATGAAGCATTTCAAACTAAATACTGCATATCACAAGCACAATACCCGACAAAGTCACACACCTCATGTAAAAAAGCACTGCACTTGTCTTGCTTCTAATTCAATATTACACCAAAGTCCCCAATATGGGAATATTTACACCCTAAAGTAAAAAAATACAGCCACCAAAAGCTATTTGTTCGTAGTGTGAAAAGTGTGTACATTAATAGTCTGTAGCCTTTCCATTATGTGTGCCTTATATTGATAGATTGTTTGTCTCGCTAATAGGTCTTCGCGTCTATAATAGTGTCATATGCTTGTCGTGCACTTTTATATAAAATGCTAATTTTAATAATACCAATTTTAAAATTTTTCTTACACCTCTTTTAGGTAACACTTAACCCAATATAAGTGTATATCTCGTCTTGAATGTCAAATAATGTATATTATTGCCATGGATTCTTAACCTATAAAATATTGGTGTTACCTCTCTGTATATTGTATCATGAAAAAATGTGGTAATATATATGTGTCAATTGTATACACTAAATGGCGGAATAAAACACTTACTTGTTTTCTTACTTACATAACTAAAGTACCATCATTAGCTATACAGTAGGTGCTATACAGTAGGTGTCATTTTCATATACATCGAATTGATTATTTGTTAAAGGCATAACACACAGGCCAATATGCTTTATAAGGCATGATATATATGATTACGAAACCACCGAGTCGTACAATACAAAATAGCCTTCAAATAATCCTCTGTTCTTTTTTAAATTGTCAGCGTATGCACAAAGATACAAAGTATACCGGAAAGTAGAAAATATAGGTTCTGACCCTAATATTCCTATTTTGATCTATGATAGGTTCCTATTACACCGAATCCCACTGGCTATATTTGGCCATTACATATAGGAAGCGAGTGAATAAGAGGAAACGTGAGATAGCAAATTGTATCCTATCAGTAATTTGTTCAATAATTAATTATGTTACTTAATACATGACACTTATGTTTAGCCGTCATGCAAACTTAAATCCATTTTTGTTCATGACGATGTCGATGCAAAGTGACAAGTTTGTTAATTTATGCAACTTGTTGCCAAAATAGTTTTTCATATCATGACAGCATTTCAGTTATCTTGACTTTCTTGTCAGTTTAGACCCTTTAACTTGGTAACCTAACAACCAATTCGGATAATGAGTAAATATTGGAGACATGAAATGTTGAAAACTGTATCTAAAACTGGTAAGCAAATACAAATATCAGTATTGCACCCAAGGTACAGATAATCAACTTAGAAGCACCAACAGTACAATAATTCATATGACGGCAGTAAAACGAATCTAACGAGTGTGTGCCAGTTTTTCGAAGTCATGAATGCTATCAATTCACATATATAACAATAGACTTATTCTCTTAAAATAGTGTTTTCTATCTTTAGTATGCATAAAGTATTTGTTGATTGTGAGAAAAAGAAAATTTATTTTTGCAAATTGTACCAGGTCTGAGTCAATTTATATTCTTGTCGACCTAAGCTCTCTGATAATAAAATTTAAATAATGATCCTTCTATCTTAGATAATACAATGCATATGTTCATTGGTGAATGACAAATGTTTTAAGACACACTTTATCGATTTTTTAATCAGCATGCTGTATGACAAGAAAAACATGTGATAATGTGTGATGTTACGTCTTTTTCCAAGTACCAACCTTTCTGTTATATGAGCTGCTAGTGTCAATAAATGGAGTTACAGGCTGGCAATTATAGAAACAGTTGAATGATGAATGGCTTCCATAAAGGAAATGAAAGAAGACTTTAGCAAGCACTCGACCTGTCTGTCTCTCTGTGTGTGTGTGTGTGTATGTTTGTGTGTGTGTGTGTGTATGTGTGTACGTATGTATGTGTATGTGTGTGTGTGCGTGCGAGTCAAGTCAATTGTTTAAATATTTATATCCTATTTGTAACACTCAAAGTAGTATTTACAAACTATAATTTATTATTTTATGTTGAGGTATACTTGATAAATGAATAAGTACAAATACAAAGATAGCAAATTAATCCTCATCATCTTTCGTGCATTACTAACATCCATGAAAGCTTCCTAAAATTCAGATTGTCCAAAATATTTCACAATCCTGGAAGTGTCATGGTGAATCTTGATCTATCTCCTTCTAATAATAGTAGACATGCTTGTTGTATGGTCTCAATTGATAGACAGATGATATTAACATATAAACCTATGTTATGTTTAGACTTCCAAGTTATTCAGTTGTTGTGTAGTTCAAGTTGCAAACCTGGGATGTTCAGAAATATGAAATGGGCTATGACTTTAAAAAAACCTTTGTTACTTGAGTGTTACAATTGCTGTGGAAATCCTAATGAAAAACATTTCCTTTGTTAAAAATTTCCTAACATATTTACTTTTGTCCAGGTTTGTTGCATATTGCATATAAATGTTTACCAATATGTGTCCATGAATTATCTTTTGATCAGAAAAAAAATAGTACATCAGAAAAATTATAGAAACCTTATGAACAGATATCGATGGAAGTTTTGTTATCTCTGACTGATTAGCTTTCTATAACTGAGTTAGTTCCTATAGTTAGTGATTTTAAGCTAGCAAAAGTTGCAAGCCCGATGGCTGTATCGGCACATTTTGCAGATGTAGACAGCCTGTTACGTGACTTAGTCGTAGACAAGGGAGATATGTACATATTTTGAACGCATTGACATTATGCCGTATGATGTTATAATAACTGGTGATTTAAATTTCCATTAGAATAATAAGCCTGATAGTGAAGCGCGTACTTTTTTCAGAAGATTGGAATTCCATCTGCATATCATATGAATGTAAAATCAATAGATACTAATACATGTTGGTTAGTAGATATTACTAGTTAGGTTTTGTCATTTATATTTAGAGATGATAATGGTGATGATGATTGATATTTTACCACCACTTTTGTTCACATGGTCGGCTAAATGGGGCGAGCGACCTACAATGGTAATAAAGCGAAGTAAAAGATGAAACAACCTTCAGATATGCCCATGTAGAGGTTCGAACTCAGGTGGTAGGAATCTGTGATCCAATGCGCTACCAATTAGACAACAGAGGCGCCCTATATTTAGAGATGAGGGATAATATTTATTAACAGGTTTGTTTATTTGTTTCTCTACAATTAGCCGTATATTCTTAATCCAATCTAATCTAAATGGCAACCCGTTGTTCAGCTTAACTATGGTTACTGACTACACTAACTTTTACCTGTTTTTCTGTTAGTTCATAATGACCATTTACCGACAATTTCATTTCGGATATATTATATCAAACAGAAATGTTTAATAATGTTTATTATCTGTTCAGACAACGCAAAGCTAGACCTGAAAGGGTCTTAGGGGTAACAAAACTTACCTTTACTTCGTTTCAAATAAAACGAGTAATAAATTATTATTTCATTCAAAAATGGGCTTTATTAAGAAGTGAAATGTTTTATAAATATTAAAATCTATAAATCTATCTGAATTTATGTTGTCTATTAACTCTGTTCAAATACCTCCCCCACTCTCACCATACATATATAATATTTAAAAAAAACTAATTTATTATTACTGATATTTGATATTATATCTGTCTAAGTCCCTGTGAGTTTTTTATCTATGCAGATTAGGTCAGATATGTTTCTTTCCTCTACGACCCCCCCCCTCCCGTTCATATATAATATAACAAAGCCGATGTAAAGGTTTATATTTATACTAGGAAAAGGAGATATTGTGTGAATTTCAGAACATATTTTATTCTAATATCCGGTATTTTGTTATTTTGTTATTTTGTTCGTTTTTATTCAAACTATGTTTATTTTTAGACACGGTTTCAAAGGAAACATCAGTGCAGTGATTTTTTTGATTTTTTAAAATTCTATTTATTTATTTAGTAATTATACTGACATGGACTATCACGGTAGTTATAAAATTACGTATAGCCCTCTTACTAAGAAACGAAAGAAGAATCTAGTTCACACTTTGCGACTATTCACAGATATAAATAATCGGTTATGTAATGATTTCTGTATTTCATCATGACAATGGCGGGTGTCGCATTGTACATCATGTTTTAACACCGACGGCAACGTGTCTGTCATAGCTAAAATGTATAGTTGTAACCGTAGTGTAGACGGTAGTGTTGACCCGAGAGATATTTGCGTTCGTGGAATATAAATATATTATTTGATTTGTCATTAAATATTTATTAACAATATTATCATCTGATTATGTATTTCAGTGATAATATAATAGTTTTGATAGAAATGCCAGAATATATATTCGGGGTAAGGTCATAATATCCCCCCCCCCCTTCGGCGTAATATTAGACTGATCATTCGTATCTGAACAATCATGCTTTTACACTATTTATTTGTAATGGCTATGTTCTTAGTTACACACACATACACACACACACACACACACACACACACACACATATATATATATATATATATATATATATATATATATATATATAATAAACTAGCCGTGAATGAACGTTCACTTTGTGATGAACGGAAACGTATGAGGATTAGCTGTCAGGTTCGAGTAAATCATAGTATTTACTCAGGTTTGAGACGATATTTCGTTCTAGTCCAGTAATAATCCATTACGCAGTATTGCTACTTTGTTTTTATTTTAGTTAAATCGCTTCAGTGAGTCCATACTGGGTTAGTGTACATTATCTTTGTTATGAACAAACTGTAATGTTTGTTAACACGCTTAGAGTATATAAAAGGCTTAGATTAGAGAAGAACTTCGACGCCAGACCAGTCGGACGTGTATTGATACATGGTTCATATAGGTAGGATTTATTCAGTTATTCGTACCCAGAATAAAGCTGAGGTCAGTATCTGAGGTGTCGAAATGTTTTGTATACAGGTTTCTTTTGGACCACAGAAAATTACTGTTGAACGTAAACTGTGGTGTCAAAATAGTTTATGATATGTATGTAGCAAGTCACCATTGAACCACACGCACGTGTTGTTTGCTGCGAGCTGTTGTATCAAATGGGATGTTTTTAACGTGCTTCCGCTCTTTGTACGTAGCTGCATGTAGCCGCTTTCCTGTGGGCGTGACATATTTATCGCGTACGAAAAGCGAATTAGATGGTTCCCACAGGCTGATGAGTAGACCAGATATATGCTTAGGTATACGCACACATCTATCAATATTTGGAGGTATGGAACATTTTATTTTTAGATTAATGTATGTATAGTTGTATTTAGATTTATGGAGGTAGGTGTCGAAAGATGTTTAGATATGTTGATGCTCTGTGCCTGTTGCCTCTTTATATGTACCTATCTATATATCTATATATATATCTATCTATTTATATATCTATCTATTTATTTATATATATATATATATATATATATATATATATGTGTGTTTGTGTGTGTGTGTGTGTGTGTGTGTGTGTGTGTGTGTCTATCTATCTATCTAGCTATCTATATGTCTATCTATCTACCTTTATATATATATGCCTGTCTCACTCACTCACTCACTCACTCACTCACTCACCACCACCACTCACTCACTCACCACTCACTCACTCACTCACTCACTCACTCACCCTCACTCACTCACTCACCACTCACTCACTCACTCACTCACTCACTCACTCACTCACTCACTCACTCACTCACTCACTCACTCACTCACCACACACACACACATATACACACATACATACATACACACACACACATATATACACGCCCTCTCTCTATCACTCTCACACACTCTCTCCCACTCCCCATTAATATGCTGTAATGGCATCTTTGTTTCGGCGCCTTTAAAACAATATAATAACTTTTATACAAACCTAATATCTGCTATGCTATCTATATACTTATAATAATGTACTTAATTGTTGTTTATGACAAGCAAACTAGAGCTAGCCCTGAATAGTATAAAACATATAGTACATACTGGATATATTTGGACCCAGGAAAGATAACTTGTTTCAAATCAATATCTTAAATGGGAGATAATTTGAACTAATTTTAGATCAGTCACTTTCAGCTGATGCGTTATTATTGAAACCAAAATATACTCACATTCCTATATAGAAGCAGTATGGGGTTTGATCATAAGTTAACTAAAACAGTTTTTAATATTATATTTGATAAAATGTTATTATGTCATAAATGGTTGTGGACCTCGGTATATAAGTATTTATGCAGAAACGCTTAACCAGTGATATAGCACAAGGTCAAGAGAGTAATGGTGCACGATTCATATAATAAATATATATGGTTCTAGTTCATTGTTTCTATCTCATTCAATAAACAGTTTTAAATTTGTGTTCTGGTAGTTATCTTAGGAAAACTTACGTGTTATTGCCAGGCCGTCTATCATAACCCTACAAACCTTGATCGATATAAATATATTACATTTATATGAAATGCTGTAGGCAGCTGCGTATCGTCTCTAGTTCTCATGGTGAGTTGGTTATTTGCGTTTCGTCTTTGGTTGTACATGCTATTTGGTCAGCAAACGTATATTTGCTGAATATGAATAAAAGCTAAGAAATAAGTTTACAGAAGAGCATATTGCTAGGAAAACATAGTTTGCCATAGCTTTATAGCGTAACTGTTTTACAATTGACTCAACGGGAAGGAATGTAGTAGCTCAAAATTAGCATTCAGATATGTTGACATTTCACCCAGTTTGTAGAGTATTGATAACTGGCAAATACAAAAACCCTGTGAAAAGTCCAATTTCACAAGGATACGTCACCATCTGATTACGCTACTTGATATTCAGTATCTACCAAGTGGCATAGACTCGGAAGCCATTTCAGAAAAGATTATGAGCACAGAAAAATGTATTATGAATATTGAAAGCCGAAGGGTGAATATATCACATTTGAAGAATCTGGAATAATAAGTTACACGAATAATTGGATAGCCTAAAGAATGACATGCAAAGTGTCCAGAAGGAAGCTGAAGCATATTCGGGATTGGATAAATATATTTCTTTCTCAAAATGAGTACTCCGGCCTTTACAGTAAAGTCAACTACTTGGAAGATAATAAAGAGGGACGTAGCGAGGAAATTGTAAAGAACAATGCTGTATCAGGTCATACAAGAAAGATCGACCATGATAACGATAATTAGGGGACAATTCAAGATTTAGGTTTGTATAACGGTCATTCACAGGAATATCCAACAGGAAATTATCACCTAATATAGATATAAATATAGTGATAATCGTTCAACATACAAAGAAAATAACATAATTGGTGTCGTTGCGCCGAGTTAGAACAGAGCGTGATTGGAAGCTAGAGAAGTATGTCGATGTTGTTGTGGTTAACTATTGGATCACTCTATATGCAATTTCCGAAGAAACCTATGTTGAGTAAGTACCTCAGATAGGTGCATTAGAATAAGAGAATATAGAATGTAGAACGTCTTATAGAATGGACTAACTAAGAGGCAGAGTATAACCTAGTGGCTGCTGAATCACTAGGAGTCAGTGAGCACCATAGACGTGGACGTTATAAGGAATGAAAACATTTATCAGATGGGGCATAACAACACTCTTAAGCAACGAATAACGAATAATATGTGTTATTTATCTTGGCCATCACAGATGGTATTTGCTGCTTCAGTTGAAACATCCTGGAAGAAGTGCTTCCGTAAAAGAGTCTGTAGATGGGATAAATATAAAGAAACGTAGTAACCCGTTTCGCGGACAAACAGTCGGAGTGAACCAGTAGGGTCATAATCTAATCAACTCGATACAAGATACCTCACTGTCACAACGAAGCTTATATCAAACTAACCATTTAACATTTTTTCTCCTTCTCTGCGGATCATTTCTTTATTGGCATATTATGTCTGCGTGTGAGCGTGCATGGGCGTACATGCGGGCGTGCGTGCGTGCATGTGTGTGCGTACATGTGCATGCGTGTGTGTATGTATGTATATGAGCATTTATCTATTTTATATATTAATACAGCCGGTTCGAGATTCTCTGTGCCTGTGCCTTATTATACACAGCTAAACACACACACACACACACACACACACACACACACACACACATATATATATATATATATATATATATATATTGCTACCAACCTGGGATAACATGAAATATGTAATTGAATTAAATAGTATAAAAATCCGTTCCTAACCCTTTTCAAATATTAATGATATTATTACAAATTTTCGCCTTTACCTAGTTTACTAGGTTCCTACCTGTATGTATGATATTTCATAAAATATAATAAATAGAATATATGACATAGAATATCTGATCCCGAGGTGTCATCGAGACAAAATGTATATTAGGAAGTCCAAGGTTATGAGTTGTGCTAAAGCAATAACAGCGGCTTAATGTTCTCACAAAATATTAAATATCAATTCAATGTATTCCCCCTTAATGTCGGCTATTATCATATGTCTGAAAGAATCATACTCAAAGTCAGCTGACGACATATTGTTTCGAATGCAATCATAACTTCAATATCAACTAATATAAGCGAATACTCTTCTCTGTGCCTACATAGTATTTATATTTACCTGTTTGTTGCCGAAAGGAACATTGATACATTTAAATAATCGAATAATTCATTAATCCCATTATTAAAAACGTAATTCTTCCATAATCTATGTGTTTTCAATTAATGCAAAATGGCTAATACAAAATTCCAAGAGCGATGTATCCTAGAGAAAACAATATTTTGAACTAAGAGCATGGTTAGGTGAGTTTAACACACTGATCAAAATAGGACTGATTGCTAAACAGAAGTAAGGCAATATCTAAAGTAATCAGTCCTTATATATGTTTAGTGTTGATGAGAAGAACATTGGCTCAGGTACGGTCATTCGTTTCCGCATCAAAGTGGATGCTCATTTCTATTTAACTACGTCTATTATACATACTTAGGTCTTAATATATATAAGAGGAAACAAATAGTACGACCATAAAATATTATCATACTCAAATATGTGTGTTTATTTTTCTTACACACCTTCAGCAGTTTAAATACACAAATACCCATGTGAGTAAATACCTGTACCTTAATGTTTGATATCTAGTCCATTCGTTTATTTTCTTCTAAAGACAAAACAAATCCATTTATGAAGCAAGGTACCAGGTAAGAATTATGCATAAATCATATTGGCAATATGCATTTCATGAGACAAGGCTATAAAAGAAAATGAATATCTTCATTAGTATTACTGATATTCATATTTATCTAACGTATCTGAGCCGCAATGTTTTCACGTGTATTCACCTTTTCACGCGAAGACTTCTGAGCATATTTATTGTAGTGGGATTGAATGTTGCCAAACAACACAGCACTAGATGGTTTCCATGTCAAATATGTCATGAAGTGAAAATCTATTTGTAGGTCTCATATCTAATATAACTCGGAACAAAGGTTGACATTTGTCCGCTAAAACATTGATAACTATTGTTATGTTTCATGTTAGATGGTTTACTGCGGTCGTTACAAACATTCGTATTTGACATTCTCATATTTCATGCTAACTCTACTATTTAACGATCACTTCATAATTACTTTTTGCAAATAAAAACCCAATCTTTAATTAGATTCGTAAGTAATTTCATAATATATTAATCTTAATGTATTATATATATATATATATATATATATATATATATATATATAGAGAGAGAGAGAGAGAGAGAGAGAGAGATAGAGAGAGAGAGAGAGAGAGAGAGAGAGAAAGAGAGAGAGAGAGAGAGAATCCATTAACCATGTTGATGATTATGACAATAATAATTCAATTCTCTTAGGAGAACAAAAGACCATCATATTTTAAATAATTGTATTTTCTTGATATTTGATTTCCTGTTGTATGTAATGAATTAACAAAAAATAAACAGGAAAATATTATATTTGACAAAACATCACTTCTTAAATTTCTAAGATAATTTGTAAAGTGATCTGGTATTAAAAATACAAAATCATGAAACCATTTTGTTGTTTCAAACTAATTCACTTTGTACACAGCCCGAGAGTTAAGAGGGTGACCCGCGAATTGCATTTGATCTAGAAATCAGACTATGTAAATCCGTCGCGAATATCGTCCACTGTTTATTCAAATGTTCATGTGTAAAGATTGGGGGTAATTTCTTATTAAAAAAGTTAACCAGTTACAAGTGAATGGATGGACACATGTGTGGTTTGCCTGGTCTCGTCGATTCTCAGATCTTTAACATAAGACCGACAACCAACTTCCTGGGTAAGCATCTTACAAACATAGGTAACTTGATTGGGGTAAAACACTTAATAGCAGTACTAAGACGCAGTACTATTCATACTTCCCTATAAGAGAATACTGTTTATGTGACAAATGTTTGCTTTCAGACCTTTGTAATTTATATATCACGAAACCACATCCTAGTTTTTGTTTGTTTTCAAATCGAAGGGAATTTTACACTAAAACATTTACGTACACCTATATAGGTGTGCTTGGTCGTCATGCGCATTTATGTGACCAGATTCTAAGTGCATTCTTCAAAGATCGCTCAAGATACAACATTTTAGAATAGAAATAACACGAACGGGCTGATGTTTATGCTATCGTAGTGGTAAAGCCTCGGGCTGCAACCAGTCAATTTGTGGGTTCTAACCGTCCTTATACTAGAGTGTATGGGATCATTATCCAAAGAGAACCTACGGCTACATGTGAAAAGTAAGACAAGACTTGAACCAAACAAACAAACAAACAAACGAATCAACCTTTGGAAAGTCAGCCTTCAGATCGTTTAAAATCCTACTTTAATCTGTTAATTATTTGCAACGTGGGATAAATGTAGACGATATGTGACGATATTATGGATTAAGCACAAACAATTTCAATATAAAAGTACTTTTACGGCATGTGTAGCTTGTAAATACCATTTAAGATATACCTATGATCATAATATTATCGCAACCATTTTACTATGCTTTAGAATCATTTTTGTAGAGACACACTTTTGTTCTTTGTTCATAAACAAACAATACGTCCTTTTATCACTAATCCTTATGATTGTCATTGATAATCAAATTTCATAATTTGGATAATAACAAAACAAAATCGTTGTAATACTATTTTATTGGAATCCGTTTCTAAAAAGCGATATTGGCTAACAATATTGATATATATATATATATATATATATATATATATATATATATATATATATATATATATATATATATATATATATATATATATATATATATATTATACATACAGGTACAGAAAGAAGATAAGTTGGAGTGAAAGGCAATTCATATAATTCATATAAACTTATTGTATCACTAATACTAGAATTAAGCGTAATATCAAGGTATTTATTTGGAAGTAATAGGAAATGTTGGAACTCCTTCATTATGTGTAAAGGAATCATGTAATTAACAAGGAATCATACAATTACCTAGACATGTGTGCATTGTTGTCAATGCACACATGTCTAGGTAATTCTATGATTCCTTGGTACCTGGTCCACATACTTCCAATACACACGACCAGACTTGCAAATACACAAACGGCGTTTTATTGAGCTGACTATGATTATTAGCTATGATTGTTCAGGGCCAATGGGAAAACAGCTTCGGCTACATTGGTCCCCAATTTCTTTATATGTAATATACTTGTGAAATTGCCTTATATATACGTTATTTTATATGGAAATTGGAAATAAATACTACTACTACTACTACTACTAAACGAAGATTTGAAAATATATCAGACAAAAGTAAACAAATCTCTTCTTAATTATTATCTATTAGAATATTAGGAATAGTCTATACATTTTAATTTTCTTATGGTAAATAAGAAGTATGAGCTGCAGGTATAAATGATGACACATATTATTGCGACAAATAATGACGAATACGAAGATGGTTAATATTTGGATGACGGTAACTATATTAACTAATTATCAAAAGATATATCACAATATGAGTATATTGTTATTGTGCATAAACAACATGAACGTGTTTTGAGATAATTGTGTATAAAAAATCATAAAACATTCATTTATTTGTTCACCTACTAAGTACAAATGTAAGGTTAAGAAAATACTTACACGAAACAAAACATATTCTTTCACTTGAACCTGTCGATAAATGGACGTCGTTGTGAATTATCCCAATGTCAGCACAAATAAAGCACGCGTTGCATTTTAGCTTATAATAGCTTGGTAAGAACACTCTCTCTCACCTCTTACTGTCAGAATCTAGAAAATAGTCTTTGAATGAAAAAAACTACTAGTAAAGAATTGCAAAGCCAAAGCGTCATATATAAGATGATGATGATTGATGTTTTACGGCCACTTTTGTGCACACGGTAGGCTAAATGGTCCTAGCGACCGCCAAAGGCAATGAAGCGAAGTAATATATATATATATCAGGAACTAATTGAACCGTCCAACAATATACAGAAAGATAGAAAGCGTAAGCTGAATAGCTGTTTTTCAAAATTGATGATATCATTTTGTTAAGTGAGAGTCTCGGCTAACAATACCCATACATCAATAGTACATCAAATCAGAAGAACGGGTACATTGACTGCTGCAGAAGAAAGATTACGGCGATCATAATGCTTTAATTATAGGAGCACTTAATATGCGTATTGTGATATATTGTCCTATCATTCTACATCGAATCCCTCCTGCTCTATTATGCCATTATAGATAGGAAACGAGCGAATAAGAGGAGAAGCGAGACAGCATAATGTATCCCCAACAGTGATTTGTCCGATAAGAAACTGTGTTAGTTTATCGATAGCCCTTATGTTAAGCCAGCCTATGAACATCAGACTATATTTGCATGAAAATGCCGATAGGACGTGACTCGGCTGCTAATTTACGGAGCATGCTGTCAGATTAAGATGGAACGGTTTTAAGTCAATTTCCTGTCCCGTGGTAAAGTTGGTATTTTTCGCGTAAGGATAGCAATTAGGTTTTCTCGGTTATCTAATCAGTTTAGACATTGCCGCCAGCTTATCTAACACCCAATTCCGGTAATGAGTAAATATTCAGGACATGAACTGTTGAAAAATGCGTCGATAACCAGCAACAGTTCAATAACTCATTTCACAAATAACTATTAGCTATAAAGGTTTAAAATGAGAATAACGGTTTCCAATCTTGTTTTGATGTCATCGATCAAATATGTTAACGTTTTTCATTAAAGAAAGAATAAATAGTCTAAAGTTCAAGAAACTTGATTATAATGTTCAATAGAATGATGATAATAAATACATTGCAACAACATTTTCTGAATTTGAGGAAAAACAAAATGCCGTTTGCTAACTGTACCATGTCTGGAACACTTTATCGTTTCATTGAACTAAGCTATCAATGTAGCTTCTGGAAAGATATAATACCACCCTAAATTAAACAGTCGTGTGTCTTCTGCATTTGACATTATAATATGTATGTTCATAATTTTGCATTAATGACTGATAACAGTTTAAAGACACATCTTATCATTCTCTTTATCAGAACAAACAATGATAGTATGCCAGGAAACGTCTTTCTCGTGTACCAATATAACCGATATCTAAGATGATAGTGTCAACAAATAGAGCATCAGGTTGACCATTTTAGAAACACTCGTATGATAAATGATTCCAGAGGTAATACAAGAGGACTTTAACAAACACACGATCGTGTATAAAATAAGAAATCTTACCTACTTGGTTCTAATATCATTAAAAGGTGGAGTGAAACATAACTTCGTTTCTGAACCGATAGATAGGAAACATCTTTGACCATCCAGAAGGAATGAAAAAACTCGGTGTTTATGAAACAGACAGATAGTTAAGACCATCATTTGTTAAATACGATTATGATTTATCTTTCATTCTACAGGTGACTGTCCAAAGAAAAGTTAGATGGCATGACAATGATTAACTTTGTAATGGAATATATGGTAATTGGTGTGTACTGTATTTGCGGAAGGTAGCATAAAAGGCAGTCAAAACCTCTAGCCATTCATACGTTAATCTATATATTCATACAACTCTTCAACACCGTAAGTTTATAAATGTTAGGTTATGTAGGCTACTGCCAGTCTTTGTTATATGACCCCAGATTGTATTCTAAGATAACTGGGGTATACACTTTCCATGTGACAAATGACAGATATAGTATACTCTTATTTGATTGGAGAAAAAACTATTTGACTGACACACAAGCACACATCTAGACATACAAACACACACACGCAAACACGTGCAAACACACGCACATACACCCATACCCACACACACACAAACACGCACCCACATACATATACAAAAACACATTAACACACACACACACATACATATATATATATATATATATATATATATATATATATATATTATATATATATATATATATATATATATGTATATATATATATAGTATACATTCACACATACACAAACTCCAGGCACTCCTTGGGTTAAAAAACTTAATTTTACTTCATAGTAAGTAAAAAAGAAATATATTCCACATCCTAGTCATTGCATTCTTAAAGCCATTCACGAAGAAGCGAAATCTGTACATTCCTCGGATAAATGTCAAAATATTCCAACCTATCTGAAGCAGTAGTATCCCTACACTCATTTCAAAATGCTGCGGCTAATCTCTTCATCACTAAATGACATACTTTGTCTAAAAACGCCAAACGTTAATACAAGCAGGGTTAGATATCATTCGTTCCTCTTCAACAACCCACCTCTACACGTATATAATATATCATAAGATGGTTAGGATAAACATAGTATTTGGTTATCAACTAGAAAAACGAAATATTAATTTAATTTCATATTACAATATTTACTAAGAAAATACAGAATGATCTCTTTTAAAGGGGAACTTACGGTAGAACAGCATACGGTGATGTTTTGGTGTTAGTTTATCTATATTCTCTTTGTAAATAAATATATATTTATTTCCTATGCGGAAAATCACCGTTTACCAATGCGACATATTTCCATAACATTTTACTATCTAAATTTATTATTATAAAATATTCCACCTAGACACTGATACTTAGCATCTATTCACTGATATGGACCTGCCTGCACATGATGACGATAGATTTACTCCAAAATGACTACAATTACTTCCACTTTTCTCTCCCGTCATCATTAATCTGTCATGGAAACAAATGAGGCACTAGCCAGTAGTCGCCCTAGTGATGGGTTGATCAGAGAGATTAATGGGCATCTTAATTTCAGCAGCTTTACCAAAAAAAAGATAACTAATTGTTTATTATGAAAGCTACAGTCCATAATATCGCTTACTTCTATAATGGCACACATGCATGCACACGCGCACATACATACACACACATGTCTACGGACCCTTTTCCCTAGCTCCCCCCCTCCCCAAACTGTAATAGTCAAATGAAGCTGGTCAATGGAATTCACTGTAACAAGATACAACGATAATCTAACGTCATACTGAAGTGTTATCAAGCTTCTACATCGATCTACACACCAAATATTATTATATGTAACAGGATTATATACCAATCTAGCGTGAAAATGTTAAGTGCGTATTGCTCTAAAGTCATGTAGGACACATTCCTTTTGTTCGTGCTGATTGGATGGTTAATTACTTTTGTTAAGTGGTTTCTCATGTGACAAGTTGATAATGAGAATTTCTTATATATATATATATATATATATATATATATATATATATATATATATATATATATATATACCCATCTGGGATCTACAGAATATATTAAATTAACGATCCATGTGATTATGACCATCCAATATGATGGATAAATGATAGTAAATATATATGATCAGAAATATATAAGAAGTCTTGACATTTATTTTCCGTAAATAAATATTGGGTGATAAACTGATATGATACGTTATTAATCAAATGATGACACCACAAGACCAGGTGACTGTCACAATTCTCTCTGCATAACCTCCAATATATATATATATATATATATATATATATATATATATATATATATATATGTGTGTGTGTGTGTGTGTGTGTGTGTGTGTGTCTGTTTGTGTGTTTGTGCGCGTGTGTGTGTGTGTGTGTGTGTGTGTGTGTGTGTTAGGGTGTGCATGCTGGGGTGTTGGTGTGTGTGTTCTGTTACATATAATAAAGGCATGGGATCAGGTTTTCGTAATGTTTATAATTCTTACAGAATTTTAACCAAACGACTACTAACTAAATAGAAAACAAATTATATATATATTAGTACATATATAACGCGGTTATAATTGTAAATAAATCATATATATCAGTACATATAATTATAATACCTCCGACAATAGCAGAAATAATAGTATTTTCACTTATCCTAGAATTAGGGTTAGGGTGTGTGTGGGAGTGGGTGTTTGTGTGTGTGTGTGTGTGTGTGTGTGTTTTATAAAGATAGTTAAGGCGCTGGCACAGGTGTTATACCTTCATTCAAACAACAATTAACTCCAAACTGATTTAAAAACAAAATATTTAATTGAAAGTATAATTAATTACCGGTAAAATTAGAGAAAAATTAAAGAAAAAAATATCAAACATGGTATGCCAGTATAATTCATCGACCACTTCTTGTATATTAAGCATTGTTCTCATTTATGTCGGTTTTTTTTAAATTGTGATTTGCCATTACCGGGATTCGTATACACGGCTAAGTATACTACAAGGGAAATACCCAATTACACGCCAAGACGTTCTACAAGGGAAACGCCCAATCATCTGCTGAATTATGACCGTCCAGGTAATAATGTTTTTCATTGTAACACATTGTGTAACATATATAACCGGGTATTGAGCTAGGAAACTAGGAACTACATCTGGTCGAGACATATATCTGCTAATTATGGGAAAACTCTCGATTTGTTTTCACCTTCCGTCACGTGAAGCAGTCAGAGGAATGTTAATAACTTCATTGGCTAGCATAAAATCGCCACATTCTGAGTGTTGTTTGCCGACCCCTTCCATTGCGTGATCATGTTACACTTTGTGTGACTGACATATAAGACCCGGATGTGCTATGGCTAACAAGGAATCATAAAAGCGTGTTGAATTACATTCAGAAAATAAGTACTGTTGAAGTGGCGCGTGGCTTACGATATATTAAGAAGACACTGGTCATTGTGATCTCTGAAGATATATATATATATATATATATATATATATATATATATATATATATATATATATATATATATATATATATATATATATATATATCTTTTGGCGCTCAAATAAAAAGCAATATAAGAGTTTTGTAAGGTAAGGATTTTATTAATCACTGAATCAGTTTCGCTATATATAGACGTAACATTGATACCTGTGACTTTGTCATAGACATGTTTATAAAGATATGGGTATATACATGTATATGACCTGAGACTTCGGTATAGACAGCTCCACAATAACATATCATCCCAATTCTTCAAACACTACATTGGCTACCTGTTATACGCGTATCCTTTTCGAGATGTTATTAATAACTTATACATCTATTAATGATATGGGGCCAGAATACCTGTGTGGATTGGTGTGATCCCGAAAAGTCGGGTCATCCAGTCAGATACTACAGCATGTGCTAGTGTCTCGCCTGAAGTCATATGGTGATTGTGCCTTCAGTGTTGCTGCCCTCACTTTGTGGAATAGGTTGCCGGCAGATATTAGAAATGCGTGGTACCTTGAAAACTTTTAAATCTTTTCTAAAAACACACCTGTTCAAGGTTCCTTTCACAGATAAATAATAATTATATTGTAAATCTCTCATAGGGTTCAACAAACATAATATTCGTATTTTATATTTGGAACGGCCTATGCAGCAGCAAGGAATTAAATAAACATTTGCTAACCACTTTGCCAATATTAAAATTAATGACGTAATTATCAAACACTCAGGGATAACTAGGTCAAGTATGATAAATCTAAGGTTGTTCTAATGTATTCAACATCACTCTACCACTGAGTAGACCACGTTTGTCTTATCGGCTCACTCTGGGAGTATTTCCCAAATGGCGTATTTCTCAAAATGAATATGAATTTTAAAATTTAGAATCAAGGCCTAAAGTGTATATAGCGGTTAGAATATGTCTGTTTGTTGACCATAACCATTGCTATTTGTATATATGAGGCAATGCCTTGAACAAAGTTAACTATGGCTTAGGAAAGAGACGATACCGGTGGAGAAACATCCCTCAAACAAGGGCTATGCTTGGATTCTAACCGTGAACGGGTTTGTTTGTTATCGCATGTGTCAAATAACCGGCAGAGCATCCCAAACACAGTGGCCGGATGTTTACATTAGATATTCTATCAATTGTCTCTGTATAATGAGATATGACACGCATCATACACTTAATTATCACGACTAGCACTGACAGGTTACGTCCTTAAAAGTAAATCTCAACGTTCCCGAGTATCATATGCCGATATTGACGAGTTTCTAGCTCATAATACATGTATGTGATGCGCTAACAAGGACGTTGTTATTAACCTTGGCTATGGCCCTAAATGAAGATATTGACGAGTGCCTAGCTCACAATATGTGATGCCCCAACAAGGACGTTGTTAGTTATCTTGGCTATTGATCTAAACGAAGTGGCATCGAATCGTGCCCAGGCAAGTATAATTTGTAAAAGCCAATACATAGGTCATTGATGACAAGTGTAGTTTTTTTACACCAGTTTTGTTCGTAGTATCCTGTTACGGTGAAGTAGTGACCTGTTAGAAAGTTCTGATTACCTTTCAGTGTGAAGAGTTATGGAATATACGAAGTTAGTAGACTAGCCGATATTGCTTTAGTATACATAAATGTTTCTAGCAATCTAGTATGCACGCATATATATATGTGTGTATGTGTATCTGTGTGTGTGCGTGCGTGGGTGCGTATGCGTGCTGCGTGTGCGTGTGTGTATTTAAAGTTTATATCACAGGAGTTTATATTCATGTCTTGTAATTCGTACTTGTATTTTCCTGAACACTGTTTTACTTGTTGTTGTTATTGTTGTTGTTGAGTTGAGTTATTTGTCCTCAACACTGATTATACCCGGAACATATTGCTGAGGGACGGTTCCAGAGAGAAACCAATCTCACCAACTCAACTATGAGCCAGATTGTAGCCGATAAACTCGATGTTTCAATCCCAGTGTGGCCAACAAACAAGACGCGCGACGATTGTTTTGAGCTGATTTTACAAACACTGAAATTTGTGAAACAGTTGTCTACAAATTTCAATAGTAAATGACAAGTCGGTGACTTTCTAACTAAAGCAATCCATCTGAAGATCTGTGGACTATAGCCGTATTAAATGTAGCCCTAACAGTTTTAACAAGGTTGTCATAAAGTTGTATCCGTGATAAACAATAAAGGTATTATCACAACCAATGTCTGATTTATTCAACCTGCAAGATGTTGGTCTTTAGTAAACTCCAGAGTAACGTCATTTCCACGTGTTTCCCTCTACATTGGTATTCCATTCAGTCGTGATATAACGTGGCTGAGAATGGACGCCATTGGCATCATATAATCCGCCATAACAAGAGCTCCTGCAACTGGATATTAGTGCGACATGTTTACTTCATGCTTCCATTACCTAATATGACATTACCGCGTTGACAAGCGATATTATCGATGACAAAGACACTCCTGTTGCATCCGTAGTCTCATGACGGGATATCTCCAAGGCATAATTGTTATTCTTATGGTATCCCTTTATTTCATGGAAGTAAACGACTTTACAACATCTGTTCAGATTTTGGTATCACAACAATATATTTCCCGAACCAAACAGAACAGATGTTGGAGCTAAAATGAGATCGTGCTATATAGAATCGATATTGGTCTCATTTGAGATATACTATCCATGCATTACGCTCTAGGAAATGAGCAGACGGAGTTGGAGCATCTAAGAAAAGGGTAAAACATCCGACAGCACTGTCAACACACTGATCCAATCCCATTTATTGAAGACGTACAAGCCAGAACGATATTAACTGCACCACTTGAATGCCCTAATGTTAATTACTAATAATATTAATATTATTATTATTATTATTATTATTATTATTATAACGTTGGCCACCTCCGTGGTCTAACGGTAGTGTGTTGGATCACTACTACCCGTGTTCGAATATAGCCGCGGACATATCTGAAGGGTGTTTCATCTTTGACTCCGCTTCATTACATTTGAAGGTCGCTCGCCCATTTAGCCTAATATGTGCACAAACGTGGCCATAAAAGACCAATTATCATCATCATCATCTTAATAGCAGGAGTTGCTATATTCCAATATTACTCCAATAACATGTATTTAAAACCCAAATAAGATATATGATCATTTAACAGTATATACATGTGGGCTTTTAGAATACATTTAACAATTTAACAATTTTATGAGACGACTCACTTTTGATTACCTTCTGCAATCTGCAAATTGTGGGATGCTGACACATCAGTTGAGCCTAGACACAGACATATACAAAAAAAAAACATTTGATTGGATGACCTGGGTGTTTAGGTTAGCTTTCTAATGGACACGAGTTCACACAGGTATCCATGTTCTATATCACTGATAGTTGTATATCTTGTTAATAAAAGCTTGAAATGGGTATCTTGTCTTGAATGTAAGCAAAGTAGTTTATGAAGCCATTTGACGATAATCTGATATTTTCATGTATTTGTCACGCTGCAGGTTTCATTTTTATGAATTGGCTACTGATGACCTGCTGACTAAAAACACTTTCTTGGAAAACCATTTTGTCTGAAAAACGATTCCTTCGTGTGAATAATTAGGAAAAGATGCCAAGTGTTTCCCTGATCTCGTCGTCCGTTTGTTTAAAAATCTATACGTTGCCTGTAATTTAGGACGAAAATAATAAGCATACCTTCCTGGGTCCAATTAACGTACGACTTAGTTTTGTATACACCCGTTCTTGTTTACTAGGCACTGTCTCGTATTCTCCGATTTGTCCTTTAGATATCGAATCAACAGAGACGTACTGGCAGAAGTACGCATGCGCGCGACAGACCGCCATCCTAAATTTCCGTTGAGACACGTTGAAGCTGAAAATCTCTTCTTCTTCCTTATAATGCTCCGAGCCGGTAAAATTATTAGCAAAAGAGATAAGTGTCTTAAGAATGTCATATGTTAGGTTGAGTCGATAAAACAGTCACCTAACCGCTTCCATTTGTTTACGCTGTTCGTCATCTGCAACGTGAAGATGAATTAGCTAACCGAGTAGCGGTGCCGCGTCGCATAATGATAACATATCGTGAGTTTCGTCAGGCCGATGGTGTCATTTCCTTGTGTGGCCTGGTCACATCAGAGGCGGCGCTACTGGCATATAATTTCTAGCCACAGTGTGGCTCATGTTCAGTAACCAAGCGGTGTCGTATTATCATCTCTTCTGCCACCGGAAGCATATTAGATGATGTTTGCGTTCGCGCGCGCGCGTTTAGTTTATTACAATTAGGCTTTATTTAACGCAGGGCGCGATGTTGATAATTATTCCGATTGGAAGATGATTACCTTATATCCGATAAGTTGAAGGTGATATGGCAGGTACTTTAATGGTATATATATATATATATATATATATATATATATATATATATATATATATATATAGTGAGAGGAGAGAGAGAGGGAGAGATAGAGTAAGAGAGAGAGAGAGAGAGAGAGAGAGAGTGGGAGAGCGAGATCACCCGTACACAAACATACGCACGCTCAGCTGTTGGCTAGTTTGTGAATCGTGCACAAGCATAAACACGCAAAAACCCAACCACCATTTCGTCCGTATTTAGAGAGCCGTGTCCAAAAACCGACGTGACATCCAGAAACCACGAGTAGTGATACAATACAATCAATTTAGTCGGCATCGCTCCAGACACAGAGATGGACAGCTGTTAAACAATTATGGTCGCTAGATCGTCTATCTAGAAAGAACAAAGGAGAGGAAAGTTGATGGAAAGTGGTTATCTTAGGTCGCATCTTCATTAAAGGTGAGTGGTTTATGTTGTAACAAGATAATCGAACCTAAACGTCCTAATATGAACATGTAATTATCGTGTATACCTATGCCCCTATCTGTCTCGGTGTGCACATTATATGTCAGTCAGGTAGTCGGTGAAGTGTCCTCCAATTTTCCCCACCCCGCCCCTTGTGAGCCCTTAGCATAATCGGGTCTGCACTGTTCTGTATTCGTCGTAGCCAGTGGATCAAATTTTAATATTGTCTGTAGCTGTGCCGTATGTTATCATTCAGATGTATCTGTGCAGTATGTTATCATTCAAATGTATTTGTGCAGTATGGTATCATTCAGATGTACATGTGCAGTGTTTTAGCATTAGATGTATATGTGCCGTATTTTATCATTCAGATGTATCAAAGTCATTACCTCATTTCTCTATAAAGAACCCATTGAACCGAATATCCCATGTAAAACCAGCGATGACGTTAAACAAAATACAAAAGCATTAACTGACTGGGCGACTGTTTACCTGACCGATTAAATGACTGATTTGCACTCACTCACTCACTCACTCACTCACTCACTCACTCACTCACTCACTCACTCACTCACTCACTCACTCACTCACTCACTCACTCACTCACTCACTCACTCACTCACTCACTCACTCACTCACTCACTCACTCACTCACTCACTCATCACTCATCACCACTCATCACCACATCACCACTCACCACTCACCACTCACTCACTCACTACCACTCATCACCACTTCACTACTCACTCACTACTCACTACTCATCACTCATACTCACTCACTCACTCACTACTCACTCACTCACTCACTCAATCAATCAATCAATCAATCAATCAACTTAAACAATCAATCAACCAACCACTCACTAACTCACTCACTCACTCTCTTTCGACTCACATCTCTCTCCAGGTGTGTTTTGCTAAGGGGAGATCACACGTTAGCGGGTAAGACATTGGGCTCTAAACCTCCTTGTCGGGGCTCACTCGCAAAGTTAACTGTATTCGTGCGATATTTCACTAGGATGCGGTTCCTTGACCACATGGCGATGATATGAACAAAGCAGTGACTTAGCCACTGATTCAGCCACTTTTTCAGACACTATATAATATAATAATAAAAGTATTTTATATAGCGCCTTATTCAACTAAATTGCTCTAAGGCGCTTAACATCTAAAACACAGTTAAAGCATATTCTGAGCTCAAATAGATCAAATACATTTCATTCATAATAAACTTGTTTAATAATATAAATACGCCAATTTAAATAAATGGGTTTTAAGAACCTTACAAAATATGTCTTGACTTGCTGCAAGTTGAGTGTGGTTCGACAACTGGTTCCACAGCCTAGGAGCTGATGCTCGGAAGGATCTCTCTCCGTATATTGTTGTATGGCTTCTTGGAATCCTCAAAAGTGAATAGGACTCAGATCGGAGCATTCTCGTAGTATATATTTTTCGATCAGATCGCTTAGATACACTGGTGCTGTTTCATCCAGTACTTTGAATGTATGAAACAGAATCGTGCACAGTAATCTGAAACATACAGGAACTGGTGAAATATATTCCCTTTTGTGACTGGGTCTCACCAGACATTCAGCACAGTTCTTCACTCGCTGTGGGCGGTTTTTCAAAGAGAAGGCGATAGTATATAGCAATGCATTGCCATGGTCCAGTCGGGAAATAATAAGGGCTTGAACTAAAGTCTTGTATGTCTTATCATTTATGTACTTACCAATAAGTCCTATACATCTTGTTTGATAATAATAGGACTTACATATATAATTCACCTGCTTCCCCATTCCTAGCGTATTATCTAATATAAGCCCTAGATTTCTTACAGACATGGACAAATTTATATAACTGGATCCTACTTTATTGCAAAGATTCTACGTTTTCTTTACATGCTTCTTGGGTGAGAAAATAATGAATTCCATCTTGTCCTTATTCAATTTCAGCATGTTGCTCTTAATCCAAGTACTTATGTCTGCAATACAAGTTTAAATTGAAGATTAAATATCATTCCATTTATCACATGGCTTTAAAGTCATGTACACTTGTGTATTAGAGGCATAACAATGATATTTGATGTTATACCGTTTAATAATCTCACCAACTGGTTTGGTATACACACAGTAATTCTTTGGTCCTAAAATGGATTCCTGTGGTACACCAAAAAGAAGACCTATATCTGTCGATGTTTTATTGGCCACTGAAACAGACTGAGTTCTGTTGGCGAGGTACGACTTTACCCAAGTTCAAGCTTTTTCCGTGATTCAAAAGAAAAATTCTAAACGCTTCAGTAGAATTGGGTGATTAGTTGCGTCGAAAACTGCGGATAAATCAAGCATAATTAATGAAATTGTGGCTCCTTCATCAAGAGCCTCAGGAATGTCAATGTGGACTTTCAAGAGAACAGTTTCTGCTGAATGATCTCCACGATAAGCAGACTGATAAATGTCACTAAGATCATTGTGCTCTAAGTGTTCTTCTATACGCCTTGCTAGTACCTTTTCAATAAGTTTAGAGATTAAAAGAAGGTCAGAAATAGGACGATAATCTCTTCCTTATCCAACCCAGGTCTTTTAAGCAGCGCGATTATGGAGGCTCATTTCAAACACACCGGCATCACTGATTCATCCATTGACCTATTGACAATGGCTGTTATCAGCGGTAGAAGTTGATCCACACATTTATTCAAAAACCAAGTCGGCAGTGGATCCAAGTCACATGACTTATTCGAAGACTTGATTATTATCTCCTTGACCTCAACCTCAGAAGATGGTCGTAACCTTTTGAGCCTATTTTCATTAAAATCTCCATGAAAATATCGCCGGTAATATTTGGGGTATCCGAAATTATTTTATTCCTGATGATTGTTGCTTTCCTTGTGAAATAATTGCTGAACTTGTCCTCCAGAAGTTCACCAGAGGTAACATTTGGAAGATTTACATTTGAGTTACTTCCCATAAAGTTTGTCTTGATCTTTTCCACAATTCTCTATCTTTGTCGGATAGAAACTTGAAGAGTAGTGTATTAATTTTTCTACATAGACCCCTTTATATTTCAAAGTGCATCATTAAGGAAGTTTAACGCCAGGTTATCTCTGCTTTTCTCTGAAATGTCTTAGACGATCTGAGTTTATCAGAGTATCAAGAATGTCTGAACTCAAGGTGATTATTTTTTAACACGAACGAGCATGGTGATTTATGATACTCTAGTCGCCTTTGTTATAGGCTTCTGCCAGCTCGTCAACTTATCCGTCACAATTACTCAGGTGGCGAGACGACTATAGATCTTCAATACATTCTTTAATATTTATGCCACGATTTGTTCTGTATCTGATCTTTCTTTGTATGCAATCGGGCTTATCCATATTAATAATGAACTGTACAGCTAGATGATCGCCGAAGGATTTACCTTTGTTACCACTTAGATAAGGGTCAAATACAGAAGGAGTTCCTACTGTGATGGGACTCGATTCTCTAGAGATGACCAAATCTAGTGTGTGGCCTCCTTTGCGAATTGCACTTTTGACATGCTGAGACAATCCGTATGAATCCAATATACTGAAAAACGTACGATCTTCAACATTAGACTTAATGTCAACGTGGAAGTTTAAATCACCAGTTAGTATCACATCATAAGGGATAATAGCTATGTTAGCTAAGTATTTAGACCATTCATCAAAGAAAATTGCGTTTTTAAACCTATTTTGTTTAGAAGGAAGGGGATAACATATAATACAAAATTTAACTGTAAACTTATATATATTTATGATACAGTCCATATTTTCAAAATTTTCACTGACTCAGACACTAGCTCAAACAACCAAAGGAACTATGAGATTATTATTTATTTGTTAAAAATAAACCTAATTGCTATTAAGTGACACTAATTCTGCCATCAATTAATGTGTTAATTAAGAAAACAGTTGAAGCCTTAATTATCTCAGTCAAAGTAAATATACTCGATTTACATTTCGAGATCAATATAACTTCCGGTGTGCTGATGAAGCAGTTGAATTATCGGAACCTTTGTTATGCCAGAAACTATTGAACTAGTGACATATAACGTAGTTTTCGTTGTGTCGGGTGTGATCAAGATTGTGTGACGAATTAAGTAGTGTTATATTTCGATAGAATTAGCTAACGCCGAGTTCTTTCCATTACAAAATAGCGCCGTTTCGTAATTGCCTTGGATTACATTACGTGTGGCTTTATCGGCTGGATGACGCACTTATGAGCGTAGGCGTTTATTTCAGAATGAACACTGCTGTGAAATGTGGGGGGGGGGGCTGTTTAAATACCAGTGACCTGAATAGTAGAAGTTGTGTAACATAATTATAATGAAATATCATCATCATAACGATTAGTAACTGCATCAGCACGAGAACAACAAGAGTACATACTGATACTCGTATGTATTGATTTCAAATCCACTGTTCGTACTCGTACATGAGTACCTCCATAAAGTGACGGTAATTTGGTAGTACTTTACGGATACTTTAATATATTGAGTACGTTAATTTATTGAATTGATGCTATTGGTAATAATTTCAGTAATCATTTAGAAATCTTCTGGTAAACCATGATTATATTTTCACACAGATTAATTAAAATAATTGTAAATAATCATAGAGTAATCATGATTACTTTTCAAAGAACTTGTATACGCCCTTGAGTACTTTCGGATTTCAAGGAACTCATAATCGTATTCATGTCAAATATAAACAATCGTGCTTATACTCGAGTACATTTTGCGAAGTACTCACCGCTTCTCTGGGGTCTAAAGAGATTTCTTTTATAAGAAATATTTCTTGCAGTGGTTCATCCCCTTTTTTATATCTAAGAGAGAATAACATAACTGCCTATTATGTGATATTTAACATGATAACATCAAGCAATAACAAATATATTAAACGACAACAAACAGTAAGAAAACATGAACATTCCATCCCATTCTTCAAAACTTAGCTGGTTATTGGTGAAGTCCATCTACAAGATTTCAATGACAACCTACACATCTTTCAATCTTAGTTAATCTCGTATTTATCTGGACCCTAAAAGGTCATTAAAATATATCGGTCATCGAATCGGATACTTCTACAAGTATATTTGTCTCGGCTCGATTTATATGGCGGTTGTACGTTACCCGTTTCAACCCCCTTTGTGGAAGAGGTTGGTCTCAGAGATCTCTTGAAAATGCTTGAAAAGGTAATCATGACTTGCCTTAAGATTTCTAAATGGTTACTGATTTGAATGGTTAATTATATAAAGAACGGTTCATTAAATCTATATTATTATTATTATTATTATTACTGTTGTTGTTATTGTTGTTGTTGTTGTTGTTGTCGTTGTTATTGTTGCTGCTGTTCATTTTCTTGTTATTGTTCTAAAATAACTCGTAGTTATTCAAAGTAGGACGTTCATGGATGTGTTTTTGACAATTAAACTTTACAACAGAACCAGACAATACGCCGTTGTTTTACATTCTAAACATGTCTTTAACTATGGAGTTTGCAGTTGTTGTTGGCCTAAGAAACAGCATAATTACCCACAATCATAATAAACAGTAACGTAAGTGACGAATGAAGAAGTGAAATTAGCATGCAAAGGGTCTACATATGCTAAACTGGGAAACAAAGACAGTAGTAAGCTGTATAAATCTTAAACAGAGATACATTATTGTGGAAAGAAGGAGGGGGAAAGCAAATTGCAACAGCAACAACGGGAGTAGCACTAGCAGTACTTCTAACAACAATACCAACAATGATAATATAATTAGCAGTAAAAATACTCACAACAACAACAACATTTTTGTTCACTAAATACTTTTAAGATGAGTCATCATCATAAAATGTCTTAATTCTTTTTATAGCTGTATTTCATAATTTGGATGTGTTTAATAAATAGTGATAATAATAATTAATAAAGTGACAATAAATGATGAACCTGATGACGATGATGAGTATGATGTTAATAATAATAAAAATTATAATTTACGTATTTTAAATAATTAGCATTATCAACACCAGCAATACGTGTACATAGACATATAATTGAACCAGGAACCATTTTACATCCTAATCTAGAGATATAGCCTGAAATGTTCTATGCCCAACTAATGGAAATTTACAAATATTAATTTATCTGGAGGAAAAAACTGAATAAATCAAAATAAACAAATAAATACTAAAAAGAAGAAAATGGCAGTTATAAAATACCAAATCAGTGTTTATAACAACGTGACTCAGTAGTCATACAACCCGACTCGATATGGGGCGTTCTACAATACGAATCCACCAACTCATGTATCGTATTACCCCTGATCACTATTTGGCAATCAACTTTTAATGATTATACGATCGGATGGCGATGACTGACGAACGATTACTGCTATACAATTGGCATGGAGTAACAGCATACTGACCTGTCCACCGGTTAGTTAAAATTGTGACCTAATCGTACATGTCTCTAGCAGGTGGTGAAGTTCAAACGAGGTCGGCGTCAGAGTTTTAAAACGTTAACATAACACATAACGTCGCTTTTCAAACCTGGTACTACGCGCTTCCGGGTTCGAATGAGTTAGGACAATCCGATGTGGCATACTACATTGAAGCGAGAACCTGGAGTATATTGGAAGGAGTTTTGAGTTCGTGAAAATAGCTCTCCGCAGAATGCCACCATCCGAGTGTTAAGTAATACATACGTCATCAACAGATGTAAGGCTAATAAGGCTGCAGTCCATTTATATAGACAATTTCATATTCCCTTATTCACCACAGAGCTAGTGTGGAATGTGCACATCGTAAAATTTGGAAATTTGCACAATCCACTATGTTAAATATTGATTAAACGAAGTGCAAGTCAGATTTCGCAAAAGTAATATAAGCTCAAAAAGGTTTGTTTTTGTAAATTTGTAAATTTTACTTGATATGTATTCAATTGATTGACCTAATGATGACGATGGCAATTGTATTGGTGATGATGTTGATGATGATGAGGAAGGGGAAGAGGAGGATGATGACGATGCGGGCCTAGACTTGGAAAAGATTACGATACACGATGTAATGATGATGATAGTGATGACACTGTGGTTGCTGGGATGACACCGTTGTTCTTAATACTACTACTATTACTACTACTACTACTACTACTACTACTACTACTACTACCAAACACCACCAATAATAATAATAATAATAATAATAATAATAATAATAAAACGATGTATTAAATAATTTTATTAGTTAGAATTTAACTGATGATGCAATAGTTATCTCTATTCAACAAACAACGGCTTACTCGACTAAATAAATGACTGCCGAAGATAAAGTTTTTTATAATAACGACTAGACGATATGGTTTGTATAATTTGTCCAAATATTGTTGCTATATTTGGCAGTTTCTCTAACTTCTTTGATGCCGTAATATGTTCTCATCAAGAAATAATGACGGATTGAGAACCCTAATCTCTAAAACCAAACATACTCCTCAAAGTTATACTTAAATATTTTATATGTCAAACTAAAGCATCTTTAAATCTCGGTTTGACTTAAGTTTGACTTAAGTTGTGTGGGCATTAGTTTCTCGGCCTTATATTTCAAATATAAGCCGCAATAGGTTAGTCTGATGAATGTTCACTCGCCATTGACCTAGTCTAAGTTGTTTACACTTCTAAGCGGCGCCATTGAGCTACTCGGTCATTGTTCTCTGTCACGGAGGTATCACAAGAAGATGGAAGATATTTGTTCATGGTTTACGCAGTTCAGTGGAAGATACATAATACTAGATTGTGCCTTCTACTTAGAGGATCACTCTCCTTCTCTCTCCCCCTCTCTCTCTCTCTCTCTCTCTCTCTCTCTCTCTCTCTCTCTCTCTCTCTCTCTCCATATATATATATATATATATATATATATATATATATATATATATATATATATATATCACTATCTATTTATCTATATATCTATCTATCTATTTATATATCTATCTATCTATCGTTCTATCTATCTATCGTTATATCTATCTATCGTTCTATCTATCTATCGTTCTATCTATCTATCTAAGCGCTTTAGGGTAATTTTAATCCAATTATATAGAGCGCTATATAAAATGTTGTATTATTATGTATTATTATATATCAATTTATCTATATGACAATCTATCTATCTATTTAAATATCCCTTTCCTTCACTCTCTCTTTCTGCCTATATATAGTATTTGTGTATAAGCGTTTATAAATGTGGGTGTGGGTGCATGTGTGTGGGTATGTTTATGTATGCGTGTGCCAGTGTATATGTATGTATGTCCGCCCATCCGCCCGTCCGTATATCTGTCTGTCCGTCTGCTTTGATCAATAAATAAAATATTGCAATTTTGTCAACTGGTTAATTTATTTCGTAAACTTGTTTACAGAATGAATGATTTTCGTAAGTCATTCAGTTGCCTAATCGGCACAAATCCTGAGTGTATCACGTCCAGTTTAGAATATGGTAGTAATGGGAATGTCAAAGTTAGCGATAAAAGAAGCTGTAAGCATTTGTTAATTGGCAAAAAGGACAATTAGAATGAAGTTGTGCCTTTTTAATACTAGACCAGGACTGCCAATCGGAATGTCATATTTGTCGTTAAACAAACACCGCTTCAGTGTGATAATAGGCAGCAAAACTACATATTAAGGTTGAGAATATTCTCATATCGCATTTATGTTACTCGAGGTATGAGATCAAAAAACAACTAAAACAAAACAAAATCAGCCTTCAATATCATAATATATGCTGGAATTTCAGGACTTGGAAAGATTGAGTTTTCTGAGAAACACTATTGAATGTATCTATTCCTGGAAACACAAAAATAGATGGGAAGATATATCACACATGGTACTAAGCATCATCGGAATATTTGTGACATCCCATATGCTAAATGGCTGAAAAGGTCATTCGGATAAGAAGAAAAAAACCCATCCTGAATTGATTAGAACTGGTATTTTCAAAATGATATACACCATGTTACTGGTCTTCATTAAAATAGCATGTTGATCTTTGACAACATACCAATTTGATCCAACGGGTTATAAACAATCAGAATAGTAAGCCGCCTGTCCAATTTGACTTCTTATCAAAGCTGGCTTCATGCTAAATGCGTTGTTAACATTGGGCCGAACATGTCTTGTTGGCGGTGATTAGTACGACCTGCCAAGGGTCCTCTTCCAAGCCATCAACGTGCTAAGCCTTACCGACGAGAATACGATAACATCTCCGACATCATGGTATTCGATATGGCATTTCCTGTCCACTTAGCGATATCTTTGACGAAAGGGCGCCAGGAGTCACCGACATCGCGTATGTTACGGTCTGATAGTAGCCAGCACTTCCGGTTACGGTGTTTGCGTTTCCAATAGCAGGTCGTCTTTGTTATTTATGCGCCTGTTAGTATCGTGCAGAAAAGGGCTTCTGCACGATAATAACTCAGATAGCAGAATTCGACCTTGACATTTGACGTCTGGTTAATGGATTTCTTTGTCGTGTTAGCAATGGGCGATGCTTTGACCAATCTTCAGCTCCGCCTATTCATTTGTGAATTACCGATAGCATGCTACACGAACACGGAGCCTTCAACACGCGTGATGCTCGTAAAGTTTCTTAGATGCGGCGTCGACTCGTATATTTGACGGAAATTATTTTTTGTCTTTTATTCCGATATTAGTCCTCTCTAATTGGCTGGTAGAGCTGTTCTACGTTGCCAGTGGTGATTCACTCGACTATTAGTAGACGAACCGAGTAAAAGAGTAGACCGGTTGGGTTTTTACTCTACACTATGCGCCATTCTACAACTCGAACGGCGATGGCATTGTATTCCTTAAAAAGACGACAATGGCATATTGTCCAAAGACATTGAAAGCGAGAAGTCGTTGACAAGCGCTAACTTCATTATTAATGCGAAACAAGCGCTCGTGCAGAAGAGATGCTTAACGTACCCGGATCTAATTTCGATATCAATCTATGTTTCTTTATCAGTGCGCATCTTTCAGTCGGAAAGTAATATGAGTATAGAATTGGAAAGTCATGTTTTTTTTAAATAATGCGTGTTATATAGTGTATACACTAATAATGACAGTAATGTGTTGCATTATCAGGCATATAGATATTAACGTTTTATACGAAGCGCAATCTGGCTAACATAACGTTCAAAGCGTTTTGATTTTTCCCCCATGTAACACAGAAGCGCCGTTTACATCAAACTATACCACACAGTCGGGTCGTGTTCACTGATATTTGGTAGTAGTCATTTTTATATATTATAATCAAAGTGTGGCTCACAAATCAAAGCTGGGGTGGTCTATAGTACTATTTATGGAACTAATTATATACAAGTATAGTTGACCTTTTATGGCTTGTCTGAGTTGAGGTCAGGTATTTATGAAAGCTTTGTATTGTATGTACTGTTGTGTCATCTATTTATACTTAGATTAAGATGTTACAGATAAGAATATATATATATATATATATATATATATATATATATAATATATATATATGGTGAGACATTAAACATATCTCACCATGAAAAGCGGCAACTCTGTATTCAGTCCCCTGAAGAATCGTCCAGAGTTTGAATTCACGCTTCGAGTTTCTCTGTGCTAGCTCCTTATTCCACACGGCTAATAAACACACATAATTTATCAAAACAAAATCCTTAACTTATCGTTCTATATTTGGCCATACGGAGTCTACTTTAATGAGGTGTCAGTGGTATATGTCTGGCCAAAGGTCAGACAGTATTTATATTTATCATCTAACTGTTGATGAACGGATGGGTGATGGTCTACCGTGTTTGGTGATATTGAACAAGACATTCAGCACATAACCAAGCCAAATATATGGAATTGATTTTCCACTTTATAAATGGTTCGTGGGCGGTTTCAGGTTACAGATACCCTAACTATTACAGTGTTAATGCAGAGTGAGCGATAGGTTGTTTATACAACGTTGGCTGATTTGTAGTACATCTGAAATCAGGATAACCACCATCTCCTATATAAAATAAGACAGATTTATTAGAATTGGTTTAGTTAATAAACTCTTTGTTAGCCGATGGAATGTTGTTCAGTCAGTCAGGACTGATAATATATGTTTAACCTTAATGTAATTGATTGGCTTTGATTAGCTGTTGCGGGGGACAGGCGTTGTCGGATATCACATATTACATGCCGTGTGTCGTGATGTAACAGTCGCGCATGTGCAGTGTGCGTTTATATGGTTATGCTTTTAGGTAGAAGATATATTAGCGAATGGATTGTTATATTGAAATCGCTGAATAATGTCGCGGGTTTAATATATGGCTGGCTGTTCTTGGCCCTCTTTCTCATCCTTCCTCACCCCCTCCCCCGTTTCTATCCCCTTCCCCCACCCCCGCTTTCTATATGTGTCGCTCTTCGTATGCTCATCGACCGTATCCCCCACAAACACACACATACTGTGTTGGTCATGTTGTCTATTTTACTCATTCTTTTTGTGACTCTGTATCTGGTAAATATCCAGTTCTGTGTACATGCATGCCACCTCCCCCACTCGTCCAATATACCCGGGCACATTGAGCCAAATATACACAAAAGGACTAAATTGTACATTTCATATACAGATCTAGCATTCTAAAACCTAATTTCAGGATCAGATCATCGTCATTGCCCGATCCCGAAAGAGTCCACAGCCAGAATGGATAATATAACGAACGCCACCATCTCATTTCTGACGGCTTACAGCATCGACAATTCTACTCAGCTCGAGCATGCGCAGAAGATATTCGACATCGAGTTTCCGGATATGACGACCATAACCATCGCGATGACGATAACGTATGCCGTCGTCTTCTTGTTCGGATTGGTCGGCAATGTTTTGGTGATCTTTGTCATCTGCAGGAATCCGGATATGTCAACAACGACCAATTACTTCCTGATTAATCTCAGCCTGGCGGATCTCCTTGTCTTGTTGGTCTGTATGCCGATTGGGTTAATTGATCTGTACGCCAAGGATGTCTGGCTTCTGGGCAGCTTCATGTGTAAGTTACTATTTTCTTGTTATAATAATAATAATAATAATAATAATAATAATAATAATAGTAAAAATAATAATAAAAATAATAATAATATGGTTGTATGGTCTAACCAAATGTCTGACATTTCTCATGAGGGTTGCATGGCCAATTTAGCTTACTGCCTGTAGGAAAGTGCCCTTTGTTTTTCACGCTTAATTTTGTATTTTTGCATTGAATCCTTTTAATACCATGTTCTATTGTCAATTATCATTTAATTAGTGTATGACTGGTGCTAAATTATACAATAATTTTATATTCTATTGATCACGTACAACGCTTTTGTACAAGCTTTCCTGTAGAAAAAGAGCGCTCATAGGTTAGAAATAATAATATATATATATATATATATATATATATATATATATATATATATATATATATATTAAATTTATTTTTTTTATTATTATTATTATTATTATTATCATGAGCAGCAGCAGCAGCAGCAAGATCAGAATTAATATTATTTACTAATTTTAACCATTTATAAGTTTTTATAGTTAGAGATATTTACTAACTTAGTAAAAGTAACTGTCTTAAACGAAATAGTTTTTAAACCAGATGTAAACTTTTCACGCTACGATGTTTTTGTATTAATCTTCTCAAGCTATCCGTACCGCAATGTCAGGGCAACTTCATTAAATGTAGAAATATTACTTCACTTCAATCACAAACAACAGTAAAATACACGTTTTGGGTGGTTTAATATTTCATTATTGCTATATTTTCAGTTGTCTTTATAGTAATATAATCATATTTTGGATTATCGAGTGAGCTATGCCATTCTGAATTTACTAAATATAGTTAATTTAAAATGATAGGAGGTTATAATCTAAGATACAACTTACAAGATACCGCTGATATATATATATATATATATATATATATATATATATATATATTATATATATATATATATAATACAATGTGTGTGTGTATGTGTGTGTTAGTGTGTGTGTATGTGTGTGTGTATAGTGTGTGTGTGTATGTGTATGTGTGTGTGTGTGTGTGTGTGTGTGTGTGTGTGTGTGTGTTTTGTGTTTGTGTGTGTGTGTGTGTGTATGTGTGTGTTAGTATGTGCGTGTGTGTAAGTTTGATGTGCCGTGTTTATAAAATCACTGTCAATACAAACGAAAGGGGACGCTATTGCAGTTGTAAATGCATCTTCACTGCTGCAAAAGAAAAAAGTATGGTTGGATTGAGATAATCAAAGAAGTAACGCAGTGTTTAGGCAAAAAGGGAAGTAATAGCGTTATGAGAATGAGTTCACTGCGGGCGGCAAATAATGTGCTGTTTCAAATTATTACAAAATATTTCACAACAACAAACTGTATTGTCTGTTCCTAATAAAACTATAGAATGGTCGATCTGTTCTGACCAAGTCTGGAGAAACTGGTAATTGTGAAATAAACCTGTAAAACCTGTAAAGCCTGATTAGCCATTACGGTGTTGATTGTAGATTTTGCTCAGTCTACTGGTTAAATGATTGATATTAGCCAAAGTAATGGAGTAGACAATGTCCATAGCTATTGTCACTTGGCCATTACTCATTTAACAGCATTTAGCTAGAGAAGTCTTAGAACACTTATAGCAACCAACTACCAAACTAAATGGCACCCATAATATGAATAGAACATGTGCTGAATGTGAATGAATAAATAAGTGAGTGAGTGAGTGAGTGAGTGAGTGAGTGAGTGAGTGAGTGAGTGAGTGAGTGGTGAGTGAGTGAGTGAGTGAGTGAGTGAGTGAGTGAGTGAGTGAGTGAGTGAGTGAGTGAGTGAGTGAGTGAGTGAGTGAGTGAGTGAGTGAGTGAGTGAGTGAGTGAGTGAGTGAGTGAGTGAGTGAGTGAGTGAGTGAGTGAGTGAGTGAGTGAGTGAGTGAGTGAGTGAGTGAGTGAGTGAGTGCCTTTGCACTCGTGAAACATGTCTTAGGCTGGAAAACTCTGAGAAACATTCGACAAATACGAGCAACTTCAGTCGATTTATTCCAGGGCCAACGTATTTGCAATACAATGCCTACCCCACAATGTCTTTGCAATGATCGGCTTTTAGTTACTTACTTGTGCAATATAAGATCATATTCTATGATTTACTGCCATAACTAATAATAATACGACTGTTGTCGGTTGTGCCTTTAACTGTAAAGACGATGTTAGTCGCTTACGCATGCAACAACAATAGGAACTGGCCAATAGACTCATTATAAAATATATCCAGGTAGCTATACATCATAACCGGGATGGATAGCATATCAAAGACATCTAGACCTAATCCTTTCCATGGCGCTCCTTTGACACAAAGTCAGAGCAATAAGTCTCGGCTGCACAGACTTTATTTATTTCCATAACATTTGTTCTATCTCACGGAAGACCATAAAACGTTTGATGTCTGCAGACGCTGAGCGAATAGAAATGACCTAATTGGTGTTCGTAAAATATTGCGTGTCGTCCATCAATTCTGAACCCAAAACGTGAACATAAAACGCGGCCACGGGTTCTTCATGAATGCCTTTCGTGGCGTGGATGATCAACGACCGTCTTGTTTCAGATAAACGACATATTCTTCACGTTGCGTCTTTGTTGGCCAACTTATTTGGGTTCTTTTAAGAGGTCGGCGATTATCGAACTATTCTGGCAATGATTTACTTTGATTCAGTTTGACGGCCGTGGTTACATCCGTTAACATAATAAATAACATAGTCCAGCTCGATCTGGTCGTGCGGGCAGTGGCGCGCACCACTTCTGAACCTCAGAGCCTCTTTGTGGTCGATTTCAGGTGGCCTAAGATACCTACCATTTTGCCCGTTATTATTATTATTATTATTATTATTATTACGAGTAGTAGTAGTAGTATGATTATTATGCTTAATTTAACTTTTGCGTATTTATTTGATTTTTCATTCATCAGTAAAAGGCTTCGGCCAATAGTACGATCAGAATCCATGTATTATTTTCATCAGCACACTAGCAGCTGCCACATGATCACCAACAACAACATTAATGTTGTTACAAGCGGTACCAATGGTAGAAGCTTCAGACCAATGAGCGTAATTTTCCACGAAATTACAGATAATTGCCTTAGCGAAACTCGGAAATTTTTATTATCTCAAATACTCAAAACCGACATCAGTGCCATAAATCATAACTTGTTAAAGAGTCGAAGATTGTGTGTTGTCGACATTCAGTCAAATGTTCGTAATTTGGGGAATCCCTGTTCGCTTAAATATCGGCAGTTTCCGTTCAACATCGGCCTTGCTTACGTCAGCTGCTAGGAAAAGGATTTGTTTAGCTCAGTCCTCAGTACATTTCAAGATTGATGGAAATTTCGTTGCTTCAGGCCATATTTTTGAATATGCCTCTATGAAAGATAATGCATGGAAGAACTGGAAATGATTTTTTTAATTATCCGAGATTGCTCTAACCAGATGACAGTTTGTGTCCAATTTATTAATTAGGGATAGTTTGGGGCAAATTACGTCTGACCATCGTATGTTTTGTTGCCAACTAGTGTTTACAGTGAAGACTGATATTAATAGAATAATTTGTGTGTGTTTGTGTATCTGTGGGTATGTGTGTGCGTGTGTGCGTGCGTGTGTGTGTCTGTGTTTCTTTTGCCTGTGTGTGTGTGTGTGTATGTGTGCGTGTGTGTACGTGTGCGTGTGTGTGTTCTCACTACAGTGGTTTGAACATGCGTTCGCTATTGAAGTGATTATTGAAATTATACTTCTAAAATAAAGTTAATTCAATATCATATTGTCAAAAATTTAATAGTAATCAGTAATCAGCAGAATTATAGTCCACATTGAAAAACTAATAAATTGTCATGTTATCTTAAAGTGATGATTTTTTGACAAACAACAAATTCTAGAATTTCTCAAATTGGAACAAATAAGTTATTTCGGTTGAATAATCTCTTTATTCACTATTTCTAAGACAAATGCTGGGTTAAAATGATTGTGAAAACTTTAATATATTACTGTTGAACATTTTGTCTCCGAAACCTGTTAGAGATCATATCTTTAACTGGAAAGTGTTAATTCTAGGTAAATAACCAGGCATTTAAAGCTTACAGTTTACAGTACCTAGTCATTTTTTCATATCTGTTTAGCATCAATAATCTCTTGTTACAAAACATATCTTGGCAGATTTATTTCAGAACTGTAATCGAATAGACATATCACGATTGTTGTCGTGCCGTGCCAATTTCCCTTATTTTGACGTCTCCTTGCTTGGACTCGACATTTACTTTACTGATGAGATTCATCAAAATATGTCACAGACAGCAGAGTGTTTTAACTCAGTTAGTTATAATTTAGAGCAATGGTTGCTACCGTATTCGTGTAATCGTCGCTTTACAGTCAGAATTGCAGTAACCTCCAAGTTGAGTTCAATACCTTTATAAGTGAGTAATTCAGTAAATATTTATATTACAACCACAACAATTAAGACAATGTTAAATAACGTTCAAAATCGGTTCACTTATATTACGAAAGATGATAGGAAGTATGAACTATTATAGAGGATCAGTTTGTCTACAAAATACTTGTTACAATTGGCAATAAACATATCAACTTTAATGCAACTGTGAATTAATCATTAAATCAGCTTAAATATGATTTTACGCGTTGTTTTTTTCTACTCATCAGTTAATTAATATAATTATATCTTTATACCAATCAGAACAAAGCATAGCCATGACTAATAACAAATTAAATGCTGGCAGATAGCGGAAAGCTCGGAGTGAACACTTTAATATGAGAAGTGGGTTCCAAAAACAAATAGACTTAGTTTGTGAGATCTAGACTTTCATTGAATCATCTAAGTTAGCTTAAAAGTAACAAATAAAATTTATATTTGAAGAATTGAACCTTTTATTGATATTACGTTGACTTCATCATAAATAGCAATCTTCCTATGTTTATGCCACGTTTGTCACACAAAAATACAGACTACGCTACTGACAACCTGTGTTCCAGAAGAAAAACAAAATTTCCCATTAGAATCCGGTTTTAAATAGGCCACTTGCCTGGCTGCTCGTCCATCAAGTTCGTTTTGTGAATATTGTCAATGATTTTGTTTTCGTGTCGTCTCCATTTAAAAGCAATCCACCACCAGTTTTATAATCTCAGCTTTACCTCTAATGAATCCCGATCCTTATGGGAGAATGTTCTCCTGGGATAAGGTAGATTATGTTCTGAGTAGCTTCATAATATCCTACGTACATGTATTAGAGAATCAGGCCCTTTGGTGTGAAGTGGAATAGCGCTGCAATTCACCAATATGGTGATCCAGATAGATTAAAGGCTTTTACTTTCATCAAATTATAATATTATAATGGCACTCATTTACATCAGTGTTTGCAATATGCATTTAATCTCACGTTTATCTAAGAGAAGTATAAAATTACCATCTTCAATTCCAAATATGGCCATAACAAACGACAAAGACAACAAAGGTTTAGATTTTAAAGGTCATCTTTAACATATGAACTAAAATGAAAGATGACACCCCTCTGCATTTAAACCCATTCTAATTATATATATATATATATATATATATATACTTGATGAAAAATATGTCTTGATGATGTTAGTATTTTTAAACTACCTGTCATTTGACTTATGTAGCCCGGACAGACACACTGTTGCCAATCTATTTCGGGCCTGAATTATAATGAAGAAAATCCGGCAGATCCACAGGTGTGTGTCAATGGGATAAAAATATTAAATTAAATCTCCGTTCACAGATGATGAGCTACTTGGAGTTATTTCCAGGTTTTCCGTCATTTATGATTAGCTATGATTGGCAGCCGTATTTGTAAAGGACAGCTTGTCTAACAAACACAAATAGCTATTATTAATTAATATATGTAGTCAGTTGATAGCTGGGAGGAGAGGGGGTGGGTGCTTGTGAGACTAGCATCAGTTACGTAAAATAAGGAGTAATAAATAGTTAATTAGGTATTGTAATGATCATGATGATGATTGGTGTTGTATGGCCACTGTTGTGTACATGGTAGGCTAAACGGGCCGAACGACATCCAAAGAAATACAGCGAAGTGAAAGATGAAACATCCATCAGACATTCTCAAACCTAGATTCGAAGATAGGTGGTAGTGATGTGTGATTCAACATGCTATGTCCATTCTGATCCATTCTGCTCTTTCTGTTTAGAAGAATAAGACAAGATATAGAGAAATACCGAATATAAACGGGTAAGGCAAGAGGTTGTAGAAGACTGAAAAGAACGCCCACGCACGGAAAAGTAAAGTCCAAATAATGGATATACTATGTCGAATGTCTTCGGGTTATATTCTCACGCTGTGTTATAAAGGCACCTCCTTGGTCTAGATGGTAGCGCGTTGGAACACATGTCACTACCATCTGAGTTTGAATCTCGGTGTGAGCATATCTGAAGGGTGTTTCATCTTTGAATTCCCTTCGATTTATATTAGTTTATTTGATCGAGGGATATGATTCGCGTGTCGTATCTACATCGATCCAGTTAAATGTGTCCTTTTGTCGATAGACGTTATTATATCGAAAAGAAGTACTTATTAATGTAATTATTTGACTGAATGTCAGATACTATTGTAAACTCTGATCTTGTAAACCAGACGCCATATTTATTATAAACTACCTAAATAAGGCTAGTTTCTCTCCATCTAGTTTGTATGTTACTATGATCAATAATGGCACACTTTGTTACCTGTTAACTCTTCATTTAAACGTTATTATAGAATAATGTAACTGTACGATTGGATTTCAGTTTAGATGTGTCAGTGTGTGTGTATGGGTTGTTGTTGTTATTTAAATACCATCTGAGGGATGACACTCATCAATACAAGAAGACATACCACACACACACACACACACACACACACACACACACACACACACATATATATATATATATATATATATATATATATATATATATATATATATGACAGGAAAACCCAAAACAAATGGTTCACATTTAAAATATAAATCTCAACAAATGAATAAATGTCCTGATGTGTTTATAATATTCCAAGTATACATTCCATATATATATATATATATATATATATATATATATATATATATATATATTATCATGTTACACGGGGGAAAGTGCATATAGATTATGATAATTTTAGAACTAAATATCTGTGTTAGTTTTGGAAACCAATAGAATATATATTTTAGCAAGGTGTCCTCTGTCAATAACTAGATAACTTTACACATTTTTGCTATACATTAAAGAAGTCTATGAATGGATTTCTAGGGATCCTGTTCTCTTTGACCATCTAGGTCAACGGATAACTGTATGTTTTAGTGGCTGTGTGTGTCAGAACGAAACACAAGACTACTTCTTATTCGTACTACTTTGGTGAGTGAGTGAGTAAGTGAGTTAATGAGTGCGTGTGTCTGTGTGCGTGCGTGCGTGCGTGTGTGTGAGTGAGTGAGTGAGTTGGTGATTTTCTATTTATTTTTATTGATGGTTATCTCTGAGGCCGTACGACGCAAGCAGTTTTCATTTGATCCATTCAACAGTAAGCCGTTCTACTTGACATTGTTCCGTGTTTGTGTATGCGGCTCTGTGGGCGCGTGAGTGCGTACATGATTTTACGCGTATTTGTTTGGGTATTATTTATCCGCACGTCCTTCGCAAGTTATACTCGCCACAGGATGCTGAACAGTTCCACAATGTAACCATTCTAATCGGTAATGCGCTTACACGATTCACCACCTTACACGACCAGCCCGTGAAGACAAACAGTTCACCAGAACTCCATCTAATGCTAAACAATTTGCCGTCTCCGTGTTAATCTCCCACACATCACATAGGCTCTCTAAGCCATGCATAACCAACAGAAGCTTATCCCCGCTGGGTGGATGACGAGCTCGTAGACTTAAGCAAGAGCCTGGTTTGGTCGCGATTATGGCGAAGAAGAGCTCTCTATTGATAAGCATTGCCCAGCTTCGTCAACAGGCAACACCGAACATAACTTCATCAGAAATAGGCCCAGATTGATTTCCATAAGTGCCATTCTGCTAAATCTGTCGGAAGTCTCTGTCGGCGAATACGAGAAGCTTAGTGCGCTTATGAATATCACAATGACACAATGGAATGAGCAAATCGCGTTTTATGTGGTCTATTATTATATCCGAACGTAGTGATGATAATGTGTGACCATTGTTTGGCTGACATTTCCAGACTCGCTTAATCGTTTAGAAAAATAACGCCTTTACTTAGATTCTAGAAGCTGTGTAACACATAAATGGACGGGGAAAAGGACAAATAATAAACGCGATTTATAATTAGAACAAAACGGTACTACTAGACCGATCTTTGTACCCCTGAGCCCCCATGCGGCTGAAATTCACACTACGGTGTCTTGCTAGGAAGCGAAGAATCACTGTGTTGCTTGGCGATTTATGAATGTGGTCGCCGATAAATGATATATTGTGAGTACGCAGTTAGTAACCGATGCACCATATTTCGCCTGGATCGATTTATTGGCTGAATACTTTCACCGCTAAAATATAAGTACAGTCAATAAACACATGCGCGTTCAGCAAAGGACTTGGGATGTTTCATGATAATTCAAATATAGACCCTGCCATGGTAAGACTATCAACGTAAGGAATCCTTGTTATTTCTAGACATGTCACTCCTATATCATAACCTGAATGTACTAATATCATATTTAAAGCTATAGTCTCCATCCGATATTTAACCCAAATACGACGCCCACTTGTATTCAATCAGTGACATAGAGAACCTGTTTGACAACAAATAATTGAAACGGCCAAGTAGCCCGAACCTTTGCTGAGCCCGATGACAGATAACATCGGCAGGTGTGTTTGATTACTATGTCAAATGACTGTATGAGATCATCTATATGTGTTAATAAAACTTTGGCTAAATGGCAGGTAAATGTATATACTGGAGTTAGATATTAGCTCTTTCTTAAGTTACGCTAGAATATGTGGGGGATATTCCCATATGTTAGAGGTGTGTTGTAGAATCACACACACACACACACACACACACACACACACACACACACACACACACACACACACACACACACACACACAGATATATATATATATATATATATATATATATATATATATATATATACACACCTACACACACCACACACACACCTACACACACACACACACACACATATATAAAATATATATATATATATATATATATATATATATATATATAAAAAAAAAAATATATATATATATATATATATATATATGCTAGGAATATTGTAACGGACTTTCAAATAGGTGGCCCGATAAGGCAAGTGATACATATTTTTAGCAAAATGATATATCAGTAAATAACTATGTGCCGATTTATGTAAATGGATGACTGTGTCCTGTCACCGATAAGCTATGGTCTTCGGGGATGAATAATTTAGATACGAGATTGGTGATATCTCGAACACTGAAACATACTTAAGTCATGTCCGCTTCCGTTCGCCTTTCCTCGGTCTTTCTTGCAAGTAGTAGAAGGCGAAAGTAATGGCTTAAAGTACGAAAATGGCATTCCCTTAAAGGATAATCATAAGCCTGCTGTTGCCTTGATGCGGACATTGCCCACACATTCACAGTGAAATAGCAGGAAAAGGAAATCATCTTCAGTTCCCTTAGCAGGCTATATTATGGAACACTTCAATTATATGTACATTATCCACACTATTCCACTTCTGAAGACTGTCTAAGGTATTATTACAATATTAATCGTTGGTACGACATACTGTTAATATGTACGACACTGTTAGCGCATATATGCGTCATGTAAATGATAATTACTGGTTTTGTATTAGTCTACCGCAAGCACAACTATTAAAGCTGTTGCTATTACTAGAGCTACAACTGGTAAGATTACTCCTTTTATTTCTTCTCCCCGTACTACCACAACTACCATCACCATCACAATTAATACTACCACTACCATCTTCACTACCACCTTATCACCAAAACACAACAATAACAACAATAACTACTACTACTACTACTCTTGTAGCTAATGGGCGCCTCCATGGCCTAACTGGTAGCGCGATTCATCACAGAATAAAACATCTGGGTTCAAACCCTGGCCGGTCTAGATCAGAAGGGTATTTCATCTTTCACTTCGCCTCATAACCCTTAGTGGTCGGTCGACCCACGTAGCCTACAAAGGTGGCCATGAAACAGCAACGTTTACATTATTTATTTACTATTGGAACGATCTATTATTCCTACCATACAAGATTTAGGTCTTCATTTATCCTTGATGTCAGGAGGAAGTGTCATAAATGTGATGCTCAATTTGTTATCTATGTGTTGAATACCAACATACACATCTATGGCTAAGACTTGTTTGTCCTCAATCTCATCACATTTACCTCTTGTTTATCTTACCTGTCATCTGTCTTAATAACCACATGCAAATTGGTCCAAATTAGAGTACGGAAATCCATTTGCTAATTAAGACATGGTTATTAATGAAGCCAGCAGCCTGAAACCGTCAGGTGCGTTTTTTCTCTCGCGATTGTTAGAGGTAAATAAATGACAGTACGAGATTAGGTCAACGGAAGATAGGTAACTTAGTCTAATTAACGTCATCTCGTTAGTATCTTTGAAGTTGTCAGACCGTAAACAATCCGGAGTATTAGACCGGAGACGGCTAACATCGGTTCTTTTGAGAAACAGAAGTACTTCTGCATCAATCCATAATATTCGGTCCCCATTTAAAATACCTTTCACTGCATGCAACTTTAGATTGCACTTGAACTACTGTATTGGCTTCAAATTATTGGTGCACTTCGGTAAGTTAACAGTAACGACATCTCAGAATCAGTAACGAATGATACCGATCTTATTATCCTACTGAACGATGGCATTCAAGTAAATACAAAAATAATGAGCAGTCGTATTTTCTAATCGTGAAATCGCCGTTACGTATTTCCTGTTACGGTGAAAAGACACCCCCCCCACTTACATCCCGAGGCCTACCGATGGAGTGAGCCTGTTTTACCTTTGAAATCGGGTTTGATGATTTAGTTTTACTCGTAAGGCATCGCCATGTTGATTTATGGCTGTTCTATATCATCAGCAATATGCAATATATATTCGTTTAATATAGTGATAAAAGTTATGAAAAACAGCATCCAATTAGTGGACTACTAGGGTTACATATGGCATCTCCGAGGTCTAGCTTGTAAGGCGTTGGATCGCAGATGACTACCACCTGAGTTCGAACTTCGAGGTGGGCATATCTGAAGGGTGTTTCATCTATAACTTCGATTCATTACCTTTGAAGGTCGCTCGGCCCATTTAGCCTACCGTCTGCACATACGTGGCCGTAAAATAGGAATCATCATCATCCTAGGGTTGTATATCAGGCGCCTTATCTGACGTGTCATCAAGACTGATGACATGTTTCAGTCTGTTGAAAGTTTTTTCTTTTCTCTCCTCAAACAAATGAAGAGAAAAGTGGCAAGATCAACCCCAGCATTCTAACAAAATGGTATCCTTCAAAATCATTTATTTTTGCTATAAATACAGCTAACTACTTTATACTCTAATCATCCTGGCAGATACAAGCCATCTTTATATCAACATTATATATTGTGACTTTCTAAGTGAAAACGCTCAGAAAGTTTCTCATCCAGTTATATTTAAGCTATCACCCCTTCGCATCACTACTAACTTGCTATTACAGTTATTATAAAGTGTCTTACTCGAATGAACCACCACTTCCCTCCCCGATATTGACCTCTACAATGATGAGCCATGGCCGAACTTGCCATGATGTATACCGCTTCCAGCCAAAAATCAAAGATATATCCTTCTGCCAAATGGACCCCTTATACATTAGTAACAAATTGATAGATTTGCAACGAACATTTAGATGACAGAAATAGTCTGTTGGTGTCTTGAAATAAAACAAGAACATAGAAAGCTTCAATGATTTATACAAGTGACACAATAACAGAAGAAGGTGCCCTTCATGATTTTGCATATCGAAAAACAGATGATTGGATAGGTAGACAGACATATAGATATATATATATATAGATATATAGATAGATAGGTAGATAGATAGATAGATAGATATATAGATAGATACACATATATATATGGATAAATAGATAGATATATACATACATACATACATTTATACATACATACATGCATACATACATACATACATACATGCATACATATATAGTAAGAAAGGAAGGGAGAGAGAGAGAGAGAGAGAGAGAGAGAGAGAAGTCTCATTTGTGGTGTAGCCATATTCGATCTCATGTATATGTGAGTATTTTACGTGTGGAGGACATCAAATGCTGAATGTTGACATCCGTTTGGTGTTATGTCTGGTGCGGCACCGAGAAGCCACCTAAGAGAAGTCCAATCAAAACTGAAGCCACAAATCGGTTTGTTGTCTCTAAGATTTACAATGAGCAGCATCTGATTGATGTAGGATTAAGTCGGGAAAAAAGTCAGATTGTCAAGCCAGCCAACATATGAGGCAAATATCCAGGTAAATGTACAGGCAAATAGGCAGGTTGATGAACAGGCGTGCACACAGAAACTTGGACGGTCATGGATAGACAGATACAGATTACAGAAATGCAGAGATAAAAACATTTAATTATAGAAAAATCAGATTTTGTCATTTATTCAATCAATAAATTAGGTAATGGGTCGGTACGTCAGTCAATCAGTGAGTGTATCTATAGGTCTGTCTCTAGGAAAGTGATTTTGGTTGTCATACATACATTCGTCAGGACAAGGAATACAATTGAATATCATGAGAAGCTTATAAGCTAAATAAAATAAAAAGGAAAATCTTGAATGTTACATACATTTCTTTGCTGACGATCCGTTGGATATATTGTCCATACATTCAGCATAATATTTATATCGTATACTATGTTGTATGAACAAAACTAAATGTTCAACATTGCCTGGCGGCATATGTATACCAGAATATATCTTGGTCTAACACATTTCAGTCGTGATTATAATGCGAATCCGGGCTACTGTACAGATTGTTCTAATTTGTAATATGCACAAACATAGATCGGTGCAATTCACACTGGTATTATGAAATGTGCAATACAAAATGGTAATCTCTTACTATATATATATATATATATATATATATATATATATATATATATATATATATATATATATATATATATATATATATATTTATTCACAGGGTTATCTGTGGATGTCAACACAGATGTACGCATATGTTAGCATATGCACGCGCGCGAGCACACATACATACACACACATATACACACACACACATAGAGATAGAGGGAGAGAGAGAAAGAGAGACGTACGTCGGCGTAGGGATGCGTGCATTCACAGACTCATTGTTTGAGCTTTTGCCCCAGCTCTGACGTATTAGCTTAAGTATGCCGTCCTTGACCGAACACATCCCGATCAGCTGTAAGTAGAGATAAATACGAGGATGACTACTTAGACATAAAGCTATCGCGAAGTCGTAACTCTTTGATGTCGTTTTATCTCTTAATGACTATTTGTCAGCCGCCAAGAATGAGCTGCGTCCGGGAAATCATTTGTTATCCTGGGACAATATTACCTTTCAGTTGTTGTCCCAGTTGTATGGCTGTTATGCTGCTGTCCATTTGTTTATGACCGTGTTTGTGTCTTTCTGTCGTTCGCACTCAAAAAATGCATCATCTGTATGCCGTATATGTCCTTCTGTCGTTCACACTTAAGAAATGCATCATCTGTATGCCGTGTATGTCCTTCTGTCATTCGCACTCAAGAAATGCATCATTTGTATGCCGCATATGTCCTTCTGTCGTTCGGGCTCAAGAAATGCATCATTTGTATGCGGTATATGTCCTTCTGTCGTTCGGGCTCAAGAAATGTATCATTTGTATGCCGTGTCTGTTCTTCTGTCGTTCGGGCTCAAGAAATGTATCATTTGTATGCCGTGTCTGTTCTTCTGTCGTTCGGGCTCAAGAAATGCATCATTTGTATGCCGTGTGTGTCCTTTTGTCATTCGGGCTCAAGAAATGCATCATTTGTATGCCGTCAATATTGTTGGTATCTCCCCGGAATATTCGGATAGCCAAGTACGGGTTTTAAACAACTGAGTCAGTGCGTGTTCTTGGCTCCCCCATTTAGATAGATACCGTTAGACAGCGCAGAGAGGGGATTCAAGACATGTCATGTCATTGGTAGATGGGTTGATGTTGTTAGTAAATTTTTGAAATGGATACACTGTCTAGCAGATAGTTAATGATTGTTATAAAGTATTGTTTGTCGCCACAATTAAAACAAGTTCTTTAATTTCCCTTGAATGCTTAAACTCTGCTGTAGCAATATTCATGTTTGACAGAGGCAGGGATATTTTAACTTCCATTTTACTAACCTTGAACATTTCATAATGAATATACAAACTTGTCTTGATCCAGTTTATATTACTTTCTGTGCCCCTTTGCAGGCTGTTTATCATTAAATATCCATGCTGATAGACTAGGTCTTTTAATATACTATTAAAAAGATCCACCAGATGGTATTAATCAGATAAGAGATCCCCGAGATCAGCACAAAAAACATCCATGTCAACTTATATTTCCTGTACGATGTTGTCAGATTGGATGCATTACCTGTATTAGACACTGTCTGCTTTAGATAGCCTTCACTACGTGTATAAATCAATGCATAAAATGTCTTACCTTGGGAATGGGGTCTTAAGGCAAGTAAGTGATCTTTACTATAATTCATTTTTTTGCTGGAATAACACATGACGTCATGTGATCGATTAAAATAAAATATTTGTTTTTGAAATATAACATATTCAAAGCTATTCAATTAAATGTAAATATCAATTAAATGTATGATATATAATATGTAAAATACTGCAGCTTTACCAATGTAATGTACCTCAGGGTTGAAAGGTCAGATCAATATTCAGGGGCCGTAACATCGCGAGCCAGTTATTCAAATATTCAAATAAATTAAAATCTAGTCCAATTAAATCTTAATATCATCTATCTATAGCAAGTACAGCGGTTTCGATAAAAGAGTGGCAACTCAATAATTAGCGCATATCAATACCAAGAGTCACCATAATAGTTAAACAAAATATCTGACTAATTAGATATCTAGTTCCCGGATGACACACACACACGCGCGCGCGCGCGCGCGCACACACACAAGTAAATGTATTCATTTGTGTGATGAGTAACGAAGTACTCGATGCTGAGTCATGTTTTAATGGCACATCAAAACGGGAAACTTGTAAAGTTTACAGCAATAGATTCGACGGCATTCCAGAATATTTACAGGTGATAAAATCCATAGAGGTTTTCGTGATAAAAAGTTTAAAGAGTTTTATAATTCAAGGTTACTATTAGATTAAAACGTGTCACTGTGAGCAAATACATGATTTATGATCGATCATATTGTCATTGGAATTACATATGAACTAGTGTTACTGAAATAGTATGCGGGAGAAGATTTTGATAGATCGGTTGTGCATTAATGTTTTCTGATTGAAGATGAACCCCTTCATTATCCAGGCGCAATCTGCATTTTAGCTGTCATCAACATCTTTGAAATCCATTGTTCATAAATAGGATTAGTCGAGATTAAAATCAATACATCAACGTATTGATCAATATGGAATGACAATGATCATTGAGAAGTGTGATTTCGTCAGAAGCGATCGTTCCTATTTTATTCAAGTGTAGCTTCATCGAAGTCGGATTGAAGCTCTCACCGGAAAACGTCCAGTTGACGTACTATGTAATGATTGGTGTGAAAAATCTCATTGGAAAGTTTCGACCAAAGCTGCCAACTATGTCATGTCTCTCAACAGTTGAAATCACCATTGACACGATAGGGCTGAAACCTTTGTGAAATACACAACTACCATCGACGTATGAGAAGTGACCAGTAGGCCTACCGTACGGATAGTGTTACCTAAATAGTTGACCAGAATGATCACCACGGCTTTTACTTGTTACACAAGAAAGAAATATGAATCATAATTAGCCAACACGGACTGATCCGTGCCGTGATAGCGCAGTTAGTTAGAGCGTATGACTCGTAGTCGAAGGGTCGCGGGTTCGAGGCTCCGTGGGCTGCAATGACGTCATGTGGCTACTGGTTTCCTCATCCATAAAATGAGAACCTGACAGGGTATGATGCCTATGTGTTTGAGTAACGCTTTGCGCCTTTAGTGGCAGCACGCGTAGTATACTCCCTTGGTAGCCGAGGTATCTGCTGGGTAGAAACAGATCTGAGTAAGGAATAATTATACTGTACAGCGCCTCAGAACAGGGTTACCTGGTTCTGCCGCTATATAAACATGCATTTCGCGAAATCAAGGTTCAATTATGGTTTCTCCAATGAGTCTGGAGCTGTAAACCCTAATAGTTCAGCCGATCCTTGTTAGACGTATTCTTACAATAGGATTAAGACAAGTTAACTAAAATAGAACAAAACCTCTCAAAAATGAACACTATTAACTAGATTGACCTCAGTCGGTTGATTTAGAAAGGTCATAAATTTAGGCAAAATATTCATTAAAACAATTTTAAGCGTGTTATCTGGTCTTAATTATTAGCAATAATTCGGTTGCTTGGGAATTTCGACAGCTATTCTGAACTAATCATCCACCGGTGAGAAGGTTCAACGAAAGTTTTTTTAAAGTGTATTCACAACAAATATTCAAACTCGGCACAGGTACAACTTCGTATCGTATGATGACATTGTAATAGCCAGTGAGCTAACTCATGATTTATGAAATTAAACAAAGTATAATGACCTTTTCTCTAGAAATCAATTTTGTTTAGATCCTATATAACTAAAAGTAAATTGACCAGAGAGTAGCAACATTTTTGGTTCAGGTTTGCGTAAATTGCAAAGAGGACATAAAGTCGATTGTCTCAGTTAGAATTTGAGCAACATGGATTTATTTTTTGTATATGATCTAATTATATATTATGTATTATGCTACATTAAGGACTTCATGGAGAGATTAGCAATATAACGTATCTACTCTATGTAACGAGTCCGACCAACTGCATGGAGAGGGAGCCACTGGTATTGATTTTGCTAACTTTCCGATGTGCCTGTTTCTATACAATCTTTCTACAACAAAGCTTCGTATATATAATATATATATATATATATATATATATATATATATATATATATATATATATATATATATATATATATATATAGAACTTTTCAGCGATTTAAACTATTTTCAGGTAAATTCTCTGCATTCTTAGAGATTACCGTCACAAACGCCTCGGTGATGACCATAATGGCAATCAGCTTCGAGCGGTACTACGCCATCTGCCGACCACTGGAAGTACTATACACGTGTACGAAGAGTCGAGCGGTGAAGATACTGGCCGGAGTATGGTCGTTCAGTTCGGTGTCGGCAGCACCTTTCTTCGCTATCTCTTATACAGAGCTATCCGTGTTCCACGACCAAACCGTGAAACTAGTCTGTCGCAGTCTCATAAACTCACCATGGAAACACGTATACAACTGGGCGATATTTGGGATATTTTTCCTTCTCCCATCTGCAGTGCTCACCCTGCTCTACACGCGAATATGTCAAGAGCTGCTGCGCAGCCAGTCAAGATTGGGATCGTCGTCACGAGGGGGCGATCCCAATCCCAAGGAGCGGTACCGCTATCCGTGTGGCTATAATGGTGTGCCGGCGATTTCCGGTCCCTGCATGCGTCGATCGTCGACCCCAGCGCCCCGCAGCCACTTCGCCGTGAATCGTTCACGCGCTATGACTTCACGCCGCCAGGTCATCTACATGCTGATGGCGGTCATTGTGTTTTCTTTCTTCTGTCTGTTCCCGTTCCGGATATTGACTCTCTGGATTGTCTACAGTTCCCGGACGGCGAAAGCACGACTCGGCATGGAGGCCATCCTATTCCTGATTCATACATCACGGATTTTGTTCTACGCAAACAGCGCCGGAAATCCTATCCTCTACAACATGATGTCGACCAAGTTCCGGGAGGCGAGCAAGCGAAGTGTGAGGATGTTTTGCCGCAGGACAACGCTATCCGGATCGTACGGCGCCGGACGTTCCGGGTTCGAGCGATCCTGGTACGTGTCCGGAAGACGGGATGATTTGTCGACGAAAGCCGAAATGTTCGAATACGAATCGACCTCAGCCCTGACGGCGCTACGAAGTAATGGCGTGACTGACTGTGTCTGAATGTCATTGCATGACAATGTGACAGTTGTGTCTTGGACGACAATATCAGCCTTTCTATGTCGACCAATGGCTCAGTGAGTAGTGCGTTCAAATTGAACGAGACGTCATCGGCTAAAGTGCTGTAATAAGTAAGTGCTGAATGGCAGGGCAACGCGTCGAGGAACGTGTTCCTTGCTCCTGTGGCTTCCTACTCTATGCGCCCAGGGCAGCTGGATAAAACATATTAGTACTGACCAATTAAGTACATATGTTTACGTCAGACAAAGGGATATGCGCAATATCACCCATTATACAAAAGTAAACAAACGAAAGATAAATAAAGACGCATCATTTATAACTATTACTCTCAGCGAGCTCGGTTGGCAGTTGATTCGTCATAACGTGATTCTCTACATCGAAAAACAAACTTCGACCAAAACATTATATATTTATTTATTTCCATATTTATAAAGTATTGTTTAACTTGATAAATTGTCGGTTAGTGTTGATGTTATTTAAAATTGTTATTGATGTTGTTGTTATTGTTGTTGTTTGTTGTTTTTGTCTGTTAATTATGTTTACAGAGATGCTGCTGATTCCGATTTGAGAATTAAATAACGTTTTTGTGTACCATTAGATGTAGAGTAATAATATTACTAAATATACGAATTATTAATAATTATAAAATATGTCATTTAGATGAGATTAATAAACGGATACTTCGTTAGTATTATTGCTATTATTATTATTATTATTATTATTATTATTATTATTATTATTATTATTATCATCATACGTCATCATCATCACTACCATATCAGCAAGTTTGTGAGAACTCTTTGTTCCTGGTAACTTGCTGAGTTATGTAATTTAAGTTAATAAATCTTAACTTAAAGTTTCAATCAGATTAAACGAATTATATACACAATATTATTGTCCTTGAAGCTAAATACATTCCCATTCACTTTCACAACGTCTTCCCTGTAACCATGGCGCTCCATTTTGTATCTGGGCATAATGACCAATATCTTGTGTAATTCCATAATATAACAACTTACTTTTCCTTGTTAGAAAAAGGAGAACAGTTTTATATCAGATGTCAATGGCTGATGTTGCTAAGACGTTTTGGTCGGCAAATGATTGGATTAGGAAAGTGGTTAGACGGTATACGCTATTGCGCGTCACATATCATACGAGAGTACGCGTTGTTCTAATGAGTAAAATTGTGTATCTATAGTGGATGGGTGGGTTGTGGGCTGATGATGATACGAATAGACTAATCATCACCTTTCACGGTGAAGTCTTCAATTCAAGATCAATTAAACGAAAGCGAGGAATAGTTTAAATAGATATTGTTGGCTTAATAGAATAATTTGATTTAAATTAGACAAGAAATGGACACATGTTTTGCCTATTGTCAAAATAAGTTATTACTCTTCAGATTCTAAGGTTAGTTAAGTTTGTTATTATTCTTCAGATCAAGATATTTATGTGATAACACTCATTAATCCACCATTGTTCCAAGCGTTAGAGTATTATTTCGATTCTCCAGATTGGCATCTGTATACAAATTGCCAGAAATACAATTATTTTGTCATGACGATGATTAATGTACGTCAGTCGTGATCTGACGTAACGAAGCGTCACGTTTGTGTCTGTTGATTGTCAGATAATTAATTAACAATGAAACAGCTTGAACTATTTGAAGTGGACATGAGCACGCTCGGTCGTCGACTGTTTACACGCTCGGTGATGTCAGAGTAGACGAACCTTTTGTTTACACCCTCGTTCGTGTCAGAGTAGACTAATATTTTGTTTACACGCTCAGTCGTGTCAGAGTAGACGAACCTTTTGTTTACATGATTCTCTATTTATATAGTTATGCGAAACGCTTTTAGAATCTCACAATAGGGCATTTTAGAAACGTATGCCACAATCAGCATATCGAATGATGCTAAAAGCTATAGAATGACTATTCTAACTCTGTGTATATCAGTGACATGGCTGGGACTTGTGTTACTAAATCGTATTGCTCCCATTATCCTCGTGTATACACCGTTTATCATGTATTAGTAAGCTGAATAATGATCCATAACAAAATACTAATTGTCGGCGTCAACATTGACGTGGGTATTTGGGGTCAATGAATTCGCATTGAATCGTGCTACAGTGTACCCAGTGGTCACTTGGCAGGAATATCATCAAATAGATCACAAAATCCTACATGTGGACCAAAGGTAGATTGACTTGTCTAAGTTGAGAAACATTGCCGAGATCCAAATAGTTATTTATTTTATAAAAGGTCAACTTTAGCACTGTTTTTCTAATAACCTTCTTTTGGTGGTGGGACAAATTACCTCCTAATTAATTAGACTTCGACAATCAGGTGGCATGAAACATATGTTACGCTAACTATATGGTCTCAAGCTGTCAGATACAAGAAACATATCTTTATCATCCAACTAATGAGAGATACTTAGCTGGAAGACAGTCATTTATTGAATAGTTCATAGATCAGCTGCTAGTCTCTAGTGTATACTACTACAGTATCTGTAGTTACCTGCTCATCAGTTGAGTGATATATCTGGGTGACTATTTTACGAGAACAAATCATACAAATGGAAATACTATCTTTCTTATCGAGCTGAAGGTGGTGCGACTAATATCAGATCCATTAGATGAATATGGTCAGGTACTGTTGATCCTCGTGTTTGAACATATACATCTAAAAACAACAAAAATGCCTTAATGTAACTAGACCAAAACACGAAATAATAGCCATAGGATTATTTAGAATGTTGTGAAGAAATTGTTGCACAAAATATTATTTCACAATACTAGCATAATAATATGCATAACTTTAGCTCGGGTGGGTTTTGAAGAAGTGCACTATACGTAATTCCTTTCCTCTAATTTATAAGGGGGGATCCGATTGGTATAAGATTAAAAGAAAAATAGTCTATAATGGATGCACATGACTATCTTAGAGTGAACGATAGTCTAGAGTTGCTGAGGAACGTCTGAAATGCATTCTACATAGCATACTCTCTGCCAACTTGGCTGCTCAAGATGCCTGGATTATCCCGATTTAGAGGTATTAAATGAAGATTGCTGGCCAAAACCATGCACACTATAGTGCACGAACAATGGTTAAGATCAAGAAGTACATTATGATGACAATTTATCAAGGCAAGCTAGTAACACTTGTCCACTTGGATCTGCATACTTCATGAACTTGAGTAGACCATAGTGTGATATTCTTACAAATAGACGGAATAATAAGTTTATCACGTAATGTACTTTAATGACTTCAGTATTCGTTTCAGCAGTGTTTTAGTTAATATATCCTTACGGTATATTCTCATATATTATATGGGTGGTTTGTGGTGTACTGCTGGTTACAATTATGGACCCTTTGTTTTTCATCATTTACACACACCCTCTTCGGATCTTTGCCAATTGATGTTGTCTTAACTTTCACCTGTACCCTAATGACGCATATATATATATATATATATATATATATATATATATATATATATATATATATTGGATATATTTATGATCTAACTGATTATGTCATTGGATACATATCATTAGTACATTGGTTCAGATCCTGGTCTGGCTATTTATGAAAACCATTCCACCTTTTACTTAGCTAAATTACATAGGATATCATATTCATAAAAATAGGCCGTAATATATAACTGGAATTCTGGAAGTAGGGGAATTGTATATATAACCACTGCTATTATAAATTATTTGTATATCGAAATGACTTAAGTCCAGGTAATTATCATTTCCCAACTAGAAAATGGCACTCCATTGTTATATAATCTCTTTCTTTCTACCAAACCGCCAATTGTTACTGTACACAGGTGCTGTACATCTGGTTACTTATACTTGCACCAAGAAAAATATAACGTCAGTTTTGTTCCAGCTGCACTGACTAATACTGATTGAGATGGTATTTAAATACTTTTATTATTATTATTATTAGTAGTAGTAGTAGTAGTAGTAGTAGTAGCAGCAGTGGTAGTAGTAGTAGTAGTAGTAGTAGTATTATAAAATATAAACATTTCGTAAAACAGGATTATTTTACATCAAACACTAAAGTATTCTAAGACAGTTCCCAATTTTTGTTTCTGAAAGTTAGAAGAACTTTGGTTAGAACGATCCCAGAGCGTCTGTCAGTAAAGTTTCCTTCTAAGTACCCTAAATGCTCGGATGTAACATTCAAGGACATTTCCAGAATAGATTCAACAGATTTTCAGAATTCGTGTTTGGTAGGACACATTCATTATTTGGTGTTGACATACTATTTACCAGACCACCCATATTGCAACTCATCGAGAACACACACACACACACACACACACACACACACACACACACACACACATACACACACACACACACACACACACATATATACATATATATATATTTATATATATATATATATATATATATATATATATATATATATATATATATATATATATATATATATATATATATATATATATAGATATATATATATTATAGATATATAGATATATATATATAATATTTATTATCACATGTATTATATATATATATATATATATATATATATATATATATATATATATATGTTTACCGTGTTCCCTCAGTAGACTGGTTAACATACAACTCAGACGCCACTCTCTGTTCAACTGGTAATTAAAAATATGTATAATACATTAAAATTAAATTAAAAAATAAATGTTTTTCGGTGTGTCTTCTATTAAAAGCTAATATTGCCTTATCAATATGGACAAATAGGACGTATGTGTACTTTCATGGTTACTTGTACGTTCAGATCCCCCATTGCCATTTATCTTCCTAGTTATGCTTCAAATTTAACTTATGTTCATAGCTTTGTGCAGTGTGCGAGACTAACACATACAGTTCTAGCAGAATTAACTTTGAATGTCTGCCAAACTTATTTTATTGAAACCATCAATGAAAAATAGGCATTAATGACCTTTGGAGGAGTGTCATTTTTGTTGTAACATATCATTATCACATGCAACTTATATATATTTTAATATGTTTTTATAATAGACGAGGAATACCCTCTGAACGCTTTCTTGCTATTATGAAGATTATAATGAAGATTTTAAAATATTCCTCGATTTTTGGTAAAACAATAAGAAACTAAACTGAAACAGCGGAAAACAGATTTAGAGTAGTGTATGAACTAGGACTTTAAGTATTGACATATTTCATGGATAAAGTTTTTATATATCAACCCCAAGTACCATAGGTAGATCTACATAGAAGCTGCTAGTTGCACTGCAGGTGAGTTGATTGCAAAACAATATTTGTTGATACATATTAACAAAATATGGGCATGTTTATATTCACATTATTCATTTTTAAGAATATCATTGACATACAAGTATATGAGGGGTAAATATTGATATCTTTGTAATACGTGACAATTACTTAGTGGGATAAATACCCCACTACAATATGGACAATCCAAAGAAGGAACTGACATAATATCATTGATTTAAGTATCAGTAAAACCTCGGATCAGTTTTGTCATATTCGTAGATGCAGATCTTGCTATAATACTATGCATCATGAGTAGATTAATGCATATGCTGAACATATACATTTTTATGCTTGGCTGAATTTTGTACAGTGTTTAATAATAATAATAATATACAAAATTTATATAGCGCCCTATATAACCTGTAAGAAGGTTATTCCACGGCGCTTGACAATAAATAATTCATATGGATGTAACAGATCTACATCTTTAAAAATACTTAATTCTTTCCAGCCAAATACATAATCTATTCAGCTAGGAAAAGCTGAAACAAAATGATTAGTTTGTATATTCTTTTTGAAGGTATCAAGGGTCTTGCACTTTCTGGTGGTTACTGGAAGATTATTCCATAAGGTTCCAGCAGCCTTTCTGAAACATATATTACCGTATGTTATTCAACGTGTTGTTGGTACGGGTAAAATTGCTCCAGACCCAGACCGGAGAGAACATCAAATGTACATCAAAATCTTGTACTGCGACCTATATATAACCGGACGACAATGCAGGGAGTTCAAGACTAGTGTTATATGTTTTCTTTTATGAGAACGAGTGACTAACCTGGAAGAAGAATTATGTACTTACTGTAGCCGTGTCATCAGTGTGATTGGAAGACCATACATTATCACCTGCATAATAGGGATAGAGTAAATTATGTGGGCTACTTATCGCACCAATTGGTTTTGAATACAAAGAGTACTTACCTAGTCAGAGTACCGATCCTTGTAGCACCCCAAATGATGTTACATTATGTGGTTAGTGACAACTGACTATTATAATCATATTCAGTTTGACTACAATAGCCTAACAACACCATAACATATGGCAAATGTGATTTTAGAACACTGAGGTATGTGATTGCAGTGATTCATGAAACTATAACTATATTACTACATTGTGAAGTATGGGGATGGGAATAACTAGATTATTACGCAACAGCCAGTGAGTATTATAAAAGCCTGCTTTTATTTTTAATTATTGTATTCACATGTGGTCAGATATGATATTAATAAATAGTCTTAGATTAGCTATAGGTGGCCTACATAATAACAATCATTAATATACTTACACTAAATTGGCAAAACTAAATGTTTATATACTAAGGAGATATATTACTTACACTAATATATTCATGGCAATTCTTGCAACACTGTATTTGAAACACTTACAGGAGATTACTTATCCATATTTCGGTTTATTTTATTCTGATTAATGTAACGTCATTATACATATTTATTTTAATTAATCATATAATAAATTTACAAACATTTTAATATATACTTTTCAGACAGGACGCGATGGCTATGTGTTTGAGTAACGCTTTGTGCCTATAATGGCTGCATGCATTTTATGCTCCCTTGTGAGTTGAGATGTGTGCTGGGTGGAAACAGGTCTGAGTCAGGGATAATAATATTGTAAATAATATTGTAAAGCATCTTTGAGCAGCTTCTAGTTGAATAGGGCGCTATATTAATATTACATATTATTATATTATTATTTTCAGTTTTCTTGACACGTACTCACATAATTTCAAAGAGTTATTCAGAACATTAAAAATGGTTAATATTTAGAATGAGAAAGGTGAATGTTTAGATTTATACTGCACTTGTATGAGAACATTCACACAAATATATAAGGGTACATTTATAAATGTCACGTTTACAAAACAACAACAAAAACAAAAACAATTAGAGTGGACTAAGCAAATATGTAATGTAGATGAAATGAATAAAATTATTGTTGTATTAAAATCTTTGCATGATTCACTTTTGTTTTTAACTGTCTTCTACTCCACATACTCATACCCTTGATACGAAAGAATGTGGTACGATAAACCACATCATCACATAATGGTGTATTTGTAACGTGCTGGTTGGTGGCAATGATATAATTCCAAGACACATGAATAACCTACAATTTTAAAATACTGTGGAAAGTATTTACAAGTAAAAATAATACTTACACAAAATGTTTAACCCCATTCTTAAAAATTGTAAAAAAAAAACATTTTGAAACAGGAGTTTGTTTTCTTTATTATTTCAAAACAATTGTCTATGGTTCTTTTCTTTGAGGTTATTAGTTTGTTGGTTTTCTTTTGGGTCTTTTCCGTGTCATTGTTCGAAACATAATCTATTCAGCTAGGAAAAGCTGAAACAAAATGATTAGTTTGTATATTCTTTTTGAAGGTATCAAGGGTCTTGCACTTTCTGGTGGTTACTGGAAGATTATTCCATAAGGTTCCAGCAGCCTTTCTGAAACATATATTACCGTATGTTATTCAACGTGTTGTTGGTACGGGTAAAATTGCTCCAGACCCAGACCGGAGAGAACATCAAATGTACATCAAAATCTTGTACTGCGACCTATATATAACCGGACGACAATGCAGGGAGTTCAAGACTAGTGTTATATGTTTTCTTTTATGAGAACGAGTGACTAACCTGGAAGAAGAATTATGTACTTACTGTAGCCGTGTCATCAGTGTGATTGGAAGACCATACATTATCACCTGCATAATAGGGATAGAGTAAATTATGTGGGCTACTTATCGCACCAATTGGTTTTGAATACAAAGAGTACTTACCTAGTCAGAGTACCGATCCTTGTAGCACCCCAAATGATGTTACATTATGTGGTTAGTGACAACTGACTATTATAATCATATTCAGTTTGACTACAATAGCCTAACAACACCATAACATATGGCAAATGTGATTTTAGAACACTGAGGTATGTGATTGCAGTGATTCATGAAACTATAACTATATTACTACATTGTGAAGTATGGGGATGGGAATAACTAGATTATTACGCAACAGCCAGTGAGTATTATAAAAGCCTGCTTTTATTTTTAATTATTGTATTCACATGTGGTCAGATATGATATTAATAAATAGTCTTAGATTAGCTATAGGTGGCCTACATAATAACAATCATTAATATACTTACACTAAATTGGCAAAACTAAATGTTTATATACTAAGGAGATATATTACTTACACTAATATATTCATGGCAATTCTTGCAACACTGTATTTGAAACACTTACAGGAGATTACTTATCCATATTTCGGTTTATTTTATTCTGATTAATGTAACGTCATTATACATATTTATTTTAATTAATCATATAATAAATTTACAAACATTTTAATATATACTTTTCAGACAGGACGCGATGGCTATGTGTTTGAGTAACGCTTTGTGCCTATAATGGCTGCATGCATTTTATGCTCCCTTGTGAGTTGAGATGTGTGCTGGGTGGAAACAGGTCTGAGTCAGGGATAATAATATTGTAAATAATATTGTAAAGCATCTTTGAGCAGCTTCTAGTTGAATAGGGCGCTATATTAATATTACATATTATTATATTATTATTTTCAGTTTTCTTGACACGTACTCACATAATTTCAAAGAGTTATTCAGAACATTAAAAATGGTTAATATTTAGAATGAGAAAGGTGAATGTTTAGATTTATACTGCACTTGTATGAGAACATTCACACAAATATATAAGGGTACATTTATAAATGTCACGTTTACAAAACAACAACAAAAACAAAAACAATTAGAGTGGACTAAGCAAATATGTAATGTAGATGAAATGAATAAAATTATTGTTGTATTAAAATCTTTGCATGATTCACTTTTGTTTTTAACTGTCTTCTACTCCACATACTCATACCCTTGATACGAAAGAATGTGGTACGATAAACCACATCATCACATAATGGTGTATTTGTAACGTGCTGGTTGGTGGCAATGATATAATTCCAAGACACATGAATAACCTACAATTTTAAAATACTGTGGAAAGTATTTACAAGTAAAAATAATACTTACACAAAATGTTTAACCCCATTCTTAAAAATTGTAAAAAAAAAACATTTTGAAACAGGAGTTTGTTTTCTTTATTATTTCAAAACAATTGTCTATGGTTCTTTTCTTTGAGGTTATTAGTTTGTTGGTTTTCTTTTGGGTCTTTTCCGTGTCATTGTTCGAAACATAATCTATTCAGCTAGGAAAAGCTGAAACAAAATGATTAGTTTGTATATTCTTTTTGAAGGTATCAAGGGTCTTGCACTTTCTGGTGGTTACTGGAAGATTATTCCATAAGGTTCCAGCAGCCTTTCTGAAACATATATTACCGTATGTTATTCAACGTGTTGTTGGTACGGGTAAAATTGCTCCAGACCCAGACCGGAGAGAACATCAAATGTACATCAAAATCTTGTACTGCGACCTATATATAACCGGACGACAATGCAGGGAGTTCAAGACTAGTGTTATATGTTTTCTTTTATGAGAACGAGTGACTAACCTGGAAGAAGAATTATGTACTTACTGTAGCCGTGTCATCAGTGTGATTGGAAGACCATACATTATCACCTGCATAATAGGGATAGAGTAAATTATGTGGGCTACTTATCGCACCAATTGGTTTTGAATACAAAGAGTACTTACCTAGTCAGAGTACCGATCCTTGTAGCACCCCAAATGATGTTACATTATGTGGTTAGTGACAACTGACTATTATAATCATATTCAGTTTGACTACAATAGCCTAACAACACCATAACATATGGCAAATGTGATTTTAGAACACTGAGGTATGTGATTGCAGTGATTCATGAAACTATAACTATATTACTACATTGTGAAGTATGGGGATGGGAATAACTAGATTATTACGCAACAGCCAGTGAGTATTATAAAAGCCTGCTTTTATTTTTAATTATTGTATTCACATGTGGTCAGATATGATATTAATAAATAGTCTTAGATTAGCTATAGGTGGCCTACATAATAACAATCATTAATATACTTACACTAAATTGGCAAAACTAAATGTTTATATACTAAGGAGATATATTACTTACACTAATATATTCATGGCAATTCTTGCAACACTGTATTTGAAACACTTACAGGAGATTACTTATCCATATTTCGGTTTATTTTATTCTGATTAATGTAACGTCATTATACATATTTATTTTAATTAATCATATAATAAATTTACAAACATTTTAATATATACTTTTCAGACAGGACGCGATGGCTATGTGTTTGAGTAACGCTTTGTGCCTATAATGGCTGCATGCATTTTATGCTCCCTTGTGAGTTGAGATGTGTGCTGGGTGGAAACAGGTCTGAGTCAGGGATAATAATATTGTAAATAATATTGTAAAGCATCTTTGAGCAGCTTCTAGTTGAATAGGGCGCTATATTAATATTACATATTATTATATTATTATTTTCAGTTTTCTTGACACGTACTCACATAATTTCAAAGAGTTATTCAGAACATTAAAAATGGTTAATATTTAGAATGAGAAAGGTGAATGTTTAGATTTATACTGCACTTGTATGAGAACATTCACACAAATATATAAGGGTACATTTATAAATGTCACGTTTACAAAACAACAACAAAAACAAAAACAATTAGAGTGGACTAAGCAAATATGTAATGTAGATGAAATGAATAAAATTATTGTTGTATTAAAATCTTTGCATGATTCACTTTTGTTTTTAACTGTCTTCTACTCCACATACTCATACCCTTGATACGAAAGAATGTGGTACGATAAACCACATCATCACATAATGGTGTATTTGTAACGTGCTGGTTGGTGGCAATGATATAATTCCAAGACACATGAATAACCTACAATTTTAAAATACTGTGGAAAGTATTTACAAGTAAAAATAATACTTACACAAAATGTTTAACCCCATTCTTAAAAATTGTAAAAAAAAAACATTTTGAAACAGGAGTTTGTTTTCTTTATTATTTCAAAACAATTGTCTATGGTTCTTTTCTTTGAGGTTATTAGTTTGTTGGTTTTCTTTTGGGTCTTTTCCGTGTCATTGTTCGAAACATAATCTATTCAGCTAGGAAAAGCTGAAACAAAATGATTAGTTTGTATATTCTTTTTGAAGGTATCAAGGGTCTTGCACTTTCTGGTGGTTACTGGAAGATTATTCCATAAGGTTCCAGCAGCCTTTCTGAAACATATATTACCGTATGTTATTCAACGTGTTGTTGGTACGGGTAAAATTGCTCCAGACCCAGACCGGAGAGAACATCAAATGTACATCAAAATCTTGTACTGCGACCTATATATAACCGGACGACAATGCAGGGAGTTCAAGACTAGTGTTATATGTTTTCTTTTATGAGAACGAGTGACTAACCTGGAAGAAGAATTATGTACTTACTGTAGCCGTGTCATCAGTGTGATTGGAAGACCATACATTATCACCTGCATAATAGGGATAGAGTAAATTATGTGGGCTACTTATCGCACCAATTGGTTTTGAATACAAAGAGTACTTACCTAGTCAGAGTACCGATCCTTGTAGCACCCCAAATGATGTTACATTATGTGGTTAGTGACAACTGACTATTATAATCATATTCAGTTTGACTACAATAGCCTAACAACACCATAACATATGGCAAATGTGATTTTAGAACACTGAGGTATGTGATTGCAGTGATTCATGAAACTATAACTATATTACTACATTGTGAAGTATGGGGATGGGAATAACTAGATTATTACGCAACAGCCAGTGAGTATTATAAAAGCCTGCTTTTATTTTTAATTATTGTATTCACATGTGGTCAGATATGATATTAATAAATAGTCTTAGATTAGCTATAGGTGGCCTACATAATAACAATCATTAATATACTTACACTAAATTGGCAAAACTAAATGTTTATATACTAAGGAGATATATTACTTACACTAATATATTCATGGCAATTCTTGCAACACTGTATTTGAAACACTTACAGGAGATTACTTATCCATATTTCGGTTTATTTTATTCTGATTAATGTAACGTCATTATACATATTTATTTTAATTAATCATATAATAAATTTACAAACATTTTAATATATACTTTTCAGACAGGACGCGATGGCTATGTGTTTGAGTAACGCTTTGTGCCTATAATGGCTGCATGCATTTTATGCTCCCTTGTGAGTTGAGATGTGTGCTGGGTGGAAACAGGTCTGAGTCAGGGATAATAATATTGTAAATAATATTGTAAAGCATCTTTGAGCAGCTTCTAGTTGAATAGGGCGCTATATTAATATTACATATTATTATATTATTATTTTCAGTTTTCTTGACACGTACTCACATAATTTCAAAGAGTTATTCAGAACATTAAAAATGGTTAATATTTAGAATGAGAAAGGTGAATGTTTAGATTTATACTGCACTTGTATGAGAACATTCACACAAATATATAAGGGTACATTTATAAATGTCACGTTTACAAAACAACAACAAAAACAAAAACAATTAGAGTGGACTAAGCAAATATGTAATGTAGATGAAATGAATAAAATTATTGTTGTATTAAAATCTTTGCATGATTCACTTTTGTTTTTAACTGTCTTGTACTCCACATACTCATACCCTTGATACGAAAGAATGTGGTACGATAAACCACATCATCACATAATGGTGTATTTGTAACGTGCTGGTTGGTGGCAATGATATAATTCCAAGACACAT
>JAODUP010001102.1:75000-112699 GCA_025642065.1 Paralvinella palmiformis | reverse complement strand
TTACATTGAATTAGACTATTGTCGCAGGCAAAATTAGAATAATATTTGATGTTTAGCTTTAGTAAATTGGTTGTCAGATTACTGAAGGAAAAGATTGATAGAATTTAGATTAAAAATGCTTAATGAAGGACAGCCTGTAATATAAACAAATCGAATGAAGCAAAATGGAAAAACCGAATTAAAAATAGTCAAAATGATTGATTGATTTATTGTCACTTTTGTCTACATACGAGGAGACAATCGATGCGAGGTAGTAATCAATTGAATTGAACGACGTTACCACCCCCTTCATAAAGTGATCAACCAATCACCTACAGTACTGGTAATAGTGTACTAGTACACACACACACACACACACACATACACGAATGCACAGCTAAAACAAACATTGCCCGTGCCAAAGATTGAGGTTCGTGTTTTCTTTTACCAATTTCGTAATATTTGATATAAAGGGTTAGTAAGTAGGTCATGAATTTATTGGATTTGTATGTTATATTTTGCCCCCACAAATATCACAAGGCATATTATGTTGCGGAAGATTTCCTTTTCTGTGGGGGGGACTGATTTTCCAGGCCCAAAGGGTTTAAGAAAAAAGGTCGGGCGTATATTCCATGCACTATTTGCGTTTTTGGGGGCACGCCGTTTAGATGTTTGGCCTGTTACCCACTTTAAATGACTTACCCGAGCTCTTAAAATGCTCTGACTCAGGAAAAAAAACGATGCATCTCACGGTGGTTGGCCCAAGCTCGTGGGGGTTGGTGTGTTTTTTAAACAAGTTTATTGTTATATAATTCACCTTGTTGTTTGTGGAATAGAATTATTTTTCCTAGGTCCAGTTATTCCACTGTACTATGACATTCAAGGCAAACTTTAGTCTCCTTGTCACTAATAAAACCCTTATTATAATTATATTTGTAAAAGAATTTTGGTTATTTGAAAATGTTAATATATAGAACGGCAATTCCGCCATAACGGTTCAAAGCGCCGATGAAAAGGACAGTGGTCATAGTAATTTTTTGGGTTTTTGTATGTTAAGGGGTTTTGCCACCCAACAAATATCACAAGGCTATTTTGCTGGGTTGAAAAGTTTCGTTTTCTTCGTGGAGACCATTTCCCCGGTTCCTGCATTCAAGAAAAGTTGATCTAGAGCTATATATTCCGTGCACTATTTGCGTCTTTGGAGGCACGCCGTTTAGATGTTTGGCCTTTACCAGCATTTAAATGACAGGACACAGTACGCTTTAAAACTTTACTCCTGATCAGGAATAAAACAGATGTTTTTGAGCGGTGGCATTGGACACACTCGCGCGGTTGGGTGGGTTTTAAAAAAATTTAAAAAATTCACCTTTTTTAGGGGGAATTATCTTTCCTAGGTCCAGTTATGTCCAGTTGTATATGACATTCAAGATTAGCTCTAATCTGCTTGTCATAAAAAACATTTAAGAACTACAATAGTTAAAATAGCATAAATTAGGTCAGGTTTGAAAATGATAGCATAGTTCAAACAGTACGGAAGCTATGACGCGCTATTACGGTCTGCTTCAGTGCAGATTTTAGTCTTTTAATAGCAATTAAGATAAACAGTTTTAATAGTAGTCGCTTCATGACGCCTGCCCGTTGTAAAAACTGACTTTGAAGACAGTGACAATTGGGTTATATGGTTATATAGTATTGCTTTGAAGAAAGATACAGCAATTGAAAAATAGCTATAAATAGGCTGCTTAGATAATTAAGCTAAAATTCTCACTACTGCCGTGATCTGACTTGGTGTTTTACTCCCAAACTCCACGGCTGTAGGTGATTCGTTTTTTGATTTTGCTTGGCGGCTTAGGGACTGGTGAGACATTACACATGTCTCAGCAAGAAAAGTCGCCCCAAATTTTTTTCCTGGATTAAAAAGTCCCCAAAAACTCCAAAAAAAGTTTGAATTTATATCGGATGCTTCGAAAGTTCCCTTCACCTAGTTGCTGATCACTTTAAAACACAGAACCTAAAACAAAACCCCACCCCCACAACAAATATAAAAAAATATATATATATATATATATATATATATATAAGTGTGTGTATATTTATGTTGATTCGGTATTTTTGGCTACTAGCCCATATACATGATGAACACATTACAAAATACATATTTTTGAAAAAATGCAGTTAATCATAAAAATTTGTAATAGAGATATAACAGACTTGTTGATATTAAAACACATTTAATGTTTTGTCTTCTATTAACCTTGTAAGAAAGTATAGTAATGAAGCCACACAAGTCACACTTGTAATAATCACAGAGTAATAATTGGGCGCCTCCGTGGTCTAGCGGTAGCGCGTTGGACCATAGATCACTACCACCCGTGTTCGAATCCCGGCGTGGGCATATCTGAAGGCTAAACCATCCTTGACTTCGCTTCATTACCTTTGGAGGTCGCTCGGCCCATTTAGCCTACCATGTGCACAAAAGTGGCCGTAAAACATCAATCATGATCATCATCATCATCATTACCGGGTAATAATTGAGCCATCGTATTACATAGTACATGTAAATGGGTATATCATGACATTCTGCGTATGTGGACTAATGGGAGCTATCACCAATATAATAATTAATATCATAAACTGACAATATACAGCTTTGAACCTTTATGATAAATGATTTGAAAAGAATGGGTGAAATAATTCACATTTTGACTTAATATGGATGCTACAAAGATAAAAATAATCTGTATTAATCCAAATTACTCGTAATTGCAGCCGTGTTATAGCCAGTCCAAAGCCTGTTGAATCAACTTTATTGAAACCATTGTTTGTAATAATCCTTTTCAAAGAGACAGACCAAATCTGTAATATCATCCATTAAGAATGAAAACATGTTTAAAGTAGAAACACTCATTGAATCCACGAATAATTAAATTAGTCACTCTAACCGGTTTAATATAATACTAGCAGCTATAAATAAACGAAATTAGCTAAAGAAAAACAATTACATCAGGAATCAGTGAATGCTGAAAATCAACTCTTACAAGCATAAAACACTTAACAACACCAATAATGGCCACGTAATCAGAACTGTAAATGCATGATTTAGCCAACAAACAGCTTCGGGTTGGAAAATGATATTTATTGGTAATTACTTTAACAGGATAATATTTGCAGAGGAGACTGCATTTAGATGGTCACTGTTACGAGGAGATCACAATGACCAGTTAGTAAATATAGTGAGGGACAAGTCGGCATAAAACACATAAACAGAGGGACTGTATTGTGCTGGTCGCTGTAGTAAGGTGGTCGCTTTAACGAGATGATTATTAAAGAGCTTAGTTTATATTATTCTTGTTTACGGTTATAAACATCCACCCCACCGGGTTAACCTTTTTAGGTTTCTCTCTAAAATTGTTTAATTTAGGGGGGAGGGGTGGGGGAGATTGGGCTTGATGACTGTAGCTTCTTGTTTTACATGCGATAATTAATATTAATTTCAACTATAAATTCGACTTTGAAATGAAAACTTTGTTCACAACCTTCATGGTTAGCTTTTTACTAATATTCAATATTCTAATGGTATAATAAACATAGATTTCCAAACTTTACTTACGTCGATAATTTACTTAATAATAGTTTATGAAATAGTTATTTTATCAATTTTATAGAAGAAAGGATTATAACTAAATGAACATTTGACCTCTTTAGTCAAGCAACCTTAAATCAGTCGATGAAACAGTTTTAACAGTTAAATATGACATATGAAGTTTGTGCTCCTCTTAAGTTTGTTTTAGCAATATCAGAACATAAATAAGGATATTGGTTTAAATGGACAACTACAAAATACAGAATGTCCATAGGATATTCCTATATTAGTATGTAATACATACTGATTTACATATACAAAGCTGTTGTATTATATATTGGTGAAAAAGTAAATGGTTACTCAACAAACAATTTGGTGTTATAGCATAATGCGTTTCATTGTGCCCAATTATTATATTGCCACACATTCACATATACTATTGCTTTGAAGCCAATTTCAGTGGGAACAGTTGCTTCGCCATCATTCCGTTGAATTAAAGCTATTACTAAGAGAAAATGTGCTTGTCATCGATATGCATTGGACTAAACTATTTACGTCATGAATATTGATATACAACGTCTTCTGAGAAGGAGGACATTTAAAGTCACATTATCATCAGCTAATGGCAGATGACGTCAACTAAGGACAAATACACATCCAACTTCATTGTCTAACCATATTTATCCTGTATTAACTGATGAGTTATAAAAGGTCTGAAAAAGTTGGTCCTGTATTGTCTGAATTATTAATGTTGAATATGAAAAAAAAGGGTTTTCGACTATTTACTCACAAAGGTAACAAAACCGTTTGACTCCTGACTCCTAACTAAAGTGTTGTGACCTCTATCAAATAGGCATAGACGTTAAAACTTCGAGATTGCTGTCCCTTCCATATATGACTAACCGAAGAAGAGAATATTTCTTATCATATCTTACCAGGAAGCTACACTTTAGCCACATTTATTTTATATTCGATTACTTAGATAATTCACGAAAATATATACATCTAACAGTTGCGGGTTCGGATGTGTGAAACAGAAAAGGTTCGTATATTAGTCGTGTAATCGAAATTAAAAGTAATCTTAAGTATTAAGCATGAGAGTTTGCCTAATTTGAGCGATATATTCCATGGGGAACTTTCATTGATAGATAATGTCTGTGTTAGTTCGGTTTTAGACAGGCTTAGTTATATATGTTAGACATATTTAAAATTGGCAATTTATCGTTTATAGTGAGTAGAGATTCCTTGAAGTGTGTATGACATCTGGTTGTAATAACATATATGTATATTTGTATACATGCTGGTGTTAGCAACTCGTAAAACAACACATATCCATCAGAATACCAACTATATAGCTGCAACATTGTTTTCTACTAAGATACATCATTTCCCACTGGTCTCCCTGAAGTGTAATATCTACACTGATATATACGCAGTGTAGACACATCATTTATCTCTTTGACAAGTGCAATGATCCACACGGGACATTTCCTGATATCTATACAATTAGACATAAATATCAAGAGTGAAAAGGCCCTGAAAGTAAATCTCAGAACCCTTAATACATCATTGGTTACAATAATGCTATATAGTAAGGATTTAAATCCGGGATGATGTATGTAATATTTATTGATATTGAGAACTGCAATCGTGGAATAATTGTAGTTTTAAGCATCGCTATAAGGGAAAGGAAAGCCATAAAGAGAGAAATAGGTAAACAGAGGCTAGAGAAAGAGACAACTGGTGAGAGCTCTCTCTCTCTCTCTCTCTCTCTCTCTCTCTCTCTCTCTTTCTCTCTCTCTCTCTCTCTCTCTCTCTCTATATATATATATATATATATATATATATATATATATATATACAGACAGACTGACACATTGATATACAGACAAATACATACATAAATAGATAATGTGAGGGGAATGGAGAGCGAGAAAGAAATTAACCATACCTTTGATCAAATTGGATATTTTCACATTCTTCATATAGTTTTCGCTGCCCAACATTCCTGTATTTGTCAGGTAAACATTTAATCCGGAGTTATATGACGTCTGTTAGACTAAGACTGGTTAACTTAAATGTCAATAACAAACTGTATTTGAGGAAATCCTTGGTTTATTTGATGATTTCATCAAAAACTTTATTTTAGGTTTACCTGACTTAGTTGGGAAGAAAACCAACTACGGCAATTATTTGTAATAAGAAAATCCTCAGCACTTTCAGACACGTTTTTATAAATACCTAAAAGGTAATGACCACATGATTTATGGAACATAAGTTTATGTTCTATATGCTGGAACATAACTCTTTGTACAATGGTAAATTACCGAACGTCAAACTGTAAAGAGTGTCATTTGTTAACATTTGCTGTTATGTAATTAGTGACCACAAATCTACAACAACAATAACATTTCCAAGCTGATGTATTATCATAATTGTTGGATAATTTGGTCGTGAGGAACACAATTCTCAAATCATGATTATAAAGTCAGTAATGATTAACTGTGCTCGAGCTTTACGTTTTGATGAATTGAATGCTTCGTTAGCTGTCAGTGATGGCGTTTACGCTTTGGCCAATCGGGAATCTATATTATGGAAGCAAACATATCGGTAATGTTGCTATGAAATCATAGAAACTGCTAGCTCTATTTTCCCATAAGTTATTGTACAGTGTATTTGGCTACAAATAGAAGTAAGTCCTCTTTCTTTCCATAATACACGCTTAAGGAATGAATAGGTTTTAAGAGTATAATCATACATCTGTAATTATCATTTTACTCAGAGGATTTCTAAATTTATAAGGACAACCATAGGACTATATATGATTAATTATATTGTTTTAGTTTAATTTAAATGAGGTTTGTGTTTTTAATTAATTATTTAATGTTATGTTTCATGTTTTTAATTACAATCTTGATCAACCATTGATTTACGAATCGAAGAATGGGTTAATTTACGGACTAATTGTTCGACAATCTCAGTGACATATAACTCCCTCCCTCCATCAATTCCTCACTCACTCACTCACTCGCATACTCACTCACCCATTCACTGCCTCACTCGCTCACTCGCTCATTTAATCATTCGCTAGCATGCACGCTTACTCACTCACTCACTCGCTCGCTCACTAATCAGTCAATCAATCAATCAATCAATCGATACAATGATACAACACTATATTAGTAGTACGTGAGTAAAATATGATTGTTATATAGACACTGACACTGACACTGATACTGACGATATATATGAACTATTCCTTACGGTATGTGCCAGTAATTAATATAATCTAGATATATATTACAAAGTCAACATATCCGTTAATCTCGGACCCAATAATTGCCAACAATTGAATAATTGTTTTATATGCATTTTGTTCCAAAGAGACCAACGGGATAAACGCTGCATTTTAGAATGTGTGCAGTTCGTTCCCTTGAAATATCGTGCGGACTTCGTTGCGACAGGATTACTGGCGTGTGGTTTAAAGGAAATGACTATATATATATATATATATATTTTATATATATATATATATATATATATATATATATATATATATATATATGCATAGAATGCCTTTATTTACCCAAAGTCCTTAGAAGTAGATCCTTAAAAAGTATCAGTAAGCCAAAATCATACATTGTTGATGTCACTATTTTATTGATTTCCATTTGGGGAGGCGCGAAAATGAGCTTAAGTAACAAAATCGGTATATTTGATTAATGACGGAATCAATGACATTGGATAGTGCGAAAGTAAATATGATATAAGAAATAAATGAAATATGTCTTTCTTTAAATTTGTTTTGTTTAGTGTATATCTAGCAAATAGCAGCGTTTCGAAGGTTAAGCAATTTAGTTTTTATTAAAAAAATACGATTTGCATCTTCTAGAAATCATTTACGTCGTTTCGCTGCTTCCACTAGCAGCTTGAATGTAGTCAAGAAAATCGACATTCGCAAGCCCTTAAATGGCCCTAATATTAATAATCTGTCTTCACTGATTTATTATTGATGCAACATATAAATAGGAATATTGAGTAGATCAGTTAAAACTAAAATAATAATAATATAATAATATAATCCGTTATATTCATATAGCGCCTTATTCAGCTAGAAGCTGCTCTAAGGCGCTTTACAATATTATTTACAATATTATTATCCCTGACTGAGACCTATTTCCACCCAGCACATATCTCAACTGCCAAGTGAGCATACAACGCATGCTGCCATTATAGGTGCAAAGCGTTACTCAAACACATAGTCATTGCGTCCTGTCAGGTACTCATGTTTTTATGGATGAGTGAACCAGTCGCCACATGACGGCATTGCAGCTCACTGAGCCTCGAATTCGCGACCGTTCGGCTACGAGTCCTACACTCTATCTAACTGCGCTATCATGGCACGACATAATATTCTAAATTTAAAAGGGGCAACTTCGTTTAAATAATTTACGCTAAACGAGATGACTAACCTAGAACTAAACACAATTAGATAAGGAAAGTTTGGGTAAAACTGATAGGTTACGTAATAAGAGGTATAAGGACTGACTCAACTCTATCTTGATATCCCTCTTGTTTTCAAATTAATAAGCCAACAACGACAGCATATAAGCAGACTAGCTGAAGACAAAACAGCTAGTGAGTTCCGGTGGCCTAGCGGTTAAACAACCGGCACTTGGTGCCAACGGTCACAGGTTCGAACCCCGCAAGTGGTCGAAACCTTTCCAGGGGTTAATTTCTCGGCTCACAACATCGTGGGTGGCTGACCACGTTAAATGGCGCTGCCGTCTCCACTGAATTATTTAAAATAAAGGGGGAAGTTAAAAACCCCCATAGGACGTAAAACACTCTGGCAGTGACTACCCTCAGGGTATTTCGGCTCCATCTTTCCGTACTGCTCCCCTGTGAGTGGTGGGGGGGGGAGGTTTCTCAACCACTCCAACATAGAGGCTGTGCTAATTAAGCGACAGCCTGGGGATTCTCCCCGAACAACAAAACTTTCAAAACATTCGAACAAAACAGCTCCAAAGACCTATAGTCAATAGTTGTGTAAACGTTGGTGTATTGATTGCAGTAAGGATATGAACTGATTCAAATGGCTTAAAAATATCTGTCAGATGAGAATTTCCGTTCATTTTATTAGATTTTGATCCTAAAGCCGTATGATAACATAATACATCTATTTCAAGCTTGAAGTTGGTGTGACACAATCGTAATGTTGTAGTCTTGCAGCAATCCATCGAGTGTAGCTAAATCATTAAGATGTGAGAAATGTCTTTATCAATTAAATAAAACTAAATATTTACGATATCAGTGTGAGCTACTTTATTTGCTGCATAATTATTTTCAACAATAATGATGATTTGATGCCATTTATTGTTCAAAGTACTACTCATTAGCCTTCAATCGTTAAACACATTTCTCGTATAGTGTCGACATCATGTGTCGACATCATGAATTGTATGTTGTTATATTTTGTTAAATAGAAATCAAACAAACGTGCATTAGGACTACTTTCTAATCCTTAATCTGTTAAAATATTATAGACAACAATACACCTGAAGTTTTAATGATTTTAAGTGATCTTAATTTACAATAAGTGTTTTCGTTTTTAATTAAAAACAATCTGATATATAAAACTTAACATAATATAAAATATTCAGACAATTAGCTTTCGTGCCCTGGTAATTAATTTGTTGGATGTTTCTTCCTTCTTTTAATCTTCATACTTCAAACTTTGGTAGAACAAACGAACATCTTGATGATATCACCTGTCACAAAACATTGATAAAGATGAAGACAAACATGTTTGGTGTTTTTAAAGGCAGATAATACGAGTATCATTGTCAAGCTCATCACTAAGCTTTATTTGTTTTATGGGAATAGCACAACTAAATAGTAGCTCCAAGAAATGTTGACATGTCACAGATAGTATCTAAATGACCTATTAACGTAAAGCCATAGTAGTATATCAAAATACACAAATAATCCTTAATATCGTTATTCTATCCGATACAAATGGATAAAACAGCATTCAATATCAGTCGCCTAATTGAAATTTAAAAGTGTCAGATATATTTTACTTTGAGCCAGAATTTATTTTTGATATAATTTATGAGCCACATATGAATATAATGTGAATATTCTAAAGAAACGAGAAATAGTAGTTGCTCATATAATTCACTTATGTTAGTAAGTTGTGTGTTTGTTTATATTCGTACTTTTACTTTTCACTAATTATCTACCAGTCTGTTTTTCGATGAAAGAAGAAAACCACTCGCAATGTTTCAAATACGATGAGTTTAAATATAATTACTAATTATAATTTTATATAAAGGCCTTAGTTGGAAAAACACGAATTTGTTAACAACTGACCTAAGCTAGATTAACTTAAAATATAGTTCCTAGTTCCCAGTAATTCCCTTATGTGTGGTAGAAATTGGACTTTATGAAAACTAATTGCCTCTCATCAAGCAACTAACGATGTCTTTAATAGCTTAAAGGGTTGAATAACTGAACATAGATAAGCCAAAGTAGACATGACTAGTTTGTTTATCTTAGACTGATATAATGGGAAAAACAAATAAAACTGAGATGCTATCATTTTGTCATCGATGGTATCATGTCTGAGGCGAGATTTATCATTTATATATCACTATTTAATTTTGCACTAATAGAGAAAAACCAAGACAACGAAATAAGAAGAAGGATCAAAGCAGGATGGCAGGCAGTTGGAAGACTTATTATATAGGGTACACTATCAACATGCTTAAACGTGTCTTTAACAAGTGTATCCTTCCAGCAATGACATATGGAGCAGAGACCTGGACATTAACAACACGAATGGAAAAGAAATTGTCTGCAGCGCAACACAACATGGAACGAAAAATGGTGAACGTCAACAACTTACAACTAACAATTGGATGAAAGACCAAACTAAAGTTATGGACATTATGGAAATGGTTAACACAGAAAATGGACATGGGCAGGTCACATCAGTGGTAGAACGGATACTAGATGTAGTGCTGCACTGACAGTTTGGACACCCATGGGTGGGAAAATAAATCGAGGAAGACAACGAATAAGGTGGAGAGATAAAATACAACAATACTGGGAAAATGTTAACTGGTAATTGAGAGCAAAAAACCAAGACTTTTAGAGAGAGCATACCAAGGCTTACGTCATGCAGTGCATTGATCACTGCTAAAGAAGATGACGATGATGATTGAATTGGTCCATATATTACTTTAGCTAGAACAAATGGTATCTCTGTTACAATGCACTGTTATCATATATATATATATATATATATATATATATATATATATATATATATATATATATATATATATCCTCATTTTTATTTAGTCCAAATGGTATAATATTTATCTAGAGGGGTACTCATAACTCACGTTGTTTAGAAATAAACATAGACTGAGCAAACTGACTGATATTAGGATATAGGTATTATTAAACGTACAGTTCTCGAGCCAAGCGTGATTTGATTAATTAATACGTAAACACTAGTAATTGTAATATTGTATGTTATTAAAAACATTTAAAATAATATTTGTAAAGGATCATATCATATTTGCTTTCTATAAAGCTAATTAAACATAATGCCAAAATATTGTCGTTGGCAGTAGTTCACTTAAAACTTTCGGATAGAAATTGTTATTTGCTTTATTGTTATCTTTATATACAATCGAAAGTAAAAAGGTACAGTAAAAAACTTCAAATATAACTAGTGATATAAATATGTGACTAACAACACAATCAGTTTAGCCAGAGTGACACATAATTATAATCGTAGATGATCCGATAGTATGATAGTAAATATTAAGGAACTAGGACTTGTTTCTTGCATAACATTAACAAATGTTCTTCTTCACTTGACGCCGACGAGCTCTCTTAAATGTAATATTATTATGCAAGACAGCGTAATATAATTGGCCTAATGTAAATTATAATTATTCATACAAGATGTTTTAGGTGGACTGCTAGGATGAATAATATGTTGTTAGTGCCCTTTTAACATTTGTCTGCGGATTCACTGCTATGATATATGACCATATATATATATATATATATATATATATATATATATATATATATATATATATATATATATATATATATATATATTATACGATTATACGCTTAAATATTAATATATATTATACTGCATAACTGAAAACCTCTATGGATATCCCTAGAGATATGAATACAATATATATATATATATATATATATATATATATATATATATATATATATATATATATAAAATATTTTTATACTGCACTACAAATACCCTATTTTCCCTACAACCAGTAACATTCATTTCGGCTCGTATTTTCTGAATGGTAAATGGATAAGAGAGGTGCTACTTCATAGATGATGTTATAATATGAAAGATATACAATAATAGTCAAATCAGAGTATAATACAAAACTATTAGCATAAACTAAAACGATGGAATCTCCCCACTCTTTGATAAATAGATAATGCACTACATCGAACAAAAAACATTTATTCGGTGCATTGATTTACTGATAATAATTGATTATTTACGTTGATATATCAGTAATACATCCCGAATATAAATAATTAATTAAATCAATATTCTCTTTTATAGTAGATTGTTCAAATATCATGTTTCCACAATCAAAGTCCCGGTTCACTCGGCTTAATTCTCTAATTAAAGAAGCAAGTACAATTTCTATATAAACATTGTTTGTTAGTTTTCTACAAAATGCAGAAATATATTTGGAAAATCCCGCATTTTCACGAATGAAATTTGCCAGCTGCTCTCCAGAATAAACATTCCATTCTAGTTGCCAATTGATGTTTATTTATATGAGGGGTGATTTATTACTTCCGCCTCGAGACATGTTGTTCGTGTTTTGTATATAACTCAGATAAATGCAGTTCATGCTTATTACAGCCTCATCGGAGATCTTGTAAGTTGGCATTTTCCATGTAATGTGATCAACGTTCTTTATAGACAAACGCTATCTTTTATATGCTAGTGATACCGAACTAGAAGACGTCACACAGTAGACACATTAAAGCGACAACGGACAGACAATATGAAGGAAGTCTTACCCATAAGTGACGTAACCTTCCGGAAAAGACGATACTGGTCGTCGGGGCTTATAAATATTCATATGAATATAGTGTCTAGATGCTAAGTTAATTATATGTTTTCTTTAACATTGATCATCAAAAATGTCCCCCCCCCCAACTTTAATAACTTGCATGCAAATTAGGTTATTGAAACTATCCTATATATTAAATTATATATATTATAATAAGATTCTGCGTAGGGATCTTGGATTACTATTTACTATAAACAAAATACAATTATTGAGTTCAACCCGGGTATTCGCTTTTACAACAATGAATATGTCATCTTAGTTATCTGTTATCTTAGTATCATAAATGTTACAAGTTTGCTATCTTTTAAGTTATTCTTGAAAGAAATTCCCAATGTTTTATTCATAATGTCGCAAATAGGATGTATGCAAATCGTTCCCTTTTATTTCCAGAAAGGCCATTAAGTGCCCAACTAATCTCCATCAAATCACTCGAGATCTTCCACAGATGTCATTCACTAAATCTCACTCTAGACAGTCTCTAAGGATTGAGTTGACGTCGAGCAGAGCTTAGACATTATAGCTCAATTCAGTTGTAAACCAAAATATTCACAAAAACAGAAGACTTGTGGCTTCCTATTTCTCGGTAGTAAATGGCAAAGTCCTAAACTGGATTATTTAGGCAATTGTTAAACACTAAAACCGAAATTGTAAGCTTTGGTTGAGTAAGTTATGGGGTGGGATTCACCAGTTTCATTTTTCAGATCGAAAATACATCCGAAGCCCTCAAACTATTGTTGGGTCGATTTTTTGTCTAGACATTTGGTAAAATGATCTGTCCCATATATGCTATATATTTCAAATTATTATTATTATTATTATTTAAATAAATAATTTTGCTATAAAAAGATATAGTATTCCTCAATTTCATTATTACAATCAGTAAAATGTAATATGCAACTTGATAAAAGTTTCAATATTCCTCTAAAATCTCATCTATCAATCTATTTTCTCTGACCTCATTCAATTGGTGATATTGGCTATGCATATCACGGAAACCCCACAGAGGGATAATGTTAGCATATCATCATATTACTAATAAAAGTCCAGTTTATAAATATAAATCCAGAGTTAATGGATTTTGTTATAGGATTGTAATGTAGATGACTGACCTATCTGTTCTAAAAGAAATGCGATAATATATATATAGTTGATGTAATTATGTGGCAAATCGATACATAATAGTGAGCAGGTGATGATAAAAGTATCTGTAACCTTGGAGCACCTAAAATGTGATAAGTAAATGTCAGATTAAATCCTTACCAACAAACACTTAATATATCCATAAACAGATAGTGATATGAATGTAATTATCAATAGAAATATTAATGTAGATCAGTTTAATCTGCTAACAGCAATAATTGTCAAATTTTGAACTTCCTGTAAAGTTGATTTTTCAGTTTGTTCTCTAGGATATTCAAGGAAAACCACATTTCAAAGCAGACTAATCATAAACTAACCTGAATGAGACGAGATCATTTGCTTATATGTAACCAGTAATTCCATCCTAAGCAGATCTGAACTACTAATTGACAAACCAATCACCTTATGGATATGCAAGTTAAAGACAAATTGCAATTAATACGAGGAAAAGCTTACATCAAACTGTATATAAGGTGTAATACGTGGAGTGGATGTTTGGATCACCAATACTGTACTAGTCTTTGCCATGTTAATAAAATAAGTTTATCAATGTTGTGTTGAGCGTTTGTGACTGAATGTACAGTATGTGAAATGCTTGTTCTGTTGCACATATGATTATGTAAATGAGATAATTACACATATTCAGTGTGCTAGTCAAGGTAGGTATTTCAGAGCGTCCTACGAAATTCTGTGCAAGATGATATTTTTGTGACAGGAAATATTGGCAATAGTTTGTTATTATTTTATGTTCGCCAAATTAAACTGATCTACAGTATAATGTCGCTAAGTCATTGTTAATTATAAGATGGAGGGATTGGCTCAATTATAACGCGATAGAGATGGTATTTACACAAAGCAGTTGGTTAAAGTAACTGGACACAAACTATAATTGAGACTATTTATAAGGAAACCCGTGTTGTACTTGCTTTTTGTAAAATGATCCATAACTAGTTACTTCACTAACGTAAACCTACTTCTATGCTCATTAGCTTAAGCCATCTCAATATTATATGCCGATTATTTAATTATAAATGAACATAAGAAAATAGTTGACTACCTTTCTGACAGCCTCACTCTATGGAACATCCATTAATAACGCTCAAGTGAATAAGAAGACGCCACTTTTGTCCAATGTACAGCAAACCTTCACATCATGAGGTCGGAATCCAGTATGCTCTATGTGTGGTCAGTATGTAGTTTGTCTGTGATCTGTGTGCTATTTCAAATACTCACTAAGCGAAATAAAAATAACAACACGAACGATTAAGTTAACATTAAATGATTCAGTGGATAAAATGTTATAATATTCTGTATATGAATTTTACCTAGACATATATGCATAGCCTTTTTCTTTGATATGAAATATTTCAAATTAGTAATGGCACGAACATCATTTGTAAAATTACAAAAATTAACTGCTGCCAGTTGTAAAAAAGCTACTTCTGGTAAGAGACTATAGTATTAATAAACTAACTAGGAAAACCGGAGGCATATTGGTTAATAATACAAAAATAGCGAAAATAAGGTGGTACAATAAGAAAACAAGCTGCAAAGAGACACAGAAGGTATTGTGAGCGGCTGTGGATCAGGACTAGTTTGTCTGTTCATTACGAAATGTTCAAAGTCAGAAAAATTTCAATTAAAAATACCATTGCCTCTGATAAATCTAAATATTATAATAAAAAGATCAAAGTATCCAAGGGAAATCAAAGGACCCTTTTAAGTGTTATGAATAAAGTATTATATAAAAGTCAAACTGTCCTTCCAAATAATATCAACTCGGATAAAGATATGGCCCATTGTTTTAATAAGTTCTGATATCAGACAGTTGCCGAAAAGGTCATCTAATGTCTTCTGTGCAGTTGACCCTATGCCTACATGGCTTGTGAAAGATTATCTGGATGTTCTCATAAGCCCAATTACAAATATAGTTAATAAATCATTATCTTTAGGTGTTTTCCCAAGCTTCACGAAAGCTGCCTTTGTAAAATCATTAATAAGAAAACACACTATGTACTGTAATATTGTAAACAATTAAAGACCTATTTCAAATCGTACATTTTATCTAAAGTTATAGAAAGGGCAGTTCTGTTTAATCTAAACAAATATTTAATCAATAATAACTTTAATGAATCACTACAGTCTGCCTATAAAAGTGGTAACACCACTGAAACAGCCTTGGTTCATGTGAAAAATTATAATATGATGTGAATTATTCAAGGTAAGCCAGAGAGTGTCTGTTCACGGTATTTTATCTGACGTTCAGTTGTTTTTTGTTATCTGGTGTACCAAAGGTTTCAGCTCTCATTCCTCTGGTTTTCACAGTGTGTACTCGTCCTCCTGGGATCATTACGCAGCGATATGGGGTTAAAAAACACTTGTATGCTGATGACACACAGCTGTATATATCACTGGATCCAGACAATGAGTTAAGTGTATCCTCTTCTTTGAAGAATTTAGAACATTGTATTACTGATATTCGCTATTGATGATTGAAAATCTTCTAAGACTAAATGATAATAAAACAAATATTATATATTTGGCATCACCACATTGTTTGAAATCCCTAAAGACACACTATAAGACATTATTTATCTATGAAAGCGACCATGAACAGGTGTGTTTTAGAACAGATAAAAAAAATTCAAGAAACGACGCATTTCTAACATATGCCGGCAACCTATTCCACAAAGTTGGGGCTGCAACACTAAACACACAATTACCATATTACTTGAACCAAACCATTGGCGCCTGCAATAGTATCTGACTGGATGACCTGAGATTTCGAGATGACTTCCTAATGGACACTAGTCCACACAGGTATTCTGGCGCCATATCACTGATAGATTTATAAGTTAATAATACAATTTTGACATGGATACGTTATCTAACAGGTAGCCAATGTAGTTTTTGAAGAAAATGGTCCGATTAGACATGACGTATTACTAATATTAACTGTAATTATATTTCTAAACGATTTACAACGTAACTTTCTAACCTGAGAGTCTAAAATAACTTTAAAAGTGTGCTGCAATATATATATATATAATATTCTTTTAGTTTCTATGATGACTAATATTTTTATTTCGTTGCTGATGAAGTTTTTTTCCAATATCCCGTCTATTGTAAATTAATTATTTTTAAAGAATTAGTCTTCGTTGGGAAGCAATAAATTACAGACACTATGCGTCTCCCTCAATTGAGGTAGACAGCCAAGTAAAGTAATTTCATTTTCGACTATTAGTATTATTATTAGTAGTAGTAGTAGTAGTATCTTTATTGTCACCAGTTACTCAGCAATTCAATAATCTCATCACATAGTAGTACAGAAAATAACTTTCAATATATTTTATTGAGTGGGATTGTTGTTTTCAAAATTAGTCAAGAAAGAAATATATCAAAAACTTCAAAACGTGGATTTTCAGAAATCTGATGCCAGACTATTTCTGCAAATGTCTATATTTAATTACGCTGAAAGGTAAAGTTTACCTAATTATCTCGACACCTGAGATTTCCCGATTTCTTTAGACGTAATTATTTCATTACAGGTAAATAGTATAATTTAATTTAATTTAATTTAATCATTGATGTATTTATCAGTGATTAAGTTCTAGTTCAGATGACCCTATGTTGGTCGTTTATTTGCTCACATATTGGACCAGTCATCTATATAGATGGCGGGAAATAAATGATCCAGACTTTTAAAGCTTAGTTGTTACACGTCTGTGGTCACACACTGTATATATAGGTAAGAGTGGCCATACTACATTGTGTAAAGAGACACTCGAGCCAAAACACTGACAGTGATTCAATTCGACGACTCGTAAATCTCTAGTTCAGTGAGTTACCTATAATTACAACATAATAAGATCATTATTAGAAACTGTATTACCGTGATGCCGTTCAACTGTATATGTCTACCACAGAGAGTGAATCGGATACTTAACTCTGACTAACATCAATTAGTGTAATGTCCTTAGGTAATAGTATGAACAAAGTCTTCAGATGATGATGATTGGTGTTTTACGACTACTTTTGTGCACACGGTAGGCTAAATGGGCCGAGCGTCCTCCAAATGTAATAAAACGAAATCGAAGATGAAACACCCTTCAGATATGTTCACACCGAGATTCGAACACGGGTGGCAGTGATCTGTGGTTCAACACGCTACCGCTAGACCACGGAGGCGCCCACGAAGTCTTCAGAGTACCAGTGTGTGTTCGTCTTGAACAGACTACTCACTCGCCGAATTAAACAAAGTCTTCAGAGTACCAGTGCTTAATTCGGCGAGTGAGTAGTCTGTTCAAGACGACTACCCATAGAAACAACACATAACTACAGCTAGTATCGCTATTCGAGCCTTCGGCTTTCACAGCTTCGTACAATCGATTGATTAAATAATTCACCTGGGTGAAGCATTCCAGCAACAGTCCGATGTTCTTATTATGTTGAACTCCAGACATCTGTTATTAGTCTCACAGTCAACATGATGACCTGACATATCAAGGTTGTAATAAAGATTGATACCAGTTATACGGGTCCAATCAGATATCAGACACGTTTACAAAAACATTCAGTTGTTTTTCTACCTCCAACATATGTCAAGCTGGAATCACAAGAAAAAGGCCGCTGATTCATAATTGTTGCCTTTGTGGACGGCTTATCATGGATTCTATCCACTACACATAGTAAAACTGATGGTAGGGCTCAGTTCAGTGACGTCAATTCAGTGGCTTCTAAACAACAATTTTAGGATTCATAACTGCGACCAGAAATGTCTATTTGTATCCTGGAAAAAGCTAAGATATTTGGATTGATGTTGGTAGAATGCAATGCGTTTAACAACAATTTCATCAATTCAGCTCACAAGTGGCAACCAACGTTATTAAAGTGTGCACATAAATAAGAGACGATATTTATTATTTCAGATAAAAGATAATATTAGAAGATAACCACTGAATGGGATTGATGATGAAAATCTCATCACATGGCTAAGGTAGATTGCTAGTGAATGATGAAGGATGTTTGTTGTGTTTATGATAATGGATGTGTTAGTGGTATTAGTTGTGCGGGTAGTGGTGTTGGTCGTTGTTTGGGTAGTGAAAACCAATGATAGTGGCTGTGACGGTAGTGGTTATGATGGCATTAATGGTATTGGTAATGGTGTTGACAATGAGTTTGGTATTGATGGTATTGTTGGTGTTGTTGGTATAACTGATGTTGGTAATGGTTTGGATTGTGGAAACTACTGATGTTTGTGGTAGTGGTATTGGTGAAATTAGTGGTGTTGGTAGCTGGCTTGATAGTGATTTGCGTAGTAGCCGTGCTTGTGGTATTGGTGGCATTAGTAGCGTTGGTAGTTGTTCGGTTATGGATCGCGTAGTTATGGTGGTCGTGATGGTAATGGCGTTGGTATAGGTGGCATTTATAGTGACTGTGTTTTAGTGAAGGTTAGGATTGTATTAGTACTGATGGTAGTCGTTTTGGTAGTGGCTGCGTTGGTGGTATTAATGGTATATATTGTGGTGGTATTTGTAACGATGATAATGATCTAATTAGTGTTGTTGATATTGATAATGTTAGTGGTTGTTTTGGTGTTAGGAGTGGTACTTGTATTGGTGGTATTAATGGTATATATTGTGGTGGTATTTGTAACGATGATAATGATCTAATTAGTGTTGTTGATATTGATAATGTTAGTGGTTGTTTTGGTGTTAGGAGGTGGTACTTGTATTGGTGGTATTTTGTTATTATTATGGTTGTATTAGGGTGTCCCAAATATCACTTTTTTGCTATATATATATATATATATATATATATATATATATATATGTGTGTGCGTGTGTGTGTGTGTGTGTTTGTGTTTGTGTGCGTGCGTGTGTGCGCGCGTGTGCACGCGTGTGCGTGTGCTTTTCAAAGTTGTATTCATGCTTAATTCTATAGGTGTAAGGAATCTTGGTGTCTTGATATGTCGAGTTGCCGATACTCAAGATAATCAAGATGAATGGCTTCTTTATCTAATACAAAGGATCCATCCCTTTCCATTTCCTTTGCGCCTACTCTACTCAAAGTTAATGATGTGAGCTTTGTGATGTTTATAAAGACTAATACCTTACATACACCACACATATGTATGAGTATAAGAGTGTGAGTGAGCCTGATATAGACAATTACCTGTATTGCTTGCGTGTGTAAAAGTGTAAGTAGTGAGTGTGTACAGTGTGTTTACAGTGCGTTGTATATGTATGTGTATGCATGTGAGTATATTTACATGCGTGCGTGCAGGTGTATGTGCATATGTATGTGCGCTATGTATGTAGGTATGTTGGGGTGTGTATGTGTGTGCGGTGCGTGTGCGTGGTGTGTGCGCGTGTGTGCGTGGTGCGGCGTATGTGCGTATGTGTGTTTTATGGTCGGGTCATTAGGGCCCTCCTCCGATATTTCAATATATTAACCCATCCCCACAGCTGACATCCTGACTCTTTTTACCGTAGATGCTATACCCCAGTACATAGTCCTTTTGTCCGTTTTACGGATTTCTTGAAGAATTTTAAATTAAACATTATCAGTTGATCATTGAGGGTTAATTACGCCGGCCTTTTTGTAATGCACCAAGATACGTAAAAATTAGTCTTTGGTTGTCAATATCCTTTTCAGATTTATCCCATAGTTTCAACATACTGTTTTCTTTGTGCGAAAACATTGATTTAAAACAATGTAAAAACCTTTTAAATGTCATATTTGTAACTGACAATGGTTCAATAAAACGGCGCGTACACGTTCGTACGTGCGCGGAGTTTGTCTCCTGGCAGCATTCAATAACCTTATGTGGAATCATCATGAATATTCAATACTATCCTTTGTCTCTTAGTAAACTCCGACGTACCTTTGCTCAGTGAAATACTGTCATTCATAAGTTGTTTGTGACGTCATCACTCTTCGTTTACATTCACTGAGCATGCGTGTATATACTATCCCATAATTAATTATCCAGATGGCTGCCAGCTCAACCTGCTCCATGAAATACAAAACTTATTGCGGCATTTCTACCCACACAACCAATTTAAGAATTATTTTAATTTCTGTACAGTTGGCTCCTTCAATCCTTTTACAAATGTTCACAATTTTAACAAAGATGTATACCCGGAAAAAACACAACAATAATTGAAATCGAAAAAGAAAACGCTGAAATTCCCGCTGACGGATTTTAGACATATAGTGTGTAGGCATATTTGTCTTTGTTTTAAAGGCTAACCTGCACACTGTAGATCAGCTTAATTTGGCTATTTCGTCATTTTGAACATATTGGTGACAGCAACAAAATGGCGAATTTTGGTCTGTCAGGAAAGTGTTTTTTTGCTTTCTTTTCTAGGCCATTCGGGGAAAACCATATTTCAAAGCACACCGTTATTCACCAGCCATAACCAAATCTGAACCAGACTAGATCGTTGGCCTTTATGTAACGAGTAACAGACACCCAACTCAGCCTCAAGATCACTAGACTCAAACCTCTATACGCATGCTGGTTGTTTCATGCATTTGATTTCGCAATTCGACGAACTGATGTTCTTAAACATGACTGGAAAAACAGGAATATTGATCGCTATTATGAGTGATTCTGATGGGACAATGTCAGGGACGAATGAGCTTTAAGCGAGTGATTATTTTATTATAAATTGCAATTTGAACAGATTGTTGAATAAACGAGAATATTACACATGTTGAGTGAGTTATCAAGGTAATGCTTTCAGAGTATAATATGAAGTTGTGTTTTAGCCATTATTTCATATTTCATATTCGCCAATTTAAACAGATCTACAGTATTCAGATAAATTCCAGAACACCAGAAGGCATGTGTCCAAGATTTGGTGAAGTCATTTAATTGTGTGTTTGTGTTTGTTGTTTGATATGTCGCAAGTTAATAAACAAATCGTGTCTTTGGTTATTTGATGAGTAGTTGTTAGTATTAGCATGTAGCTATGTACTCGTTTTTATTGTTTTTCCATTAAAATCGATACTAGACCGTTCTGTCGAGTACTATGGCACTGATACTAGACCGGGCCCTGAAACACTGGTCCCGGTCGAGCGGTCGATATATATATATATATATATATTATAAAATATACATTTGTGAGAGTATATATAGAAATAAATACATATATACATGTATCGCTTGTTTGCATACGCATACACATGTGCCGGCGCACGCATACATACACACATACACAAACACGCACACACCCATACATACCCACAAACACACACAGCTATCGGTACAGGCATCACTAAGATGTGGCCATGGAGGCATGTGGTCCTGTATAATACCGCACTATCAAGTATTTCGCAAGGACATGTATCATTCGGATTGTAACCCAGGACATGGATATTAGTAGGGCAGCGCTCTAACCACAATCTAAACACCAGCTGGTAATACTTAGAGCAGTATTAATGATACTATCGTAGACAGGTACTGACATCAGCATATAATCAGATAAGGTATTAGAAGAGAGCCTCCTTTAAATATTGTCATTGTTGTAGCCTTGATTGCTTACACTAGCATATTTTGCGTTAAGCAGGTTATATTAGTTGCATTGCCGGTATCCCATATACCACATTGCCCTTCAGTCCTGTAACCCCATCGTATCTAGTGTGATGGAAGTATGATATTACAGAATTATCACACACAAATATATGGAAATATCATCTTCGTGGGAAACAGCTTTATTGTTAGCTTGTTCATATAATAACTCTTCCCTGTATAAACTATATATATATATAACTATATATAAATTTTATATATATATATATATATATATATATATATATATATATATATATATATATATAGTTTATATATATATATACATACACACACACATATACATATATATATATATATATATATATATATATATATATATATATATATATATATATATATATAGTAAGGAGAAGATAAATAAAAAATTTATATATATATATATATATATATAGTTTAATAAAAGTTATATATAGTTATACATAGTTCCATATTGTTCTTGGGTGATAAAGAGACCTCATTGTGACAAGACACGTGTATTGCTGACCAATATATTGTTCCACATAATGTCATTAGCTCGATCAAAGTTTAGAGTAGTCTCTAAGGGTTAAGCTGTAGACTAATGCCTTCTAATTTGTTCAACCTTCTTTCTAAATGGCGATATAGACTTACTATTGAAAGAAACCATTACTCTTGTTTTACGAGTTATATTTATGTATACAGACAAACTAATCATGACATCAGTCAAACTTTAATTTAAATGGTGTATTCGAAATATCCAAACGCATTTCCAGGTGGTGGATTCGAATCCGGCTAACACCTGTAGTTTAGGAATGTATTCCTATAGATGGTCCACCATTTGATTCAGGTGTGAAATCGTCATGTCCAAAACAATCACCTACTCTTTCATTAAAGACCTTCATCGATATAGATTTAGGTATAAGTTCAGCTATATCACGGTACTTATATTCTCATTATGTACTTTACATCGTGAACTTTAGCAGCTCTGAGTGTTCTATAAATAGGAATGTTGTCTCGCGTATTGTGTAATGTTTTGGGGCTCAACTGGAAATGACATTTTCCAATTTTATTTATTTATTCATATTTTACCCCCCGGAGGGGAGGTACAACATCATACATACATACAATATCATGCGATAACATGTTAAAAATACTAGAATAAAAGTAAATGTGTATTAAAAAGGCATAAGCAACATCTATGCCATCTCTCTATTACAACCGTATTATAACTATGTAAGAAATAATGTATAGAGTCAATAACTCCATAATGTTTAATAAAACATTTCATTTATTTTTGCAAACATTGGTATAATTATCATCAAAACAAATTTCCACATGGAAATACCTTTATTTTGACACATATCATGGCACCTGATAATTAAATTATTGTGAAATGAGTAAAGTTTTCGTGATATTGAATTATTACTGAAGTAAAATTTCAACAAGCTCACTTATTAAATCAGAGATTTTATTAATTTTCAGCGCCTGTAACAAAGGCGTGTTTTTACAAATTTTGCTTAAACCCAGAGCTGCTTTCAGCAAGCGAGATTGAGTTCGGTTCAGGGCTTGAAAGTCTGATTTACGAAGACACATACTTCGGGCGGCATAAGAAAAAACTGGCTGGACTGCAGCCTTCCATATATGAGCCATTGTGTCCGGGGGTACTCCCTTTACATAAACCGGCAGATTGGAGAGAATAAAATGCCCTTCTACAGGCTTTAATCCGTTTGTCAACATGATTCTTATATTATTGGACAAAGTTGCACCCAAATATGTAATTTCACTCGTGACAGTTAAGGTGGTTATATCCAGAGGCCACGTTGGATCACTGACAAAATAATGTTTTCCGTAAATAATACACTGTGTTTTTAGGGGATTAAATCGGAGACCATGACATTTAATGCAATTTTCTGCGACATCTATCAACTTTTGTAGACCCGTTGCTGTCGTGCTAGCTAACAGAACATCATCAGCATAACAGAATGTATTGTAGGAACAATTATCAATGTTAATACCACCAAAAAGTTCTGGACAATTCTTGGACTAGGTCCTGGTAAAATATATTAAAGAGAAATTGCCAGCAAATCCCCCTTGCCGTGTGCCTTTAAGAATGCTAATGTTCTTACTAAGGTAATTGTCCCATTTAACCTGGGCTGTAATTTTAGTATTCCAATAGTACAAACGTCTCCAATATGGATCAGGCACCACATTTATAGCGTTGTCAAATATTATACTGTGGGGAATCGCATCAAATGCTCATAATCTTTTTTTAAATTTGTTTCACCGATATTCATCACGGCTGAATATCGTTTTCAGGGAATTTAGCCATCTGTCAGCATCTGTTTGAAATCATCTTTAATAATGAGGTAGGCATCAGCATTTATCTCTGGCCAATCGAAGGTTTGAAACTAAGCTAATTGTACCCAATAGCACTTTCTTGTGACTTAATACACATATGACGGTCAGACGGGTTAGTATTTTAATCAAATGCCTGCATAATATATTTAAATATTATTTGAACAATATTGTTATATATATATATATATATATATATATATACTTTCAAACTGATCCAAATATCCGGTTGACTACAGCATCCTAAACTGTATTATTCACTGAACTTGTTTTGTTTCGGTTAATAATAGTTTATAACACTAGTATATAAGTCAAGTTCTTCACGAGTATGTTTTCTCGGAGGATATGACCTAGACTCACCTGTGTTATGTAGAATAATCTGATGACCTTTTAGAATGGGGTGTAACTATATTAGATTTTAGTGGTTTATTATAAATTATGAAGCTGAAAAAATAGATAATGATTAGGAACGAAGTCTTAATACCGCCATATTGACATCTTGAGGATTCACTGCAGCAACAATAATTAGTTCCCACAATACCATTTATCTGTCTTAAGTTATTAATGTTCCTTAGTAATGTGATTTGTTTTGCATTATTTCAATGGAAATGTGTGTTTGAAGTAGCCAGCTGAAGTGCTCTATTTGAAAGAGAAATTCATTTAATTTCCAAACAACAAATTTATTTTAACATTAGCCTGTTGCTAGCCGAATCAGATAGAAGGGTGAGACAGTTGGTGTGTCTTTTACATGGCCCCCACTTTGTGGAACAGACGGATCAAGAAGAATGGAAGTGCAAAACGTATACATTATTTTATTAAATCTACGTTACAATAATAATAATAATAATAATACTAATAATTATTATTATACCCTAGTGTAAATAAACAATACAATCAGTAATATTCCATCGGTCACAAGACCTGCAGCGTATTCCCGCAAATACAATCACGTGGTTCGGGGAATGGCGCCGATGTCGACTTCCGTTGGATCATAAGACCTTTGTTTGTTGAACAAGGCAGATTGTTTTACCAGAAGCACAATCATAACAGAACATCTAATATATATATTGGTAAGTTTAACTATTCATAACTATATACATTAATAGAGCTAAACTCTATTATATTACAACAATAAACCTAACGTTTTGAAAACATTATTATTATTATTATTATTATTATTATTTTTAAGATTATGATAAATCTTGAGTTGTTTTCTAATAACAACTAGAAACCTCTTTGGAAAGACACTGAGAATAGAATGTGTATACAAAAGCCACTTAAGATGAACAGAAGCTATGATAGTAATGATAATGGAAACAAATCTTGGACACAAAGAAATAGTATGCTTTCTAACCAGTATAATATCCCTAATGCATTACTGAGACAACAGATAAAGCCGACATATACTATATATATATATATATATATATATATATATATATATATAATATATATATATATATATATATATACCAGATACCCACAGATGCATACCCACATGCACGCAATTGATTAGTTACCAAATATTCATAATCTTCTTTTCAATATTTGTTTCACGGATATTCATCACAGCTGAATATCTATATATTGGTTTTATTTGAGAGCAAAATGTTTCTTATATTTGACTCCTACCATGATCATGGTCTTTTGATTTTAGTAAAGGGACTAACAAGTTAATGTATTAGGAATAAGTTACTACTGTACTGCATTATAAATTCCTAAATATATGCTAAACAATAGTCTTTGCTTGTAAAATAGCATACGTATTCAATCACCACGATTTAGTATAAAGTAAATAATTTCACACCACTGAGTCATAGTAAAAAATAATAATAATAATAATAATAATAATAATAATAATAATAGTAATAATAGCAGTAGTAGTAGTATTAGAAGAAGTAGTACGAGTAATAGTAGTAGTAATAGAAGGAGTAGTATTAGAAGTAGCATAAGATCAGATTATTTTGATATTATCGCAAAGAATGTAAAATAAAATGTTACCTTATTTCCAAATGCATATTTACTGAGAAATAACCAAATAAATATTTACTTATGTTTGGCAAGTATGGAGATCCTACCTTTTCGTTCATTAATGATACCATTTCGTTCACCTTTATTAGCATAGAACATGATTTGTGTTTGATGAATATTTTAATGGATAATTAGCTAATTTGCTCGACGTAATTATTTGTTTACGTCGTGACAAACAACAGTAATATGTTTTCACAATATTTTAGCCATAGTTTATGATCGCTACTTGTTATCAACTTCTGACAATGTCAATCATCCGCTGGTCCATATTACATTCTTCATATTTTCTGATGATAGAATTGGCTCTTAGCTGTGCACACTTAATCAAGTTCTCTTCGGACTTCTGTCCTTTTTAGATAATTGTCCTTCGGACGGAAGACGCATTTATCTTCACAAACCCAGGACGAAGTCTGCCCAATCCTACTGGAATACGGCTCCAGATGATAAGCAGCAGTAGCATTAACTTCCGTTCTGTTGCCTTCAGTGTGTATCTGATCTTGGTCCATTTTCTGGATGGAAATACTACGCCATCTACAAAGATGTTTCACACTAATATAGTGAGCCTTCTTTTTCTCTAAACATAGTACCAACATCTGTGTTGCACCTTGGACTATTGCCTCAGGAATGTGAAAACTACCCGACATCTCCAGCTAGCGTGTTCTTCTCTTATATCACTCGCTATTTTTATCATTTACTATAGTAATATGCGGAAATTGGATCATCTGTCTCAGTTTGAGTTAATTTCAGATTTAATCATGATATTTAAAGCATGAAAAAAGTATATTTTGGATGTAATGCGGTTAGAAAGTGCTGAATGGTCGTCTTCGCAATGAATTGGCCCACATCATGATGGTTCCTCTTCCTGTAAGTGTTGCTTTCTGGTGGCAATTTAATTGTTGATTTTACTTATCATCAGTTCGTGACAATAGCCCACTTCACAAACTTTGTAGATTATGACAATAAAGGGCCGAAGTTTATAAACATCAAAATATAAATATGAACATGGTTTGTTAGTTAGTTCACTGTTTCAAGACCCTTACCTATGCTGGGTTTGTTAGTCTTTTGCTATTAATGATTCGACTTTAAAAGGTGTATTGCATTGAACTAGTGTGACATAACACGTCTCAGCATCAATGCGCCATTGCCTTTTTGAAAATTGTTAGAAGAAATACACCAGCTAATGAACGCTTTACCCACCCCACTCTTTTTTTGGCCCTGTCTATCAGTCAGTACAATAAAGATATACGGATAGTATTTGTAGTATATCACATTAACACTGGGCACCAGTAATTCGTTGCCCGATTGATGATTGAGTTTGGTAGATTATCAATATTTTTCTCATAGAGAAGACGGCTGTTGAAATAACTGGAGGTTTAAACGGGATACATCTAAATTAGAGCTGTATGTTACCATAGAAACGTAGCTAACATATAGTTGTGAAGCATAGTTGTAAAACAATGTAGAATTCCCGCACTTATCGAACCACTAGGTATAGTATTGAGGGCTTATTATAATAATATAAATGAAACATACAAAGATATATACATACATACCCAAAGACACGCACACAGACGCACACACACACACACACACACACACACACTTCAAAGAATTTTTAACATTTGTTCAATAATAATAATACATATTTCTATTGAAGCCATAAACCTCTTTCTATTAAATATGGACTATGTTATTGCTCTCATGCGGGATTGGCTTCTTATCAATCAAAGGAGATCAAAGTGCACTGGGTTGCAACTATTATCACAAACAATATCAAATAACATTTTACCTTATTTTCAAATGTGCATTATCGAATAAGAGATAAACGCTTGATTACGTTTTACATGGAGGCAAGTATTGCTTTTAATATAAATTATTAATAACATGGGCTGAACTTGAAAGTGTTCATTGTTTTCAGTACTTCTTACGTCATGCTGTTATTTCTAGTGTAGTGACCGTTTCTGGTGAGTGCCATTATCAGTTAACGAAACATGACATTGACCTATGACTTATCAGCTGTTCTAGCACTTAGGCCAGTGAAGTCCCCAAAAGCCTGTAATTGATAAATGATGTAGATCAATGTTATAAGGCGTGGGGTGATGGCTAATAAGAGTATTATTACTATGGAAATGGTTTGTGTTGTCAGAAAGACTACAACAAAGATAGAGCTTTGAGATGATAAATCTGATAATGTCAGGCCATGGATTGATAACGAAAGCTTATTGTAAGATCCATTAACTGACACGCTAATTGTCACGACAGTTATCATAAAGCAAGCGGAACAAGGCAAACCGTGAATAATAATCATCTTCTACTTGTTCCACTACAGAGAGAATATAAGATGTCAACAAAGTAATTAACTTCTTTTTAAATTTGAGAACCTGCTGAATAATAAATCGTTATCATTTGATGATTTCACAAGACCTTGTGCAATCAATATTCTGATTACGGGGAATAATTGTCTGGATGTGACTTTCTGAAACAACAACGACGACAACGTAGTGGTTATATAGGAATAGCCTTTAAGGCAGAATTATTGATTGTATTGTTTAGTCTCTTCACTCATTACTCCTGACTATATCATCCACGGGTCCCTGTCCAAAAAAGCAAACAAAGTACTAATATAAGTATGTTTAAACGAATTTCCATTGTCTCTAACTAATTGGAAAGTAATTTTGTTGGTTGATGGAATAACAATTTATTTCACTTCTTAATATATTTAATTTATGCTTAAATATGGTAACTCCGATATTGAATCTTCATCAGAGATGTTGCGACCAAATACAATGTCGATGGACATTGTAACGAAATAGTGGGACGTATCACATATCCTGGTGTCAGAGTTTGATCAGGTACCAATAACATCATAAACTCTGTATGTCTTACATTTCTCCTGTATACAAATTGAGATTGCTTTACCTTTTCAAATTCATTATTAATATGATTTATACAAGATGTCAAAACCGCGTATTATATTTCTTTCGTCATTTCTACTGGACGTTTTCCTGAATATCCGTCTTCCTATTTAACTATATACAATTTCCTTGAGCTAATTATAATATTATAATTTTGATTATAAACTTATTATAACGTTGATATACATGAATTATAAATGTAGATAGTTTTTATGCACAATATATATGGAGCACGAACCAATAAAGAATGGGACTAGACTTTAATTTGGATAGGATATCGCTGTGTTCAGTATTATGTGCTATTGGGACGTCTAAATGTAAATAAGTGTATATATTTATAGATTAATAGATGTATCGATTAATACATGTAGCAATGTTGATTAAACAATCTTCTTCATTCGTTTAAAGAAAATGATCAATTGCTAATTCTTATCTTAAGCTATCCATCTAATACTTATGGAGATTAATAATCGACGAACTAGCTAGTGAGTCAGTTAGCTGTTGAGTTACATCATCATTAAGTCAACAAGCGGAACACATAGTTATTCGATCAATCAATGACTTGGTTAGGTAATAATTCAGCTATTTGGGAAAAACTGGCCAGAAAGAGAACGTAGTACATCAATTAATATAAATATAAACGCATTTGAGTTACAAACTCTAAATATTCGTGTTTAATTTTTTCACTCCTATTGATGTAGTCATTTATTTTACCAATACAGTTAGTTAGAAATGTGGTGAAGAAAATAAATTTTAAATCATACAATATGAAGGGATAAATACATCGCAAAACAAATTGATAATAGAATATCATTTATTGGAAACACCTTTCCACAAAATGTTATAGTCATGGGTCACCCATGACAACATATTATCGGAATGAGATCATTAATGATATATATATATAATAGTTCATCTTTCTCCACCAATTATTTACTCCAATAAACTGTAGGCTTCAAATGATGAAGACAGATCCGTTTTTAAAACATCTCGACAAGGGTTTCGTTCATAATAATATCACCTCATGACATTTTGTGGACAAGAAGGATATCACTTCCGATAAAAAATAAAACAAAAACACTGGAGTATATAAGTGTATACATAATTCGTTCCTTCAAATGCCCTAAATATAATGAGGTTCTTTTATAATGATCATGTAGCATTAAATATATATCAAGACATTATATCAGCTGTGGTGTCAATATTACGACATTTCCATTTCTTGAGTTTGTTTTTCGACATAATAGACATTAATGAAATAATTTAAGAATCTTCTTTTTAAAATCAACATTTAATCGAAAATCTGATTATGACTAGCATCTGCTTTTATTTCTAACTTTACTCTAACACAGTTAATCATTGTTAGCTTGTTTTCCATTTTGTTATTCAGATTTAAAGGTGTACAACACATATTTAAACCAAATCTAGAATTAACCATATTTCTATAAATATATGACTCATAGTGTCAAAAATCAATAAGCTTGATTGTCTTTTGTTGGCAACAGTTAAATATATTTGGAGTATAGAGGTTTACTGTTCACACACACACACGCGCGCACACGCACGCACGCAACCACGCACACGCACACACACACACACACACGCACACCAACACACACACACACACACATATATATATATATATATATATATATATATATATATATATATAAAACTGGTGTTCATTAGAAAGTCATCCCGAAAACTCAGGTCATCCAGTCAGATAATATTGCAGGTGCCAGTGTCTCGGCTCAAGTCATATGGTGATTGTGCGTTTAGTGTTGCAGTCCAACTTTGTGGAATAAGTTGCCGGCAAATATTAGAAATGCATCGACTCTTGGAAATTTTAAGTGTCTTCTAAAAACACACCTATTTAAGGTATGTACTATATCCATTCTATATATATATATATATATATATATATATATATATATATATTATATATATATATATATATATATATATATAGTCCTTTCTTCTCAACTTGAGTATGAATTACAACAAATACGCGCGAAATGTGCCTTAATTATTTAAGATAACGTAAGGTAGTAATACCATCAACACACTATGAAGTACTAATGAAGAGAAATAATATGTTAATCTCTATCTGTTCTCTGTAGGTAACTGTAATACACTAATACAGGTGGTAAGGGCTTAATTAATTCTGGCTTATGAAATTCCTGCTTCGATATAGTTACAAGACATAAACAAATCAAATCTAAATGACACTTAGATCAAATAGAAATTCACAATAACAATATCCGAACAGTTATTTTCATTAATAACAATCCAGTTTATATGATGTATCAAATCAGACTAACTTTCTTCACAACCTCCCCCCCGCCTCCTCCCCCGCCTGGCTACTACAATGTTATGTTCTTCAGTGATCATCACTACAGATTTTATATAATAATATTCCAGCACCTTATCAATTATATTGATTCCCTGGGTATCAACCTCTTACCCTCAGTCTACCTTATCGCATAGCTGTACACGGTCTGACTGAACTCATGGAATATTGTAACTAAAGGGAATTATTGATTTCTACTATTGTAAAAAAACTGATCGATAATTTCTGACTGTCGCTTTATTATATTTTTGTAGCTATAGTAAATTATTTCTAACTGGACCGCTGTATATCATCGTCAACAACAATTTTAGCATAATTTATTTGGCACCAGATCATGATAATAAACTTTCTATGAATTTATTTTAGAAATTTGATCTATTTTAGTTAAACTATTAGGCAGAAAGAACTGACATCCTTAAGTCCTAGTTCTTGTTGAAAATGTTATCGTTGTGAATTTTCATGAAATCAATCTGTTACAAATATACTAAAATCCAGTTTCTTACATTTTTTCATTCCTTCAGAAATACTAATTACTGTTAAGCAGGTACACAGCTTTAACCACGAAAGAAATGTTTCTTATGTGGTCTGGCGAAACGACCTATTAATTCATACAATGCTGCTTGATGGATTTATACTCCTGGAGTTGTTTGTTACTCCGGTAGGCATCTCCATGGGTATTAAGCTGCGGACAGAGTTTTTTCCCATATTATGAGTAATTAGATTACACTGATATAGGAAATTTGTTAAATGTATAGCTATTATAATCCCGACGAGTCATTCGCAGTATCGGAGATCTGCCTGAAATCCGCTGTTCTCGACCATGGGTCAAATAGATCAAGTGGATAGGCGCTTTAATTTAGATCCCACCACACCTAACTGCATATACTTAGGGACGCTAAATTAGGCGTCAATGCACGTTCACTTTGTGATGAACGGAAACGTATGAGGATTAGCTGTTAGGGTCGAGTAAATCAAAGTATTTACTCAGGTTTGAGACGGCATTTCGTTCTAGTCCAGTAATAATCCATTGTGCGGTATTGCTACTTTGTTTTTATTTTAGTTAAATCATTTCAGTGAGTCCATACTGAGTTAGTGTACATTGTTAACACGCTGAGGATATATAAAAGGCTTAAATTTTCACTTAGGTTAGGGAAGAACTTCGACGCCAGACCAGTCGGACATGTTTTGATATACATGGTTCATATAGGTAGGTTTTATTCAGTTATTCGAACCCAGGATAAAGCTGGGGTCAGCATCTGAGGTGTCGAAATGTTTTATATACAGGTTTCTTTTGGACCAAAGAATATTACTGTTGAATGTAAACTGTGGTGTCAAAATAGTTATGATATGTATGTAGCAAGTCACCATTGAATCACACGCACGCGTTGTTTGTTGGAGCTGGGGTATCAAAGGGTTTTTTTTTAGGGCTTTATTTTTTGTACGTAGTCAGTACCCGCTTTCCTGTGGGCGTGACAAAAGCGAATTAGCGGGTTTTCCGCAAGAGTGCCCAAAAATGCTTGGTATACGCACACATTTATCAATAGGGGAGGTATGGAACATTTTTTTTAGATTAATGTATGTATAGTTGTATTTAGATTTATGGAGGTATGTTTCGAAGGATGTTTAGATATGTTGATGATCTGTGCCTGTTGCCTCTTACTATGTACCCTAAAACACACACACACACACACACACAAAATACACACAAAAATACATACATACACATATACACAACATACTCCACACTTAAGCACTTCACTATTTAAGGGGGGGGGAGCCCTATATAAAATATATATATATATATATATATATATATATATATATATATATATATATATATATATATATATATATATATATATATATATATATATATATATATATATATATATATATATATATATATATATACTGAGTACGAGCTGTCCATAAGGCCGGAACGTCTTGTACACATCTAGGATAATAAAGTGAACTGACCTATTTCATCATGGCATAGCAACTAGTCGTTAATGGTTTTTTTTATGTTTATGTCAGGGTTAGGTTAAAGGTCAACTTAAGATTATACTTAAAAAGCTAAATTTTCGGAGTGGTTTATCATAACAAGAAAGAACATGATAAGGAAGGGCACACAAAGAAGAGTATGATAAACACTTGATTTATTATACGGAGAATCATGAACAACAAAACATCAGTTAATTAAACTCTGCAAAAATGTGAAACAAATTACATATAGTTTTTACATAAAATTTAATTTATTTTTAATTTAGTTATATATATATAATATTATATATATATATATATATATATTTTTCAGGTAATGTTCATCACCATTCATATTGTTTACGTCAATTATGGTCTTTTAATTAATTATTTTAATTATAGAAAGTCCTAATTAGGGTGTTGTAGGTATCTTTTTATTGGGAAGGGGGGAGGGTAAGGTAGAAATGGTTAGCATTGTCTTGATATTTGGTATATTAAAAGATAATATAATTAATGGGATTATACTGCAAATCTATCATAATTATGAGTTATCTAATGTAAACAACAAACACATAAGTTTTTATCTTACTCGTATTACCTCATTGTTATGTTGTGTAGATTGATCTAGTTACTTATTGGAACAACTCTGACCATATTTTGCATAGCCTATGAATCCTATCATTAATATCCTAGTTCACCTGATCGGATTAAGATCGATATTATTAATTGTAATCAAACTAACTTATAGATTTGTGATACTAAATATAGTAAAATCTCTTTAGTAAAATACCGGACCTTTTAGCCAGGATAGGCAAATGTATTGCGTATATATAAATGATATGTTATTTTATCTGTGTAATACAAATATTAGTCTCCATGCATTGGTGGATTTATGTTACAAATTTGTAGCTGATATTTAAAATGTACTTTAAAAACGTAAATCATCGCCTGGAAGTAGTGTGTGATTGCCCTTCAAAAATATTTTTAAAAAAAATTTTTCTGGTTGTTCTGGTACTGTCTCTAAATACGCGTGCACATGTCAGTTTTCAAAATATTGGTACTGCTTCCCAAAAAAAATAAAACGGATAAAGTTAATTCTACCCAAAGAGTGTCAGTTGCTAAATTACTGCAATGTGTTTATCATCAGAATATGAATTATGGAGGCGCTTTACTTAGCAGCATATCGCTCTGTATTATCATCATCTTCACCTTGAACGTCATCATTATCATCAGCATTATTAATGCTTAGGAATAGTTTTCTATTCAATTATGTAGCATTATATATATTACCTGACATTACTATTAGGCTATATGACAAAATAAAATATACAATTCATATGGAAATGCCTTCAGGAAATACCTTCAGGAAATGCCCTCAGGAAACACCTGAGAGTGACGCGAGCAGAATATCACCATTCTAAAGAACTGACTCATACAACAGTTTGATGCTTACCAAGTCGGTGTCATTGACAAAATACCAACTGCATTTGAATTTACTCAATCAACATATAATATAATAATTTGACAAAAGAGTATATTATTTAATGGCCTTCTTACTGAAGCATTATGAGTCTAGACAATAATGTCGCCCCTTCTACTATAACATTTATCGTGCTGGCTCTTTGTAGTAATCATGTTTCTTATAGCCCAAGATGCTGCTTTGTTTATACTCCTATGATAATAATCGTATTATATTTGTTATATCTTATATGTTTTTTTCCCATGAGTTTATGTACAGCGCTTTTGAACAGGCTTTAAGTATGAAAAGAGCGCTTTATAAGTTTGGTATTATAATAATAATAATAATAATAATAATAATAATAATGAACTCTTGTATCACGCCTATAACAATGATCAACGGGATTAATCAATTATATACTTTATCTAAGCACTATCGGAGACAATATCGTACAATATCATCGATGATGACTGATGACTGATGTGCGACCTCCAAAGGTGATGATGAGGCGAAGTGAAAGACGAAACAACCTTCAGATATGCCCACGCCGAGATTTGAACACGGGTGGTAGTGATCTGTGGTCCAACACGCTACCGCTAGACCACGGAGGCGCCCCGTCCAACATCATCGAATAATATAGTGTAAATATATAAAGTTGATCTTAAATACTCATTAATATATCTTATTAAGTTATTCTTGTAAGTTGATAAACCAATACACGTTGATCGTTTCACCTTTTTGCCATTTTCTTTTTGTAATTATTTATATTGTTTATTGGATTATACCTAATGTTGGGAACCTAAAATAGATAATATATATATATATATATATATATATATATATATATATATATATATATATATATATATTGCATGTGTTTTCTAATCACAGATCTCACGGAAAGCCAATACAAATATTTTAAAGAATTGGATTTTGTTAGGATAGTTTTGAAAAATACCAATGCAATCTGGAGACTGGTTGGATAAAAATACATGAAAAGAAATGCAGAAAAGAAAATATTAAATAACAAACATAGATCAGTTTTCTCTAGTTTTTTAATGAATGCATCTAAATAATGGTGTTGGTCATTGTTTTATTGTACCGCTTGTGCAATTAAAGTGCAAAAACTCAGTATTCTAACTGAAGGAAACCTGTCAGTAATAAATCTAGCATATCACCAACATTCTAATTAATATTGTCAGATTCCGATCGATGAAAGGGGTAGATAACACGAGTTTTTTTTATTATACGTTTGGCAGAGATGCACGAACTATTTTTGGCATTGGAGATATATAAATAAGTAAATCTTTTTTTGGGTGTGTGGTGTGTATGTGTATGTGTGCGTATGTGTGAGTGTGCGTGTGTGTGTGTGTGTATGTGTGTGTGTATGTGTGTGTGTTTTAGGATATATATATATATATATATATATATATATATATATAGTGGCACTGGCGCAGAACATCATGATCTCTAAACATCATTCGAGACCTCTACCCACATAAATCAACATTTAATTAAATCTATACATACATCAATCTAAATATAAAATATTCTACATCTCCATATATCAATACATATATACGTAGATCTATACATGTGCCTGGGGTACTCATCAACCTGTGCTGTCCAACTAAATTGCTTTTCGTACGCGACAAATATGTCACGCCAACAGGAATGAGGCTATATGCAGGCTACGTACAAAATCAGAGTCACATAAAACATACCATTTTACATTATAGCTCGCAGTAAACAACACGTGCCTGGTTCAATGACGACTTATTACATCTATAAGATAACTACTTTGACACCACAGTTTACATTCAGCAGTAATTTTCTGTGGTCCAAAATAAACCTTTATATAGAACATTTCGACACCACAGATGCGTGAGCTCCGGTGCCCTAGCGGTTAAGCACCCGGCACTTGGTGCCAACGGTCACAGGTTCGAACCCCGTAAGAGGTCGAAACCTTTCCAGGATTAATTTCTCCCTCACAACATCGTGGGTGGCTGACCACGTTAAATGGCACTGCCGTCTCCACTGAATTATTTATAATAAAGGGGGACGTTAAAAACCCCTGAAGACGTAAAACACTCTGGCAGTGATCACCCTCAGGGTATTTCGGCTCCATCTTTCCATACTGCTCCCCTGTGAGTGGTGGGGTAGGAGGTTTCTCAACTACTCCAACA